>OY755244.1:82168041-82662967 GCA_963576725.1 Azorinus chamasolen
TTTGTTTGATTGTTTTATTCGAGCAATGTATATTATTGATGTTTAACTTCGAATTTAGAAAAAATATATATAGTTGTTAAACCTTTAGAAAATGAAACATATACTTGTTAAACCTGTTCTTCATAGAGACGCCTTTTGACGCCATTACAAGATGGTTAAAATGTAATGAAGACATTTGATATCATAATCCAGGTTTTTAGTAAAACAAAAATGTCCCCTCCCTCACACACCACAATTTTGAAAAAGAGGAAAGACATTACTAAATATCCATTTATACATTAATCCTTTCCTTCATATAAACGCTTCACGTCATAGCAAGCAGAGTAGACTCAGACCAGTCCGATCAGGGTCTGCTCTGTTTGCCTATGAAATTATAATAAATCTGACTATACAATTCTTCTAATTGATACCGAACTGGCCTGGGTACATCTGTCATTAAAAGTCTGCTATCAGATATTCATGGTGTCATTATTTCTTGTATGAATAATCAACAGGGATAGGGTTAATTGTTGACGTTTGCCATTCGAAAAACATATTCTTTTTTTAAATGATGGTATACCTAACTATATGTAGTAAAAATGTCATTGAAATATTCTATCATTACAATCTCGTTTTGGGATGGATAAAGGCCCATCATCCATACTGGCCCGATTCAATCGGAACGTCGGCATATGCAAAGATGAAGACCTGCAACTGCGTGTGTGCTAAACCTGTCCTTCATAGAGACGCCTTTTGACGCCTAACAAACACAGACAGTCCCAGATCAGTCGGCTCCTGTAGGAGACAAGACAGTCCCAGATCAGTCGACTCCTGTAGGAGACAAGACAGTCCCAGATCAGTCGGCTCCTGTAGGAGACAAGCAGTCCAAGATCAGTCGGCTCCTGTAGGAGACAAGACAGTCCAAGATCAGTCGGTTCCTGTAGGAGACAAGGCAGTCCCAGATCAGTCGGCTCCTGTAGGAGACAAGGCGGTTCAAGATCAGTCGGCTCCTGTAGGAGACAAGGCAGTCCCAGATCAGTCGGATCCTGTAGGAGACAAGGCAGTCCCAGATCAGTCGGCTCCTGTAGGAGACAAGGCAGTCCCAGATCAGTCGGCTCCTGTAGGAGACAAGGCAGTCCCAGATCAGTCGGCTCCATTAGGAGACAAGGCAGTTCCAGATCAGTCGGCTCCTGTAGGAGACAAGGCAGTCCCAGATCAGTCGGATCCTGTAGGAGACAAGCAGTCCCAGATCAGTCGGCTCCTGTAGGAGACAAGGCAGTTCAAGATCAGTCGGCTCCTGTAGGAGACAAGGCAGTTCAAGATCAGTCGGCTCTTGTAGGAGACAAGACAGTCCCAGATCAGTCGGCTTTTGTTGGAGACAAGGCAGTTCCAGATCAGTCGGCTCTGTAGGAGACAAGACAGTCCCAGATCAGCCCTCTTCTGTAGGAGACAAGGCACTCCCAGATCAGTCGGCTCCTATAGGAGACAAGGCAGTTCCAGATCAGTCGGCTCCTATAGGAGACACGACAGTGCCAGATCTGTGGGAGACCTGTAGGAGACAAGGCAGACACAGATCAGTCGGCTCCTGTAGGAGACAAGGCACTCCCAGATCAGTCGGCTTTTGTAGGAGACAAGGCAGTTCCAGATCAGTCGGCTCCTATAGGAGACAAGGCAGTGCCAGATCAGTCGGCTCCTGTAGGAGACAAGGCAGTCTCAGATGTTTCGGCTCCTGTAGGAGACAAGGCAGTACCAGATCAGGCGGCTCCTGTAAGAGAAAGGCAGTCTCATATCAGTCGGCTTCTGTAGGAGACAAGACAGTCCCAGATCAGTCGGCTCCTGTAGGAGACAAGGCAGTCCCAGATCAGTCGGCTCCTGTAGGAGACAAGACAGTCCCAGATCAGTCGGCCCCTGTAGGAGACCTGTAGGAGACAAGGCAGACACAGATCAGTCGACTTCTGTAGGAGACAATGCAGTCCCAGATCAGTCGGCTCCTGTAGGAGACAAGGCAGTCCTAGATCAGGAGCCAGTAGGAGACAAGGCAGTCTCAGATCAGTCGGCTCCTGTAGGAGACAATGCAGTCTCAGACCGGTCGGCTCCTGTAGGAGCTGTCTAATTAGGTTATGCTCTGGTTGTTTATGGAATAATATAGATCTGATCCTACAGCTTTAAAACGTCCCTTGTTTGTGACGCCATAATAAAGTTCAGCTTATTAATATTCATTTAATAACTAATTCTGACACGGATTTTCATGAGGGAAAGGGTAACGCAGATTCCCTGACTGTAATATTGTCCATATTTCAAAATAGTATTATGAGTGTTTGTATAGGGCTACACAAATGGCAATGTAACTTATAGTGCGGCGTGTTAAACTCTGGTATGGCCATTGGGCACGACAATACACATATTAACATTTCAATAACACTTGTTATAAACTACAGTGTAGATCCTATTCAGGTGCCATGCTGTGGCTCTGAAGCAAGTCTACACATTTGGCAAAATCACAGACGATACTAGTTATGCCCCCACAAAGGCGTGGCATATAGGGTAGCTCTTGTCCGTACGTACGTCCGTACGCACATCTAGAAGAACTTGTCCGGGCTCTTTTTTTGAAAGTATTTGTTCGCTCCTGACCAAACTTTACTCACATGTTTGTGGCCATTATATCTTGGTCAAGTTCGATAGCCATGTAAATCGCTTCAGTCGTTTAGGAGTTCAAGCATGTCTTGTCCGGACTCTTTCTTGGAAAGTATTTGCCCAATAAACTCCAGACTTTACACACGCGTCTGTCGCCATTATATTCAAGTTTAATAGCCATTTAAATCGCGTCAGTCGTTTAGGTGTTGCAGCCCTTTATTTGCAAAATTGGCATAAATCGCTGCATTCTTTGTATGCATGATTATGGCCCTTACTTTCTGTGACAAAAAAATCTGAAGTCGGGGCATCAGTGTCCTATGGACACGTTTCTAGTTTTATTTGTGTTGCTTGTTTAATGTGTGTTTTCAGATGACCGCGAGAATATCGGTAGCACTTGGCTTGTGGTCCTAGTCGCCGTGGGTTTCACCTGTGTCGTTATCGTAACAGTTCTTGTGGTTGTCATCTGCAAAGGGTAAGAACTGAAGTTCTACATTACTTTTTCCAGCATCAACGTACCTTCAGGGGCATACCTTATTGTTATAGATACAGGTATAATAGATAAAGAGGCATAGCTATAGATAAAGATACACTCACACACGCATGCACGCACACACTGACACCACTAGTGTAACTTTACATTTTTAATCCTAACTGGTTTCATTTTCACTCATCAGGGGAATAACAATGCCGCAGTAAAGACGTCTTGACATCATAAAGACGGCGTCAAATGACGTTATTTAAATTCTGTTTAGTTTTATGTTAAACCAGAAAAGAGCCGCGCTGGCGCGGGCAGACTGTTTGGTACATTCTGATGAAGTGCAAGGTGCAATCACTACAACGCTTTTTCAATATCGTTATTAATTAGAGAGTAACCGTAAGTTTTAGGTTAAAAATGTTTGGTTTACAGGACAAAATATCGGCGGAAAAGCATAGGTTATGTAAGGGTAAACACTTTATCTTATATACTTCTTTACACCATAGTAGATAATGTTATAATAGGACAGAAAAAGACCCGCTCAAGTGCTGCTTATACCAAGATGTACCGGTATTTGAATTTAAATATATTGTATATAACACAAATATAACATTCAACTCAAAAGGGCCTCTGTGGTCAAGTAGTGGGAGTCCCTAAACGACAATTACTTTGCTTGTCATGGCACTAGGTTTGATCCATGTCTTAGTCTGATCTGTCAAGTAAGGATGTCTTGCAGCTTGTAAGTAAAATGAAATACTACTAACGTCATGTAAAACCAAATAAATGTACCACAAAAATATTAAGAGCACTAATTTAAGTGCCATTTAAAAGCAACGGTTTATAAATTTAGCTGTTATGATTTCTCAAAATACTACTTGGTAAAGAGTAACAGCTAAATCCGATGTGTTTGGTTTGTAATGAAATAAATGATTGTAATCAATACCTAAAAAAGATTAATTTAGAATTTGGTGGACCTGACGGTAAAGATAGTAAAGATGCTTATTTAATTTCACAACGAAGAACATATTCCAAAATAGGGAATTAATATAATACACAAATGCTTGAACTGCTCTGATCTAAAATATTATCTGAGGATATTAGGCTAATGCATGCATGACGTCGTTGCACTCATTTGATGACTTCATTTTGTTGACGTCATGACATTTTAAATAACAACCCAATGTCACCATGACGCTGGATCAACATTATTCTCTTTGATTTTATGGCTGAATGCATGTAACAAAAATGTGACGTGTATTTTGACATGATAATCTTTGAAAAAGGCCCTTAGTGGTCGAAATATTTAGATCAGAGCAGTTCAAGTATTTATGTATTTAATTTCAAGAAATGTCCTTATTGGTTTTTGTTACAGTTTTTGTTATTGGTTTTAGTCGTAATTTCAGCTTATTTAGTTCCTTATAAATGTAATTGATATTATGATACTGTGAAAATGAATGAATTTAAAAACAATTTTGTAGGCAAGTAACAGTCTTATTTCAACAAAAAAGCCTTTATTCACCAAGAATTTCTCTTTCAGAACGGTACACCCTATACCACATTTTCCAGATTCTAATAAATGCTTTAAATATCATTCGACAGTCGTGCATTTTTATCAGTGATTCTGTAAAGTATATAATATGCAAACACGTCGAAGTCAGTCTAAAGAGTAAACTCCGTCTAAATGAAGCAACGGACAGTATTGTTTGCATGTTCAACTAGAACTGTAAGCCAAAGGCTAACGAATACCCCCCCCCCCCCCCCCCCCACCTGTCTGCTTGTCAGAACACCTATCATCAATCTGAACATATGTGCATACAGAAACGTGAAGAGATTTAAAAACAATACATGCCCCAACCCAATTTATGTAATAAAAATGAAGAATAATTCAGAGAATATAATATAAGACCCCTTCATGAGGTTTTTGTCAAATCCAAAGTTCTAAAGCTAGGTACCTTTTCAGAAAAACATTAAGTTCAAGGACCATAACTCTGACAAAAAATTATTCAACCAGACCGATATTTGAACTTAAGCTGTATCTCATCTAGATTTATTTTTATGTCAAATATGAAGTTAATATCTGCAACCACTTCCAAAGAAAGACCGGAAAATTGAAAATTTGACAAAAAAATAAAGTTCAAGGCCCATAACTCTGGCAAAAATTATTCAAACAGACTGAGATTGGGAATTAAGCTGTAAATCATCTAGAGTAAGCTTTATGCCAAATATAAAGTTAATATCTGCAATCACTTCCAAAAAAAGTCTGGGAAATCCCAAATTTGAAGAAAAAAATTAAAGTTCAAGGGCAATAACTCTGGAAATAATTATTCAACCGGACTGAGATTGTAATATAAGCTGTAGCTTATCTAGATTAAGCTTTGTACTAAATATAGAGTTGATATCTCAAGTCAGTTCCATAAAAAGTCCAGAAAACCGGAAAACATTGGTAGGGGACTAAAAAGGGGAGATAACTCCTGAAGTAGTTGTCCGATCCTAACGGAAATATGCGGTGCACAGGTTTATATGGTCATATGGCTATATATGAACTTTCAACAAAATTGAAGCAAAACTGTAGAAGAAGAAGGCCGGACAAAATTGTGTCCACGGACGGACAGACGGACGGACAGACGGACAGACGGACAGACGGACAGACGGACAACCTGATTCCAGTATACCCCCCCCCCCCCAAACTTCGTTGTGGGGAGTATAAAAATGGTACTGTATCAGTCTCAGTCTCACTATCTGTGAAAACAGACAACATTATGACCAGTTAGGTGCTGGGGTGATTTGGCCGAGGGGCGCTTCAGCAAATTCTTCTCCCCGTCTGTCATTCTCGTTGGTACACTTTTGTTAGGAAAACAATAGAATCGATTGCATTAAAAAACAGTAAAAACAATTACGGTAACATGTGCATATGGGGTATGCACATAAATGGTAAAATTTAGGCCTTGGGCCGATTTGGCCTAGGACGCATCAGCTTTTTTGCTCTTTGTCTGTCAATTTATTTCCTACTCATTTGTAAACAAAACAATATAACTATAACGCGGATAACCGTTCGAAAGGCAACGTTTTTGCAGTGTATATATTACCTACGTTATTGGTAATTAGTATTTCTGTGCAAGCAGCCTGTTTCTCCATATGCGTTCCTAATCTTCTTTTTAATTTTTATTCTTTTTTCAATTATATGTTAATATTTTGTTATTAATTATAACATGTTATTATTAATATTTATTGTTGTTTTGTATGGAAAAAAAAAATATTGGTCACTGGTTAGAATCGAACTCGAGACCCGTTACATGCAAGTCCAGCTACATATCCACTGCACCAAGACAGCTATGTTAAACACTTTGCAGCTTGCTAAGGCTTTTAAAAATAAAGACTCGCCGTATTCGCTTCGTTTTGTTCACATTAGAGTCGGTCATGTCTTGTTCCAAATTAAGTTGGTCTATCTGTATAAACAGTCGCAACCCGTCTAGTGTTTTGTCAACAAATAATAAAGGAGAAACAAAACAAACATAAATACTTGAATTGCTCTGATCTAATATTTCGAATACTAAGGGCCTTTTTCAAAGATTATCATGTCAAAATACACGTCACATTTTTGTTACATGCATTCAGCCATAAAATCAAAGAGAACTAGAGGTTTGTTTTTGTCACAAAAACAGATGTCTCCCCCTCCCATCCTCTTTCCAATACACAAGTGTAATGTCTGTAACTCCAAACTTATCAGGGTCTAATTTTTAAGTCATCAGGGGCAATAACTCTAACATTGTCAGGGGAGACAATTCAAAAGCCCCAGGTACACAAAAAACACATGCTAGTCAACATTCTTGTGAAGTTTGGTGACTCTAGTACTAGTGGTTTCAGAGATACATGTGACACAAAGTAAAGTTTCTCTTATTTGAAGTCATAAGGGGCAGTAACTCCAAAGTTATCAGGGGGAGACAATTAGATACATAACAACTCATGCTGGTGAACATTCCTGTAAAGTTTGGTGACTCTAGCCCTACTTGTTTCAGAGATACGTGCAGCACAAAGTTTCTCTAATTTTAAGTTAACATATCAGGGACAGTAACTCAAGAATTATCAGGGGGAGACAATTAAAAAAAACCAGGTGCACAACAACTCATGCTGGTGAACATTCCTGTGAAGTTTGGTGACTCTAGCCCTAGTGGTTTTAAAGATATGCATGACACAAAGTTTCTCTAATTTAAAGTAATCATATCAGGGGCAATAACTCCAAAGTTATTAAGGGAAGACAATTCAAAAATCCCAGTTGTACAACAACTCATGCTGCTCGACATTCCTGTGAAGTTTGGTGATTCTATCCCTAGTGGTTTCAGAGATATGCACGACACCAAGTAAAGTTTGTCTAATTTTAAGTCATCAGGGGCAGTAACTCCAAAGTTAACAGGGGAGACAATTAAAAAAAACCAAGAGCAAAACAACTCATGCTAGTCCTACTGGTTTCAGAGATACGCGCGACACAAAGTTTGTATAAATTTAAGTATTCATATCAGGGGCAATAACTCAAGAATTATCAGGGGGAGACAATTCAAAAACCATAGGTGCACAACAACTCATGCTGGTGAACATTCCTGTGAAGTTTGGTGACTCTAACCCAACTGGTGTCAGAGATACGCGCGACACAAGTTTGTGACGGACAGACAGACAGACGGACAGACAGACGGACGGACGGACGGACGGACGGACGGACAGACAACTCTGGCAAAAACAATATTTATCCAGTCACCAGGCTTCTCTAGTGACATAATAAAGGGGGTGCAAATAAACTTAGGTTTATTAGGTTACTTCCGGTAGTGGAAGGTTTATTAGGTTAGTAGATAGGCGTAATGATTCTATAACCATGGAACTATTTTAGTTTTCTGTAAATATTCATAAACATGTTGATGGAATAGATCTAACAAATCTATTTGGTCACCAGAAGAATTATTCAAATGAGAAAAAATAAAAATAATTGGCTACAGCTGGATTCGAACCCGCGCCTGATCCGACAAAAACTAATTCTAATTGCTCTAGAGACGTCGCCCTTACCGATTACGCCACGGAGGCCACATACAAACTGAAGTTGATTTATCAATTTTATTAATTTAATCCACCGCTGGCAAAACCCGTTTTTTAATAAAATCAAACATGGAAGCAAAGATTGACAGATAAATAGTAAATGTTTTCTTTTCACTCTCATGATTATTTGATTGATAAACTCTTACAGGGGCGGTGATAGTCATAAACCTAAATATAGCCTGTTCAGTTCCATCGATTTCTGAGTGACGTTAGGTAGAATCTAAAAATAGAAACCGTGACTACGTAACTCGAATTTGACCAAAGAATATAGATCATGTCTGTTTGAAATAACTTATCGACCCTCGATTCAAATAATCTTATTTTTCAAATTTTCAACCACGTTTCCCTTCTAGTAATACAAGTATCGAAACTATATTCCTCTGCGGTAGCTCATTAGATCTATTTACGTCTAAATGGAAGTGAAAAGGGAGGGATCCGTTGATCGGAAGACTGCATTTTCAATGTAAATTATTTCAAGAGTGTTATGAGTCTATAAAAAAGACATTTAACTATATTGACTGGATAAATCGAATAATAGGTTAGTGCCGTAGATGGGACGCCTTTATCCGACTCGGAGAGAAAACAGTTGAGGCTCGGCAAGCCTCGCCTCAACGTTTTCTCCCCTCGTCGGATAAAGCGTCCCATCTACGGCACTAACCTATTATTCTCTATATCTCCCCATAAATGGGGGAGACATAATAATGTTGATCCAGCGTCATGGTGACATTGGGTTGTTATTTAAAATGTCATGACGTCATCAAATGACGTCATGGGTGCAACGACGTCATGCATGCATTAGCGCATTATCCTCCTTGATGTTACAGCCAAATGGTCTGTAAGTTCTCAGCCTCCATATCCAACCAGTTTCATGGATTTGTCTTTCAATTCTACATGTATGGAACACCCGTTTCAAAACTACAAATCTCACATCATCACTGCTATGACCACCGACAAAACAAACAAATAAATAATATGTTTGTGTCCGTATCGGAATATTCGCCAATCGTCACTCACATTGGAAGGTCATTCCCCGTCTATTTTTAGATGGACTATTTCTGTAGGTAGGGGAATTTCTCTGTCTGTATCCAAACTGTTGATATTAATGCTTTTTCGATGTCAAATAACACAACTTCAATGTGTAAGCTACCCGCACATAACATTATCCAATATGTACGTTATGCCGTATTTACGGCAAATCTGACAGAAACTCGAGCTCGTTCTTTTAGTAGTAAAGATACCCTTATAAAATGTTTTTTTTCCATCAGTAAATTCTGAAAGGAGGTGACTGAAACATTATCGGTGTGAAATTTGTAAAATGGAAAAATGGAAAATTTAGGATTGATATTGCAACACTGGTCTAAATGAAAACTTAACGGTAGTTGTCTTGTTGATGGATCTCTGATTTGTTGGTCATGCACTGTCCTTCTGTTACGTAATTTGTCTCCAGTCTGACCAATATAAAATTCTCTGCACCCATTACAAATGAGAACATACAGTACATTTCTAAAAGTACAGTATTTTTTCTTTTACATTTTATTGACATTTTTAAGGTCAATCAGCATATATACAAACACATGAAAATCACAATTCATAAAATATCACAGTAATAAAGAATTATCAATACGATTAAGAATTTAAGAGTAGCTTTAAGCTATTTTTTCTAGATATATTATTCATGGCCAGCTTATGCATGCATACCTTTAACAATTTAATATTGTACATGTGCTAAGTAATAAATGCTTATGGCCTATGGATAACCCATTAAGCTAAAAACGTATTTCCATGGAATACTTTGTTATTTAAACAGGAAGAACCTTCATCTATGCAGCTACAAAGTCCACAGTGGGGTTCTTTGCATTTGTTGACTGATGGACGCAATCCAACTTCTGTAAATTCAGATAGGGTTAGAAGGCGCTTTAAGTTTGGTGGTTGTCGTTTGCCTTTTATCACCCTAGTTCTGTGTAATGCGAGTGAAAGGTCTTATTTCTCAAATTTGGGCCAGGAAACTAAACCAACGAAAATATTCATACTGGGCGATGGTGCGAAATGAGGGAAACCTAAAATTTCATACTAAATGGATAAATGAATCCAGTTCAATTGTCATACCGAGAAGATTCCATTTTTTTATTTATAATGAAATGAAAACCAACGTCATCTAAGAGACAGAACAGTATTGCATGAATTTAGAACAGAAATTGAAATTGAAAAAATAAGAATGGATCTATAGCAAACAAACTTCAAACGAAATGGAACTATTTCTCATAAGAGATGGCTGAACAGTGAAAAGTATGAGGAGGAATTTATAAAATCACATGAAAATATAAACCCATTTTTCAAACATTGAAACAGAAAAATTCAACTTCAATCAGTACAAAACCAACGTAAAAAAATATTATACAGACGTTGGTAGACACGAACCAAAAGGAAGACAAAATGCATCGGGAAGAGACACTTTTTAGTACTTATTAAGGCAGTTGTTAAATCAAATGAATGAATCTCCTCAACAAGTAAGAAGTCAAACAGGAGTAAAATAGTTATAGATAAAGAGGAGTAGCTATAGATAAAGCGGTGTAGCTATAGATAAAGAGGTGTAGCTATAGATAAAGAGGTGTAGCTATAGATAAAGAGGAGTAGATAAAGAGGAGTAGCTATAGATAAATCGGTGTAGCTATAGATAAATCGGTGTAGCTATAGATAAAGAGGTGTAGCTATAGATAAAGAGGAGTAGATAAAGAGGAGTAGCTATAGATAAAGCGGTGTAGCTATAGATAAAGAGGTGTAGCTATAGATAAAGAGTAGTTATAGATAAAGAGGAGTAGCTATAGATAAAGAGGAGTAGCTATAGATAAAGAGGTGTAGCTATAGATAAAGAGGTGTAGCTATAGATAAAGAGTAGTTATAGATAAAGAGGAGTAGCTATAGATAAAGAGGAGTAGCTATAGATAAAGAGGTGTAGCTATAGATAAAGAGGAGTAGATAAAGAGGAGTAGCTATAGATAAATCGGTGTAGCTATAGATAAATCGGTGTAGCTATAGATAAAGAGGTGTAGCTATAGATAAAGAGGAGTAGATAAAGAGGAGTAGCTATAGATAAAGCGGTGTAGCTATAGATAAAGAGGTGTAGCTATAGATAAAGAGTAGTTATAGATAAAGAGGAGTAGCTATAGATAAAGAGGAGTAGCTATAGATAAAGAGGTGTAGCTATAGATAAAGAGGTGTAGCTATAGATAAAGAGTAGTTATAGATAAAGAGGAGTAGCTATAGATAAAGAGGAGTAGCTATAGATAAAGAGGTGTAGCTATAGACAAAGAGGTGTAGCTATAGATAAAGAGGAGTAGATAAAGAGGAGTAGCTATAGATAAAGAGGTGTAGCTATAGATAAAGAGGTGTACATGTAGCTATAGATAAAGAGGAGTAGATAAAGAGGTGTAGCTATAGATAAAGAGGTGTAGCTATAGATAAAGAGTAGTTATAGATAAAGAGGAGTAGCTATAGATAAAGAGTAGTTATAGATAAAGAGGAGTAGCTATAGATAAAGAGGAGTAGCTATAGATAAAGAGTAGTTATAGATAAAGAGGAGTAGCTATAGATAAAGAGGAGTAGCTATAGATAAAGAGGTGTAGCTATAGATAAAGAGGTGTAGCTATAGATAAAGAGGTGTAGCTATAGATAAAGAGGTGTAGCTATAGATAAAGAGTAGTTATAGATAAAGAGGAGTAGCTATAGATAAAGAGGAGTAGCTATAGATAAAGAGTAGTTATAGATAAAGAGGAGTAGCTATAGATAAAGAGATGTAGCTATAGATAAAGAGGAGTAGCTATAGATAAAGAGGAGTAGCTATAGATAAAGAGGAGTAGCTATAGATAAAGAGGAGTAGCTATAGATAAAGAGGTGTAGCTATAGATAAAGAGGTGTAGCTATAGATAAAGAGGAGTAGATAAAGAGGAGTAGCTATAGATAAAGCGGTGTAGCTATAGATAAAAAGGTGTAGCTATAGATAAAGAGGTGTAGCTATAGATAAAGAGGAGTAGCTATAGATAAAGAGGTGTAGCTATAGATAAAGAGGAGTAGCTATAGATAAAGAGGTGTAGTTATAGATAAAGAGTAGTTATAGATAAAGAGGTGTAGCTATAGATAAAGAGGTGTAGCTATAGATAAAGAGGAGTAGCTATAGATAAAGAGGTGTAGTTATAGATAAAGAGGAGTAGTTATAGATAAAGAGGTGTAGCTATAGATAAAGAGGTGTAGCTATAGATAAAGAGGAGTAGCTATAGATAAAGAGATGTAGCTATAGATAAAGAGGAGTAGCTATAGATAAAGTGGAGTAGCTATAGATAAAGAGGTGTAGCTATAGATAAAGAGGTGTAGCTATAGATAAAGAGGTGTAGCTATAGATAAAGAGGTGTAGCTATAGATAAAGAGGTGTAGTTATAGATAAAGAGATGTAGCTATAGATAAAGAGGTGTAGCTATAGATAAAGAGGCATGACTATAGGTGAAGATACATAACTATGGGTGAGGAGGCATAGCCATAGGTAAAGAAACATATCTATCTATAAAGAGGCATATCTCTATAAACAGATGTAAAGCTGAAGATACAGGGGCATAACTATAGATAATGAGGCACCCCGCAAATTTTATGTTGTTACTACACTTTAGAATCGTCTCGAGAGACATTTCGACGAAGTAATCTCAGCAGGTAGAGAAATAAAGACGCTATTCTTGAAATTGATACGAAAGAGCGGTGGTGACATTCTAAGTTCCTACTTCATAGTTCCGAGTTCAATGTTCCAAGTTCCATGTTCCGACTTCCATGTTCCGACTTCCAAGTTCCATGTTCCGACTTTCGACTTCCAAGTACCATGTTCCGACTTCCAAGTACCATGTTCCGACTTCCATGTTCCGACTTCCAAGTTCCAAGTTCCATCCGACATCCAAGTTCCAAGTTTCATGTTTCGACTGCCAATTTCTATGTTCTGACTTCTAAGTTCCATGTTCCGACTTCCATGTTCCGACTTCCACGTTCCATGTGTAAACATACGAAAGCCCGGTGGTGACATTCTAAGTTCCTTCTTCGTTGTTCCGGGTTACAAGTTCCAAGTTCCGACTTCCAAGTTCTTACTTCTTTCTTCCAAGATAATTTGCTATATGGTTATTGTATTTTGTTTACGCCCGAGTTCCAAGTTCCTTCTTCTTAGTTCCGACTTCCAAGTTCCGACTTCCATGTTCCAAGTTCCGACTTCCATGTTCCAACTTCCATGTTCCAAGTTCCGACTTCCATGTTCGAATTTCCGACTTCCAAGTTCCATGTTCCAAATTTCATGTTTCAAGTTCCGACTTCCATGTTCCAAGTTCCGACGTCCAAGTTCCAACTTCCATGTTCCAAGTTCCGACTTCCATGTTCGAATTTCCAACTTCCAAGTGCAAACTTCCATGTTCCAAGTTCCGACTTCCAAGTTCTCACTTCCATGTTCCAAGTTCCGACTTCCAAGTTCCAAGTTCCGACTTCTATGTTTCGTGCGTCGCATCACGTGGCACATAGCATAATGCTATTTATATTAGATTTTCCACTTTTTGTCAGAACATGGAACTCGGAACTATGAAGTAGGAACATAGAATGTCACCACCGGGCTTTCGAAAATTAAGGTTTGATTTACGCATCTTAGTCATGCCTTTGTTCAAAGGTGTCCATATTTTATTTATGAAATATTCGCTATAACCTTTATCTTTATAAATATTCAAATAAACATTTTAATCGGATGGATTATTATGTATGCATTATGAAAAAGTGAATTTTGAACATGGCAAAAAACGTTGGAAACTGGAGAATCAAATATATATTATTTCATAAGTAGCAAGAGCAGACCCAGATCAGACAGGAGTCATCTGATCTGGGTATACACTGTTTACAAAACGTTATTAGGTAAAGCGTTAGACTAGTCCATATTTGTGGCAATGAATTACCGAACTTGACAGTATTTGCTGATCAAACACCGTATATATACTCTGTATAGGAGCTGATCAAACACCGTATATATACTCTGTTGTGGACCTGATCAAACACCGTATATATACTCTGTATAGGACCTGATCAAACACCGTATATATACTCTGTATAGGAGCTGATCAAACACCGTATATATACTCTGTATAGGACCTGATCAAACACCGTATATATACTCTGTTGTGCCAATATTTTGGCAGGCGTCTCTATCGAGTGAAGCGTTAGATAATGCGTGTCTACTGAACAATGCTACTTGCTGAAGCGTTAGATAATGCGTGTCTACTGAACAATGCTACTTGCTGAAGCGTTAGATAATGCGTGTCTACTGAACAATGCTACTTGCTGAAGCGTTAGATAATGCGTGTCTACTGAACAATGCTACTTGCTGAAGCTTGAGTGTGGTTAAATATAGCATATTGTCTTTTAATGAACGATGCATAGAGTTTGCTATGTATCTGTTCAAGATCTTAAATATTTGGTTCCGTAATAACAATGGATATCATTTATCATTCCCGATCGTTATTTATCAGAACTCTTCTTCGCTAGCTGGCCATAACCTATCATTTATAACATACACTTCGCTAGCTGGCCATAACCTATTATTTATAACATACACTTCGCTAGCTGGCCATTACCTATCATTTATAACATACATATTGTTTTCAAAACGTTTCATTTTATAGAACGAATATCAGAATTCTCTAATCCATAGTTACGCATATTAACGCCTTGCAAACAGTGTAGACCCAGATCAGACTACCCCTGAAGGATATGGGTCAGCTCTGTTTGCTTATGCAACACTATAGATCATATTCTACATTTTCTGTCATTGCCAAATGTTCATGTGTTCATATATCTTATAGTTATAATGTCATTATTTTTCACATGAATATTCATGAAGTTACGAATAATACAATGTATAAGTTCCAACCCGAAAACAAAATAAGTTATGTCTCTTTTCGTCTGTTTGAAGTCTATATGTTTTACTTTAAGCTCCAGGTCCAAGACGTTTGACATAAGAGGGACATATTTGGATGAAAAATGGCCGGAAGTTGTAACAAAGTCGTTGCAAGACCCGATAGGTCCACCGCCATCTTATAAATGTGTGCAGGACTCTTCCCCGCAATACTCACATCTCTGACACATTTACTTACGGCAGTTCTACCGATGATGGCACAACGTGTTCTTATAACACATGGGGAATAATTCCACCTGCATTCTTCCTAATCTGACATCGTGTGTAACTTTTATTCATTGTCAGCTTGTCGTCGTTGGCTTTTATATTCTCTTATACGGAGGCGACAGAGGACCCGAAATGCTTTTTTTCCGGGAAGTAATTGCGATAAAGTGACACCCCAACTCATACAGCGCAGTTTCCTCCCTTGACCACCGTCATAAATAAGGAATATTTATACAAGAAAAATTATCAAAGTCGCCGGAAGTATGTTTCAACATCATTTTGTGTAAAGATCAGCGCGCTTAAGCCAATCTTTGTACAGCAAACTGTGTATAAATATATTTAATTGTTTGTTTGTGTTGATAAACAGAACAGAACAGAACGTACTTTTATTCATATATATAATGCCGCGTTAAACTCGGACATGCTTACAAAGAAATTTATGAAGAAATTGTGAGCATATATGGGGGTTAGCAATGTAATATACAACTGTTTGTAGATGGGCTAAGCGTTTTGCTTCTGGGAGGGAACCTTGTGAAAACAACCCTAAAAGTGGCCGAAAGGTCAGCAACAGTACCAAAGTTTCTGAAGCTAAAATACGCGAATTGCTGAAAGAAGATTCTCGGTATACAATTCGCTTGCAGGTGTTTCATTATCAACAGTTAACTTTATTTTGAAAAAGAAGTTTTGCGTTAGGACAACCACAGCTCGCTGGTTACCCCATATTCTCTCTGATGTGTGAAATGTGCCAGGAAATTATTAAAGCTATGCAAAAATATGGCGAAAATGTTTTTTACCAGATGGTAACTGGTGATGAATCGTGGATTTACTTTTTATGGCGTTCGGAACGCCATATAGCAGTCGGTCTCTTTACGGCAACGAGTTCACTTGTCTAGTGAACATGCGCAAGACAAAATAGTTTTCTTCAAGTCTGCACTAGTTTGGTTGTAAAATGTTCATGTATTTGTTTACTCTTCATGTATAATAATAATTCGCTGTGTGAGATAATTACTACTAATCTACACAAAGACAAACTTTTTAAAAGTTTTGAATTTTAATAAACTCCAAGTACGTCGATGCTCCAGAGTGGGCCCTGTACTTTAATCGGAAGAAGAAGAAGACGCGAACGAATATTTTTACCGTAGTTTTCGCAACACCTTGGCGTTCTAAAGCAGAAGGAATATAGCCGAGGTTTCCGATTGCATTTTTATACACATTCGTAACTGATTAGAATATAGACCTACATCTTCAGCCAATCAAACTGCATTTTGCATCGTATTCGGTCATTTCCGTTTGACCCGTACTCAAAATTAGAAATAGGAAGTTTCATAAAGTACAAGGTCAAAGAAATCTAAAATAATCAACCAATGAAATTCGGAATTCCCATATACACATTTATCACGCATCGAACAGCGTGTTTTGACTATGGCACCCAACCTCAACACAAGTCTAAGTCTTACAAGAAGTAAAACCGTAAAAACACGGGGTTCTATCGGCTTATCAAAGTAAGTATTATCCATAGAAGGTTTTCAACACATATTCAATCAAATTATATTCCAGTGTCAATAACAACTGTGAAAATAAGAGTCTCTTCTATGTATCGTGTAACCGCCGAGTCGCCGACACTGTCGTTTGCTCAAGACGTTTGTGTCGTGTAAAAGCGAAAGTAGGTAGCAATTTGTTGAAATGTCTTTCCCAGCTTACAACTCTACTTCAGACTGTAGTTCTGAATTTGAGTTTCATCAGGTTCCAAACAACTACCGTAATTGTATGTACATGTATGGATCTACTTAGTAATTAAAAATAAAAACACTCTACCTTCAAATTTGTAAGCAGACTACATTTATTCAAAATAAACGAGTGCTGAACATGGAAAAATAAATGTTATGTGTAAGAATTAGTTGAACAAAAAATGTAGGATTATAGGTAGCCTTTGTATCATTCTGATGTTGTGCTTCAGTTTTTGCATCAGCTTTGGACATGAAAGCATTAATTGACCCTTTACTTCATGAATATTCATATAAGAAATAATGACATCATGAATATAATTAAGATATTCTTTTGTCATAGTAGAAACTAGAAGCATGTCTAGATATAAACAGCAGATCGTGAGATGGCTCCTTTTGCTTCAGTCTGTCATATTTTTATGCCCCCAATCAAGGGGGGGGGGGGGGGCTGACTTTGTTGGTTTGTTGGCTTGGCTCAAACTTTAATGTTGGCAATAACATTGTAGCCATTGCACATACATACTTCAAACCTGGCATGCATATGCAACTTACAGAGGCGAACATTTTTTATTTATTTATTTTTTTATTTTTTTTTGGGGGGGGGGGGGTGTGAGGGGGGGGCTTATTAAAATCAAGGTTATATAACAGTTAAATGTCACATTACGGGTCAAATTTATATTTGTCACAATCAGGGGCATAGTGTTTCACAAAAATGTGTTGTTATTAATACTGTTACTAATTCCAAGACGTTATTGTTATTAACGTGTACATCAATTTCCCCCCTTACACATAACATCCATATCAAACCCGAACGCCATTATGGCCATTCAGGCCTTTGATTTGAGTCTCATCGTTAGATGAGTAATAGGATCTGGACTACAAAGTCAGCTACAAGTCAGCTACAATGCCTTGCATGCCAATAGGATCTGGACTACAGAGTCAGCTACAATGCCTTGCATGCCAAAAGGCCAATCAGCCTGCGTAAAATGTTGTACGCAATTTTCTTTACTGCACGTGGTCAAGCAATACAGGTACCAGTACCAAAGGGGAGAGGTGTTAATGCAAGGTTTTACCGTGACAAAGTTTTAAAAAAAAATGAAAAAGTACTTATGTGAAGTTCGACCAAAGAGTGGATTGAAACACCTCAAATTGCTTCACGACAATGCGCCATCAAACAAGGCAGCACTTGTAACAGACCTTTTGCAAAAACAACACGTGACTGTACTGCCACACCCTCCATATTCGCCAGATTTGGCCCCGTCTGACTTCTTTTTATTCTCGAAGTTAAAGAAAATGCTTGCTAGTAGAATTTTGAACTTTATTTCGTATATAAGGCCACCGGTCCATAAACATATATGTACATAAATAAACAAATACATTTTTAACATATTACTGACCCGCAAGTACTACTAACATCTATATTAGTAGGCATTAGAATAGGTACTCTACATTACTGTAACGCCTTCTCAACAGATTCATCATTTATCTATGTTTGAACGGTGAATACATTACACGTATTTATAAATGCTACCCAATTTATTAGTTGTAGTATGCGCTCAGTCCCACTTACATGTATACATCAGCAAAATATAAACATGTTCTAGGACATCCGCAATGACATAGTACGGTTAACATTGCATACATATACATAATCCTGCACACCCGTATACCTACTGGCGCCTTAACGAAACAAAACTTAAGGTGCCGTGGGTACTGGGTGTATTGTTAGCTAAAATTTCATCTATGTTATCCTTCTACCATAGCAAAACGAAAATTAAGGTTTTATGTTTACACTATTAAAGGCAAGGTGAACAGTACTGCATCCGAACACAAGAGAAAATACTTCAGTACGATATACTTTTATCGGGTGTTTCCGTTCAGGTGGATACGTGTCTCAACGGAAAGGCTCGAAGATGTTATGTACAATTAAACTAGACATGTACAAGTAAGCTAGACATAAACAAACTATCTGAATAGCGCAATATACTTCGTAAAGGAACGATTTATCTTGCGTGAAGCGGTGACCATTCTAGCACAGGATACGTTAAGATTGCTGCAAGTGGAACCCTTTGACCGAGGACTTTGCTGTTTAACTTTCATTATATAACATTTTGTTTTACCCTACGGTCCCAAAAACACACCAATCAATCTATCAAACAGGTATTAGCAGGACACATCCACTACAGTGCAATAAAACCTTTCATCTGACACTTTTCCTAAATAAAGAAATTATACATTGTTAGTCACTACACTGTAGAGAAAGTATCCTGCAAACAATTTCCACCTCATGGGCCCGTCACACCATGACGTTCTGGTCAGTGTTCTCTGGCGTTTGAGGAAACGTTTGTAGTGGCCCATGTTCGCTGGGATAGCGCCAGATGAGCGTTGTGTGAACGTCGGTGATCGCCGGGAATCGGCGGAGAACGCTGATCCGGAAATAAAAGTTTTGAACATGCACAAAAGTTCTCACTGAGACCAACGTTCTTCAACGTTTAATTTTAAACGCTGAAAAACGTTTAAGCACGTTAATGGAACGTTTTACTAACGTTCGAATATCGTTACTCTAGCGTTACTTGGTTATTACTAATCGTTTGCTTTGCAGTGAACGACTCACTGGCGACCTGCCAGCGACCGCTGAACGGTCCCCTAGCGCACGCAGCGTGTGACTAAAGTCAAACGAACGCCAAAACGCTATTCCGTCGTTATTCACACGTTAGTCACACGCTCAACACGCTCGTCTAACGTTCACAATTCGTTCTTTGTGCGCCAGTGGAACGTCAGCACACGCTAATGGTTTTCAGGGGTATATTACATGGTCGCTGTTACACGCTTCTCGCGCGTAAGACACACGCTAGTCATGCGTTAGGTAGGCCTACACGTTTATTACACGTCAGATATGTCATCCTCACTCTAGAACGCTAAGAAATTGAACGATTGAAATGTTCAGAGAACGTTGACCAGACCGTCATGGGTTGACGGCCCCTTCACTGCTATGTGTCATGACGATATGTACGACCTTAATATCAAATTCCGTAATCTATACAATCTATCATTTACTTACTGTGTTACTTAATAATCTAGTAATTATGTACTACAGAAACCGTAACATAAACATCCCAGTCAAAGGATCAATCAGCTGTTAACAAGGCACAAACACTGCAGTGCAATACAACCTTCTATCTAAACACTACCCCATATCTATCTAAACACTACCCCATATATATCTAAACACTACCCCATATCTATCTAAACACTACCCCATACGAATAAAAATCATACAATGTTAGCCACTACACTGTAGAGAATTTGTCCTGCAAACAATTTATCCCTTACTACTACATGCATGTATTAGGCTAGTATTGCCTTTAATATCAAACTCCATAACCTATACAATCTATGCGTTACCTTACATGTTTAATCTAAAGAATAAAATACTTTAGTGATACCTGAAATTAATCTAAGGAAAAGTCAATATATAATTAATACATGATAGTTGAAAAGGCTATATCATACTGTTAGAGAACTGTCTTTTAGTCTAGTTAGATAGAGCCGATTTCAACATCAATTTGCGTAAGTTTGTCTTAATTTATTAGCATAGTATAAATACATTACTAGTTTTCGTAGTAATTCAATATCTGTATTTGCAATCAGCATATACAAAAACTTGCTTAAAGAAAATATTGTAAGAGGAATGTCTCTGGCTCCGCAATATACCAGTGCCTAATGAGTATATCTAAAAAACAAGAGATGTCACAGTCACGTGACAAATGCCCCCAAAAATTATACCCTGTGACCTTGACCTTTGACCCATGGACCAGGGAGTTGACACATCGTTTTTGTGTGGTTAAAATTTGTGCCAGGTTCCTTTGAAATCCATTCACAGATTAACAAGTAATTGTACCCTGTGACCTTGATCTTTGACATATGGACCAGGGAGCTGAACGCGACACATCGTCTTTGTCAGGTGAACATCTGTGCCAAGTTATATTGAAATCCATTGACAGATAAAGATGTTACACACCGGACACGAAATTTGTGACAAAGTAATTGTACCCTGTGACCTTGACCTTTGACATATGGACCAGGGAGTTGAAAGCGACACATCATCTTTGTGTGGTGAACATTTGTGCCAAATCATATTGAAATTCATTGATACATAAAGAAGTTACAGACCAGACACAAAATTTGTGACAAAGTAATTGTACCCTGTGACCTTGACCTTTGACCCATGGACCTGGGAGTTGAACGCGACACATCGTCTTTGTGTGGTGAACATTTGTGGCAAGTTATTTTGAAATCCAGTGATAGATGAAGAAGTTACAGACCGGAAACGAAATTTGTGACAAAGAAATTGTACCCTGTGACCTTGACCTTTGACCCATGGACCAGGGAGTTGAATGTGACACATCGTTTCTGTCTGGTGAACATTTGTGGCAAGTTATATTGCAATCCATTGATAGATGAAGAAGTTACAGACCGGACACAAATCTTTGACAAAGTAATTGTACCCCGTGACCTTGACCTTTGACCCATGGACCTGGGAGTTGAACGCGACACATCGTCTTTGTGTGGTGAACATTTGTGGCAAGTAATATTTAAATCCATTGACAGATGAAGAAGTTACAGACTGGACACGAAATTTGTGACAAAGTAATTGTACCCTGTGACCTTGACCTTTGACCCATGGACCTGGGAGTTAAACGCGACACATCGTCTTTGTGTGGTGAACATTTGTGGCAAGTTATATTTAAATCCATTGATAGATGAAGAAGTTACAGACCGGACACGAAATTTGTGACAAAGTAATTGTACCCTGTGACCTTGACCTTTGACCCATGGACCTGGGAGTTGAACGCGACACATCGTCTTTTGTGTGGTGAACATTTGTGGCAAGTTATATTGAAATCCATTGATAGATGAAGAAGTTACAGACCGGACACGAAATTTGTGACAAATTGTACCCTGTGACCTTGACCTTTGACCGATGGACCTGGGAGTTGAACGCGACACATCGTCTCTGTCTGGTGAACATTTGTGGCAAGTTATATTGAAATCCATTGATAGATGAAGAAGTTACAGACCGGACACGAATTCTGGACGGAAGGACAGACGGACGGACAGACGGACGGACGGACAGACGGACAGACGGACGGACGGACGGACAGACGGACAGACGGAAGGACGGACAATGCGATTACTATATGCCCGCCTTTGGGGGCATAAAAAGACTACATCCGGGCCTTTCATATTGGGCTAAAAATGCTGAAACTTTGCATTCTAGCCAACGGGGACTACTTTGAAGAGATACACTTAAAATGAGTAAGTTTCATGTTGCTATTTAAGAGTTATAGTTATAACATGAGTGACAACATACCGAACAGCTCTCGTACATTAGACAAAGAGTTACAGTTATAACATGAGTGACAATACATACCGAACAGCTCTCGTACATTAGACAAAGAGTTATAGTATACCATATTCAAATACGCTCCTTCTTTACTTATGTAAACTGTACCGGTCACTAAATTACGATAGTGCCCGCTGGAACATTATAGTGCCCGCTACGCTCGGTAAGTTCCGGTAGTTTCCGCGCACACGGAAACGCACATACCGGTAAATGAATTGTATAAATAGTATACCTTATCCCAGAGACATATAAATACATATACATATGGCTCTACCTATCCACATACGCTCCTTCTTTACTTATGTTAAACGTACCGATCCCTAAATTGCAACTGTGCCCACTGGGACACTATATATGGACCGCTGCGCTCGGTAATTTCCGGTGCTCGGTAATTTCCGCGCATACGGAAACGCACGTTGATGTATTACGTCATTCTAAATTATACATTAATTAATACATAAATACTTGAATAGCATGATCTAATATTTCGATCACTAAGGGCCCTTTTCAAATATTATCGTGTCGAAATACACGTCAAGAATGTTACATGCATTCAGCCACAAAGAAAATAATGTTGATCCAGCGTCGTGGTGTTTTTACAGATGTCATGACGTCATTAAATGACGTCATTAGCGCAACGATATCATGCATGCATTAGCGCATTATCCTCCTTGATGTTAAGTACTGCCAAACGGTCTGTAAGTTCTCCATATCCAATCAGTTTGATGGATCTGTCTTTCAATTCTACATGCATTGAACATCGGTTTCAAAACTATAAATCTAACATCATCACTGTTATGACCACCGACTCCAGTGATGAGTTAGCTACCCGACCACGCTCTAGATTGAAAAGATAGATCTACTGGGTTTTGCACATTTCAATCCAAGAAATGTATTTAAACAATGCATTTTTCGAAAATAAATTCTGTGTAAAATAATGATTATTATTCAGCTTGAATAAATTGATACTAAAATGTTTTTTAACTTTAGTAAAGGAAATAGATCTAATTGTAATTTGATTTGCAGATTAATACGGCTGAAGGAAAAACTTATTAAACTGAGGTAATCACGGAGCGACACAGAACTGCTAAAATACTTACGTGAACAAAGGAATGCGGTATACTATAAGAAATAGTACAGCCCACTTCGGGCCTAATTGCATTATAGTGACCTACCAGTCAGCCCGAAAATAGTTTAAGGCCCTCAGCCTTCGCTTCGGCTTCGGGCCTTAAACTATTTTCGGACTGACTGGTAGGTCACTATAATGCAATTAGGCCCGAAGTGGGCTGTACTATTTCTTATATAGTTATAACATGAGTGACAATACGTACCGGACAGCTCTCGTACATTAGACAAAGAGTTATAGTTATAACATGAGTGACAATACATACCGAACAGCTCTCGTACATTAGACAACCCTCCAACAGCCCAAACTAACAAGAGAAGAAAAGGGCAAACAAGTAAATTGAAAAATATGACCCTTGGTCTTATTATAGCCCTTACAATGGTTAACAAGTACGTGGAGTTAAATTATCTCGAAATGTAAAGAAGTTACGGTCAGGTTTTTCTGTTATTTTTATGTCCGTAAAGGGGAATAATTTTGTCAAAAAGCCTTACAGATAGATGGCCATTTATCATTTTGTAGTCCTTATGACGGTAAACAAGTGTGTAAAGTGTCATTAGATTAGATTGAATATTTAAGAGGTTATGGCTAAGGTTAATTTATTTTTCACGACGACGACAGACGCCGACGTTGTCGACGATACTGGAGAAGTAACAGTACCTTAACTGCCTTTTGAAATGAACGAGCTATAACACCGAAGTATTTCACATACAAAAAGGAAACAAACATTTGCTAGGAGATATGTGAGAGTACCGCCTTGGAACGGTCAATAACAAATACCACTGCTTGTCAAACATCAATGTGATTAATTAGCAACTGTGTTACACACTGTCGATTATAAATAGAATGTGTTTGTTTATATTATATAGAAACCAATTGCCTTGTAGAGACAGTACTCCCCAGAGGAGTACATATTCTATGGCAGGAGTCAATATTCTACGGGAGGGGAGTCAATATTCTACGGGAGGGGAGTCAATATTCTACGGGAGGGGAATCCATATTCTACGGGAGGGGAGTCCAAATTCTACGTATAGTATGGACCGGGGAGTATCTTTTATACGTCGAATATGGACTTGGGAGTACATATTTTACGGGAGTACAAATTCGTCATTACACCGGCCTACATGCAAACTAGCCCGTTATCATCCTAGGCTTGCTGTTGTAACCCTTATCCAGCTATCCGCCACTAGACTCGTTACTTACAAACAGCTTGGAGTAAAACAGTCGAGTAACTTAATGTCTCATCGGAATCACAGCTGTTTGACACTCGGTCAACATTTTCTTATAAGCTTGATAGAAGTAGAAATAGTCAAACCTGCATCATATCCAGATTTGAGCAGGGTAAAGTGTAGACCCTGTCCATATGTTGCTTTCAATTGTGGCTGCAGATCCACGTCTACATGGTATGCCGATGTGCAATTGGGATTTATTGCATGCATGCGAAGATAAGTCGAGGGTTGAGTGGGAAACTGTTGCAAACTGTGGAAAACGTGTTACTCGTACACGCCATGGTGACCTTTGCAAACAGTTTAGATAGAAATGAGACATAGAATAATAACATCATCTCGTCAAACATCATCTCGTCACGATGTTAACTGTATGACACGGTGTATTGTTTTAAATGAAAAAGAAAGAAAAAATCAACGTTGACAATGTTAGAAAAAAGTTTGCGGTTAATGCTTATAAAGGTTAAATGTTGCAGTTACATGTACTATAGTCTGGACTCAACCCCCGAAATGGGATCACCTGATGTCGGTACAACGTTATCTTACACAAGTACTATACATGTACATGTTATGTTAACTGATGTATTTGACACTAACCGCTGAACAGACATGCCGATTTTAGGCTATTGGAAAACAAGAGGGGTAAGTGCACCTGCATTTGTTTTGATCAGTGGGTATTTGACCAGTGGATATTTGACCAGTGGATAATCATTTGGTTCATTGTGTTTATTAACGTCCGTTTCTGTCTAATTGGACATACCAGTGGGTAATACCCGCTGTCAAATAGACCAGTGGGTATTTGACCATTGGGTATTTGACAGTAGGTATTTGACTAGTGGGTATTTGACAGTGGGTGTTTGACCAGTATGTATTTGACTGGATATTTGACAGTGGGAATTTGACCAGTGGGTATTTGACTAGAGGGTATTTAACCGGTGGGTATTTGACCAGAGGGTATTTCACCAGTGGGTATTTCACCAGAGGGTATTTGACCAGTGGGTAATTCACCTGTGGATATTTGACCAGTGGGTATTAGATCTCTGGGTATTAGACATTTGGGTATTTGATCAGTGGGTATTTAACTGGGTATTTCACCAGAGGGTTTTTTACCAGAGGGTGTTTGACCAGTGGGTATATGACCAGTGGGTATTACACCAGAGTATTTGACCAGTGGGTATTTGATCAGTGGGCATTTTCTATTTAAATTATATCACTGCATGTGGAACTCATCCTCAGACTTTGGAAACTAATTAAATGTATACACTCAGTTCTAAAAGAAAGTGTGCACTTTTTACTTTTAAATACACTTATATTCAATATTTATTAGATATCGCTTTCAATTTTAGCACACTATATCTCGTGTGTTGCACAATTTACCTCATTTTCAGCTTATTCGGTTAGATTTGATTTTGCCTGATTCGCACCTTCGACGTCGTTTTCAAACAGCGTCTAGCCCTGCGAGGCAGTACGGTATCAGCAGACAGACATACCGAATTGCGTCGCCTCTGCCAAGATCGGGCACCCGTTCGGGATAGGAATCTCTATGTGGGACAACACGTTATCGGGCTGTCCGTTTGCAGTGGGCCAGATGTCATTTCTGTTGGGACAACAGCAGTGGGCTCGAGTTCTATGATGACCATGATGGCCGCACGCAGGTTTTAGGTGATGGGTAGAACGTTTTTAGGATTGTTGTCTCATGGAGAGGGATATATTTGGGATTTTATGGTTCGATGGGATTATGGGAAGCAAGCAGGAAAACAAATTTTATTTTTGTAGGCGGCGACATCAATGCTCACGGCTATTTAGACTAGATTCTGAAGCAGTTCCTTTCCTACAAAGATATGGGCCTGCTATTTTAATAGCATGAATACGATATATGTTATGGTATGCTACTCTCTTCCCCTAAGTTAGACTATCCTGGAAGTTTTCGGGGGATTCCCGTAGACGCCCGGGGTCCCGTATACGCCCGAGGGGTCCCGTAGACTGCCACATAAACATATACTTTACCGCATACGGCAAGTGCGAGATTAATATATGCTCATATTCCTTCTCTTCCAGGACGCCATATTGAAAAGCTGAGTTGACTACCGCCTTCCAACTTTTTTAATAGTTTGCACCTGCCTAACAAATAAAACATTACATTTATCCTGTTCATATTGTGTATTTTGTTTTCTTTGAACTGTGTAATACAATTTATTGTCTTTATTCATTTCTTTTTACTTGTATTAGCGGTTTTAAGTTAGCGTGGGTTGACACGCCATGCCGCTTGATTGTAAGAGCCAGTCTTCCGGGACATGTGGTCACGTTAAAGAGGAAGTCCCTACAATGAACGCATATTTTCAATAATATTATAACACTTGGTATGTGTTAGGTTTAATCATTTTTATGAAGATTGTCAATTTCTACTTATATAGAAAAATGCCCCGTGTTACAAAATAAACCGATTTCATCATTACTAATATTTTTTGTTCTACAACAAAGTATTATTGGCATTTTCTGTTCAAATTTTCACCCGATCCCTACTTTATTTACGTAACAGCCTTTCTCGTAAGTGGTCGGAGAGACGCGAATAGCGCGAACAGATACGAAACTAAAACCCAGCCCGAATAAAACTGAAAATCGGGGAATAAAACCGGGATCTATGATATCAAAACATGGGTGTTTTGCCATGTTCAACGTTTATTTGATAGGTTTTCTTGCTATATACTACTTTTCAGTATAAAAACAAATGGGTAATTTCCAATCACTACAGCCGTCAGTTTGTATTAAACCTCTAAAATTGTTTTCTGCTTCATCTTTTCATTTTCCTTCTTCTGCTATTAATAACATTTTTCATAATGGACCTAAAATCGTTCTGTCTCCTTTAAAGCAATCTATCCTTCGTTATAGTAAAGTCCATCTAAATTCACATTATTTTAACAAAAAACATAGGGTGTATCCAATAATTACTAAGTGCAATAGTAAGAGGTGTATGTGTTGCAATTTCATTTCTACTAGATCAACAATTAAATCTCTTGTTAATGGTAGAGTGTTTAGTGTGAAGATTAATTCTGATTTAGACTGAAACTCATCTAATATTATATATGTTCTTACATGAAATGCGCCACGTTGTGGCATTCAATATGTAGATCAGACAGGACGTACTTTAAAAACTAGGTTTCGTGAACACAGTTACCATTGCCGGATAAAAAAAATACGCAATTTTCTTTACCAACATTTTCGTCATACAGGACATTCTTTCAAATATGTTTCTGTTCAACCAGTAGAACAAATTTATTATGATTCTAAAACTACTGGTAGTTTAAAATCTAAAGCTCGTGTTATCACAGAGCTAGACTGGATAAAGAAGTTACAGACACATTTTCCTTTAGGCCTTAATGATATCATTTCCCAAAGAGGCAACATTTCTAAAGATCCAAGCATCGATATTTTCTCTATATTTTCTATTCGAAAACGTAAAAGTAGATCACATGGCAGACGTAGAAATGGTAATATTAAGCGTAAATTACGTCGTAATATGTCTATTCATGATTTACATACCATTTTAAAACAAACTGGTAAACATTCTATGTTATCTTGTTTATCGTCTTTACCCTTTTCCTGTCTCAAGTCCATAGACGAAGAGGCTGATAAAATCTATATGCGTACAGATCCGTTAATTAATACTGCCTCACTTATACAAAGTTACACACAGCATGTTCTTCGTCCACGTATTGATAAAGAATCTGAACATAAAAGACATTTTCTGAAACTTCAGTTCCTAAATAAAGGTATCGATTTTATTGATATTCAAAGTATATTTCGTGATAAGAATGTAATCGATACTATTCCCAAATATTTCATCAACTCTGAATCACCTATCATCTGTTATAAATATGATAAACCTATTAGAAATGTTATTTTTAACTACAATAAAATTGTCTCTGACTTAAATATTGATGTTAATACCCCTATTTCTTGAGATTGTAGCATTTCTAGCTTTTTCTATAAACCAGTTGGTCATGTCATTACTGGTAATTTTGATATCATTAAGGATAAACGTCTCAGGACCCTCCTAACTAAAGGACCTAAATATAGATTACCTTCCCTTATTGATTTTGACGCTTGTCGAACTCATATTGCGGAAGCTATTCAAGAATTCTGCATCAAATGGTGTCGACGAGAACATGCTGATGTTAATGCCCTTTCGGATTGGAAGAAATGTATTTTTGATATTATTGATACGCGTATTACTTTTTACAAATCAAATTACCATCTTTTACCACCTCGACCTAGAGTTACATTTCGCTATTTGAAGAAAAACATTTCTAATTTTCATTCAAATTATGTTCTTGTTCCTGCTGACAAGGCATCAAATAATGTAATCATTATTTGAAGATTGTATTATGTTGATGTTTTAAAGAACTGATTCAAAACCTTATATAACAGTTCAAACACCTGAAAAAGATATAGTCTCGGAACATGTAAAAATGTGCAATAATTTTAAGTCTGGTCCTAACATAAAACAACATAAAATTTCTACTTTGTACTGGATTCCGAAACTACATAAAACCCTTATAAGGCGCGTTTTATTGCCAACTCTAGCTGTTGTACCACTACTAAATTATCTATACTTTTGACGTCCTGTCTTACTACGATCAAAGAACATGTAAAACGCTACTGTGATAAAATATATGAAAATTCTGGTATTAATGTTTTTTGGTCCATAAAAATTTCAAATGATGTTTTAATAAAACTTGAAAATGAACAGTATAACATTTCTTTACTGAGCTCTTATGATTTCTCTACACTCTATACTACTCTACCTCACCATCTTATAAAGGATAAACTGATTAAATTAATAGAAAAAACCTTTGCCAGAGAAAACAAAATGTTCATTGCTTGTAATGTTCAACGTTCATTCTTTTCGAATTCAGAAGTTGAACATTACACAATGTGGACTTGCCTTGATGTTTGTAGATCTCTTATCTTTCTTTTAGATAATATATTTGTGCGTTATGGAGATACCATATATCGTCAAGTTGTTGGTATACCCATGGGTACAAATTGTGCCCCTCTTGTTGCAGATTTGTTTTTGTATTGCTATGAGAGGGATTTTATGCTTAACTTAAAACCTGATACACAGACCGATATTGTTAATGCTTTTAATAAAACTTCAAGGTATTTAGACGATATTTTGAATTTAGATAATCCTTATTTTGAAACTATGATTTCTTCAATTTACCCAAAAGAACTGTCTTTAAACAAAGCGAATCAATCTGACATTATAGCTTCATTTTTAGATTTGAATCTTTCAATTACAAATGATAAAGTTTCGTCCAAAATAAAAGAGAATATAAGAGAAGATTTTAATTTTAAAATTGTTAATTATCCTTTTCTAGATGGCGATGTGCCACGTTCTACACCTTATGGGGTTTATATTTCTCAACTTATTCGGTTTGCCCGAGCCTGTTCTTTGCTTGAAGATTTTAACAGACGTAATTTAGTTATAACTGATAAACGTCTTAAGCAAGGTTACAGATATCACAAACTTCGGAAAACTTTTTCTAAATTTTATGATCGAAATTTACCACTCATTAGTAAATATAATTGCAATCTACGGACGTTACTGCAACAAGGCATTTCTCAACCTGACTTTTATGGGGATGTTATCTACAAACTTAGGAAAATTCGGGGTCATATCCATTTTCATGATTTGTTTATTAAACGCATTAAAACATTTAAAAAGAAAGGTTATGATCCTATTATATTGCAACGCACTACATGTTTGGTTATCGACCCTTTTACAGTCGGTAGCTACGATTCCCTCTTTGCTTGCGCGATGACAGGCCGAGGGTAGTACTCTATGATGGTATACTCTTAAACCTGGATACAGGATGAGCTTACCAGACTCATGTATTACTTTTTCCCTGTCGTGCCCTTAACGGTTTACCTGCAGGTGCTCTGACTTCAGCAAAGTCATTGAGTACATATTTGACGGATTGTCACAGTTATTATGCTATGTTTTACATGTTGTCCTGTGTTCACCGTCGTCTATGTTGTGGGTAAGTCCAGCGGGGATACCTTTATTTACACTATTTGTAAAGCTAGGGTGACTTTGAGAGAAGTGTGAGGTTAGGACGTCCGTAAACCGGTTTAAACCCCCAGTGGTGTTTTTGCTACTGACCGTGCCAAGGCGGTACTCTCTTTGTCACCCTTCCTTTTGTTTGCCTTGCGTCTTTGTGCTTGTGATTTTGTTCATGTGTGGAACGTTTGTATCTGGTTCTTGTGTGTCTTTTGGTGTTTTCTGTGTTCATCTCGTGTGTGAGTGTGCGTTTGGGTGTGTGGTTGTGTGTGTGTGTGTGTGTGTCATGCTGTCTATCGGTGTTTTGGTGGTGGTTGCGTCTTGTATGTGGCTTTGCCTGCTTGACTTTACTACTTTTCCATTTGTATATTTTAGGTATTTTTGAAGCACGTCAAATGTAGGGACTTCCCCATTAAGGCTAATTGGGATAGGCATTCAAATTGTCTTTCGTGTTGCAAATGTTCGCGTGCCAATCCTTGTGATATTTCTAAGGTTTGGAGCGCGGCCATTTGGATGTTTACTCGTCTTCATCCACGAGTTTGAATTCGTCCTCGGACAGTTCACTATCTGGATCCGAAGCGAGTAAATTACGTGGTAGGAAAGGACAGCGTCGTTCTCCGTACCCCCCCCCCCCCCTCCCCTCAGTCTCGGCGTCGCCGGTCTAGGTCGGGGAGTGAACCCTCTCGCTCACAGAGCCCACTTTGTCTCGGACCGCTCGCCCACATGACCACCGGTCATTTTTTACCTTGGTCATCGTTTTCCTCCCCCGTTATCTATCGATTGGGGTTAACTATTTTTGCGCCTTCAGGCGATCCACTCACTCGGGATCAAATACACCTGCCTGTATCTGATTCGGAGGCGAAAGAGGAGGATGTGTATATTTGCACACGCAGCCAGATTTTTGAGTCTGTTTTCAAAAATCTGGGCGAGGATATGTGTCCTCGACCTTCACCTTCTCAAGTGAAGGGTCCTGACAGTGACGGAGGCTTTAGTCCGGAAGTTTTTTCCAGACAAAACTCCTTTCAGGGCTCCTACTATACAAGTGCCTATCTCGCAGTCTGTAAGTGCTCGCCTTGCACAAATGGAGCCTCACAACCAGACAAGTCTGTCCACTCCCTGGTATGCGCCTGTTCATGTTATAAAGGCTTCGGAGCATACCGGAGTCTTTAGACATCCAGTTCCCGAGACGTCTTTTGGACTTGATCTGGGTCAGCTTCCACCTCTGGATGCTGACCGTGATCAGGCAAAGCTTTCTATGTCGCCCCGATCGTCTCCTGTAGCAATCCAGTTTGGATAGCTAGAGTCCTGGGAACTACGGGAGAGGTATTGTCTCGCAGCTCGATTTCCTCTCGGTCACCTTGTTACAGTTATTAACTGATAACAAGAGTACCGCATACGGTACATAATACGCCCACTTGCAAACTTTCTCTGATTCAACATGCCTTATAAGTGTTGACATTTTCTAATCTGTGCTTCAGATCTTGATTTCCATATTAAGGTGATACTATTTTTTTAAAAAATGAAGTGAATATCTTATTAAATAAAAAAGTTACAGCTAATCCTCATTTTTGCAGATTTTTGTAAAGTGCAACGGCCATTACTCTGTAAAGACAAACTGAATGAACCTCAAAATAAACTCAGCTTTAAATTTTGTTGCTTAAAACATTTGTGTTAAATTTCATTTATATCATTTTAATAGTTTTCCCAGAAAACAACAGACAAACTAAAAGTTGACCGACTAACAAAGCAACGAACACACGAAGTTCAAGGACAATAACTTTAGAATAAAATGACATATCAAAACCGCCGCAATATATGTGAAAATTCACATTAAGGTTTAACCATATAAAAAAAATTGAAGTAAATATCATTTCAAATGCAAATGTTATGGCCATCCTCATATTTGCATATATTTGCATTATATGCAAGTGCCATAACTCCGAAACAACAAGTCAAATGATCCTCAGAATCGACTTGATGCATTAAACATGTGTATGAAGTTTCATTAATATCTGTCAAACAGTTTTGCCAGAAAACAGCGGACAAACTATTTGCATATATTTGCATTTTTTAAAGTAAAAGGGCAATAACTCCGAAACGAAAAATCAAGTAAACCTCATAATCGACTCAGCATCAGATCTTGATGCATTAAACATTTTTGTGAAGTTTCATTAATATCTCTCAAATAGTTTTCCCAGAAAACAGCGGACAAACTATTTGGATTATTTTTTAAGGACAAGGGCCATAACTCTGAAACGAAAAATCAAATGATCCTCAGAATCAATTCAGTTTCAGATCTTAATGCATTAAATATTTGTGTGAAGTTTCATTAATATCTCTCAAATAGTTTTCCCAGAAAACAGCGGACAAACTATTTGCATACTTTTTAAGGACAAGGGCCATAACTCTGAAATGAAAAATCAAATGAACCTCAGAATCAACTCAGCTTCAGATCTTGATGCATTAAACATTTGTGTGAAGTTTCATTAATATCTGTCAAACAGTTTTCCCAGAAAACAGGGGACAAACAAAATGTTGACGGACGAACGAACGGACGGACGGACAGGGCCACGACAATGTACGACCACCTTTATTAGGTGGGCGTATAAAAAGCAGCGTTCGGACGAGATCATGCGTATTTTGCTTTATCTCGTCCGATCGATCAACAGCCTTGCGGCCAACAGTTCTGCAAATCTTGCAGAAATGTTGCGTCGGAGAAGGAGTGAAGTTTTGACTACTTCTCCTTCGGGCTTCTTACTAGCACCATCCCAGAACTGTCTCTTGACTGCTCCGCTGTCTGCTAGTACGCCCTTTGGTGGTCGAGAGTCGGATGCTCTATCATCCGACAAGGACGATGACATTAGAGCGCTGATTACGTCTAGGGCTCCAGGTAGTAGGCAACCCTTTAAACGTCCGCTTACAACCCCGCCTGTGCAAGTCCGGGCTGCTAAGAAGAGGAATTCACTTCCTCCTTTTAAGCAATCGAAGCCTGGTTTCTCTTCCAGACCTAAAACCTGGAATCGAAAACCAGGTAATAGAACACAGTGAAGCCCCCCGTACTCAGGACACAGTCCCTAAAGGCCAACCCCCTCCGTGTCTAGAAATTCCAGCGTGAGCCAGGCTTCTGCACTTCCGGAACATCTTCGTAGATATCGAATCGTTCAAGATGAAAACTACAGCTTCCATCCGGGCTCCTGCCCAACCTTTTCACTGGGAGGTTTCTTTAGACCTTTCGGACGCATATTTTCACGTCCCTATTCACCCCAGTTTCCGGACACACCTCCGTTTCGCTTACAATGGCCATTTTATTTTGTATTCAGGGACATCCCTTTCGGAATTTCTACTGCTCCAAGAGCCATAGGGACCTATCTTCGCCTTTGAAGAAGTTCTGTTCTCCTTCATGGCCTCGATGATTGGCATCTACATCAAGCCAATCGTCAAGCACTGCTACGGGACCTCGAGGCAGGTTGGCAGGAAATTCTATCTCTATGTCTTCTTTTAAACTCGGAGAAATCAGATCTCGTGTCGTCTCTACCTTCGACCCATTCAGTTTTATCTGCTGTCTCTCTGGAAGTCTTAACACGACAGTCTGTCCGAATCATTCCCATTCGGACAAACCATATAGCTCACCTTCGTTGGTGGCTGGATCTGGTACTTCTCCTGGCGGAAGTCCCTCTGTCACCTCCAGAGGCATCGCTTCAACTAGTGACAGACGCCAGTCTATCAGGGTGGGGTGCTCACCTCGAGCCCCTCGGCCTCATGGCATCAGACAGTTGGTCTCCTTCCGAGACTCAACTCCATGTCAACAACCTCGAGATGCGAGCTGTCTGACTAGTCTGACTAGTCCTGTCTCATTTCAGACAGCACATGTCGAATCAGTGTGTACTTCTATCGACCGACAACACTGTCGTGCCTCATGTCAAGAAACAAGGGGGTGCTCACTTTCTGTCTCTCTTTTAAGAGACCCAGCTTCTCTTTGCTCTGTGCTTGGAAATTCAGGTGTCTCTTTTGGCCAAGCCCATCCTGGGCAGACGCAATGTTCTATCAGACGGTCTGTCCCGTCGTCGGCTGATCCAGCTTTCAGAATGGTCTCTACATCACGAGGTGACAAATCTTATTTTTCTGAGATTAGGTCAGCCGATGGTCGACTTTTCAACAAGACTCAACCATCGGCTTCCTCTCTATATCAGCCCCGTTCCTCTCTATATCAGCCCCGTTCATCTCTATATGAGCCCCGTTCCTCACTATATCAGCCCCGTTCTTTCTCGTTTAAAGTGATTGTCTCGACACTAAACGCATATTTTCAGTAACATCATACAACTTGGTATTTTATATGTTCAATCATTTTTATAAAGAGTGTCAATTTGAACTTATATAGAAAAAATCCTCTGTGATACAAAATAAACAGTTTTCATCGATACTTGTGTTGATTGTTCAACGAAATATTGCCGGCCTTTGTCGAACAAAAGCGCAACCCGAATAAATAATAACACCAGGTCAATAACACCAGGTCAATAACACCAGGTCAATAACACTTGGACATCAAACACATGAAAGTACCTTCTGCGTTTATTCGGTTTGTTTTCTTGCTATATATACATGTACTTCTTTTCGTCATATACCAAATATATCTATATAGGCTTTCGGGGAAACAGTTGATGAAAAATCACAAACAACAAAGTGCACCCTATATTTTGGAGCAAAGTGTATAGTGGATAAAAATGGATAAGACAGATCTTTTATTCATATCATTGCTCCTATATTAAGCCACTGCCCGTTTTAAAACCACTTGAGTGACCTCCGTAGACCACTGGTGTTCGAATAGTAGATCTAGTTAATACTATCTCATAATCCTAAGAAAAAACAAATGAAACCCTTTTTACATGAGTTCATTGTCTTAAAATAGTGTTTGTGTCGATTTTCTGGCAACTTTTCGACTATATATGTATTACAAGGAAAACAAGTCCGACGGGATCGATCGGTCAACATTCATATCGGTTAACATCATGTTTCTCTATTTAACGATCTTAATGATCTATATACCACCGTTTAAAGAAAGGATTGGCCTACATTTTATCATTGCTTGCAATTTGAAGTAATGAAACGAAAAAGTGTCGAAAATATAACTCGGAAACTATCTCGGATAAGCGAACCAAAATAGCTGCGGTGGAATCCTTATATGTACAAATGAAACCAAACTGTGAGTGTATTTTAGTTCCTTACTTGTTCAACATATTTAGTTGTTGATATTGTTTTAGACTGGCGGAAGACAGTTTTAAGTACCGCAAATCGGATTCAACAAATGCCACGTCCGATTTAACATTTTTTGTGTATGAATGCACCATAGGCGGAGTGAGTGAGTTGGGTTTAACGTCCGACCAACAGTATTTCAGGCGGATCCATATGTCTAATCGCATATTTTCAAAACAGCAAAATACCACTTTACTACTATTCGAACCAGAACTCTCACTTTTATCATAATGAGAGTTATTCGAAGCATTCCTGTATATTTTGAGAAAATGAGCATTGAAATGGTCACGTGAATGACATGATCAAAATGTTTTCAAAACGTTTCACACGCGCTTGACAAACCTTTCATTCAAAACGAAGTGTGTATTTTGTCAAATTGATTCTTTAAATGTCGTCTTTAAGTGTCGTCTTATTATTTCTATGTTGCAAATACTGTCATCAGTAGAATTGTCGTGTTTCTAGAGGGTGATTCTATTAAATACGACACAAGGCTAACCCAGTTTTCAGTATTGCTCTGTTGTATTTACAGACGTGTATTGTCTGTGTAACTCTGAAATCAGTTTTCATGTAAAGCGATACTGTTTATAAAACCTATGCCTCGGTTACAGATATTTCCAGATAAATATAAGTACAGTAGAACCAGTCTCAAGCGACCCTTAAAGGGAGGTGTAACTATGAACCTATAAGGCAGGTGGTAGCTTAATGCAGGTCAGCAGTAATGCAGAAAGCTCATATAGGAGCTATCGGCATTACCTTTGCCCTGCAGTAAGCGACCACCTGCTTTTTAAAACTACTATATTCAATAAATTAGTGATCGCTTAAGACAGGTTCTACTATAAGGGCTAGTAACTTTTGCGTTTACATTACATACTTCTTTTTCTGTGTAATTTTATGGCAAATTGTGGCATGAAATGCGTTGCAGTTGTCATGCTGATGTTATAATTTACAGTTGAATAGGAAAACATATTTTTTTTATTATTATTATCATCTCAATTATCACCCATGTTTCCAAGGGAGTCAGTCCGTCCATCCGTCTGTCTGTCCATCCGTTCGTCCGTGTCACAAACAAAGTGGTGCAGAATTCTTTGCATATTTAAAGGATTTCACATCATACTTACAACAAGTATACGGTCATACATGTATTCATACACGACAAATAAAGAAATACTTCATTATCGTCAATACATTTTATAACACTGAAACGCTCTACTATAGTGTTCATCACTTAGCTATTGTCTACAGTTCATCTGCAACACAGTTCCACTTAGGAAATTCTGTTCTTAGCCTTTTAACACGACACATGGCTAAACTTACACTACACGTGTCCACATATTCAATATATATATATCACTGAAAGGTACCTTTAAAATAACTTTCTAGGTGTACATAACACACTCTCTAGGCGTGCTTTACACGATGTACACGATATATATATCGGCCAAGCAGTCATGGCTCCATTTAGGACGCTATTACCAAGCCAGTCCTGACAACCTGGACTAAATAAAGTACAACGTACTTTTTACTAACAGTTCGTGCAGACCAAATATTCATTAAAACCGGACATGGATTAAAGCACATAAAATGGACAAATGCAATTTTGTAAATGCAACAATATACATTCATATAAATATGGAGAAACAAGAGGGCCAGAATGACCCTGAAGCGCTCACCAGACAATCAGAGGAGAATATTTTCAAAGTTTTAACTATATGTTTCTATAGAAAACTAGCCTGCCCTGGGGCTGGGCTAATTTTGACCCAAGAGGCGCAATTTATATAACTTTTGTAGAGGACCTGAACATGATGCTATGTGCCAAATATGAAAGCTAAGAACCTTCCAGTTTCAGAGAAAAAGATTTTCAAAGTTTTCACTATATGTTTCTGTTGAAAACTGGCTACCCCTGGGGCGGGGCCAATTTTTACCCCAGGGGCATAATTTATATAACTTTTGTAGAGGACCTGAACATGATGCTATGTGCAAAGTATGAAAGCTGAGAACCTCTCAGTTTCAGAGAAGAAGATATTCAAAGATTTCATTATTTGTTTCTATTGAAAACTGCCCACCCCTGGGGCTGGTCCAATTTTGACCCCGGAGCCATTATTTATACATGTTTTGAAGAGAACCGGAACATGATGCTCTGTGCCAAATACCAAAGCTGAGAGCCTTCCAGTTTCAGAGAAGAAGATTTTCAAAGATTTCACTATTTATTTCTATTGAAAACTGCCCACCCCTGGGGCGGGGCCAATTCTGACCCCGGGGTCATATTTTATATAACTTTTTTAGAAGACCTGAACATGATGCTATGTGCCAAATATGAAAGCTGAGAGCCTTCCAGTTTCAGAGAAGAAGATTTTCAAAGATTTCACTATTTGTTTCTATTAAAAACTGCCCACCCCTTGGGGGGGGGGGGGGGGCCAATTTTGAGCCCAGGGCCATATTTTATATAACTTTTGTAGAGGACCTGAACATAATGCTCTATGCCAAATATGAAAGCTGAGAGCCTTCCAGTTTCAGACAAGAAGATTTTCAAAGACTTTACTATTTGTTTCTATTGAAAACAAGGCACCCCTGGGGCGGGGCTAATTCTGACCCTGGGGCCATAATTTATATAACTTTTGTAGAGGACCTGAACATGATGCTCTGTGCCAAATATGAAAGCTGAGAGCCTTCCAGTTTCAGAGAAGAAGACATTCAAAGATTTCACTATTTGTTTCTATTGAAAACTGCCCACCCCTGGGGCGGGGCTAATTTTGACCCCGGGGTCATAATTTATATAACTTTTGTAGAGGACCTGAACATGATGCTATGTGCCAAATATGAAAGCTGAGAGCCTTCCAGTTTCAGAGAAGAAGATTTTCAAAGACTTCACCATTTGTTTCTATTGAAATTTGCCCACCCCTGGGGCGGGGTCAATTTTGACCCCAGGGCCATAATGTATATAACTTTTGTAGAGGACCTGAACATGACGCCATGTGCCAAATACGAAAGCTGAGAGCCTTCCAGTTTCAGAGAAGAAGATTTTCAAAGACTTCACTATTTGTTTCTATTGAAAACTGCCCACCCCTGGGGCGGGGCCAATTTTGACCCCAGGGCCATAATGTACATAACTTTTGTAGAGGACCTAAACATGATGCTATGTGCCAAATATGAAAGCTGAGAGCCTTCCAGTTTCAGAGAAGAAGATTTTCAAAGACTTCACTATTTGTTTCTATTGAAAACTGCCCAACCCTGGGGCGGGGTCAATTTTGACCCCAGGGCCATAATTTATATAACTTTTGTAGAGGACCTGAACATGATGCCATGTGCCTAATACGAAAGCTGAGAGCCTTCCAGTTTCAGACAAGAAGATTTTCAAAGACTTCACTATTTGTTTCTATTGAAAACTGCCTACCCCTGGGGCGGGGCCAATTCTGACCCTGGGGCCATAATTTATATAACTTTTGTAGAGGACCTGAACGTGATGCTCTTTGCCAAATATGAAAGCTGAGAGCCTTCCAGTTTCAGAGGAGAAGATTTTCAAAGATTTCACTATTTGTTTCAATTGAAAACTGCCCACCCCTGGAGCGGGGCTAATTTTGACCCCGGGGTCATAATTTATACAAATTTTGTAGAGGACCTGAACATGATGCTATGTGCCAAATAAGAAAGCTGAATACCTTCTGGTTTCAGAGGAGAAGATTTTCAAAGTTTTACTATATGTTTCTATTGAAATCAAGGCACCCCTTGGGCGGGGCCAATTTTGACCCAAGGGCCATAATTTATATAACTTTTGTAGAGGACCTCTGAAACCGCATGATAAAATGTAACCGAACTTCAGATAAATGATCTTAGTATGAAGCTCTATCAGATTCGCTAGAAGAACCCGGATCTATGAAGAACTCTGGCAACAGAAAGAAACATCTTAAGAAATCTTCTCCAAACCCAGAGCGTCAGATTTGAATGATACTTGACAGAAATAGTCCTCTAATAAAAACTGTGCCAAAATTTCTATCACAGGAAACGGTATGTGCCATCCACAATCCCAAGATGTACTCACATACCAAATTTGGTATTCCTATTTCAAGAAACAAAGGGGATATGGCCCGGGCAATGTTTTTCTCTAACTGAGGTCAGAGATCAAGACACAGGTCAGAGTGACCAGAAAACGGTACGCGACACTTCCCCATCCAAAGATGCACTCACAGTCTCGTAAAGAGAGAGAGAGAGACAGAGACAGAGAGACACAGAGAGAGCTTACTGTATGCCACCAGAGTCATAATTTTGTATGCCACCAAATCAAGCTTTGTTGATATAAAACGAAAATGGTTGCTTAAATGCAGAGCGAAAGAGTCCTGTTTTTAATATCCGCTTAAAACAGGTATTTTTGTGGGTTTTTTGTTTCGTTTGAGACACCAAAACAAAGTGCTCGTTTATTCTCCCCGCCATAGGTATGAGGGGGTATGGGAGGACCATCTCCCATCATACCTTACAAAAATGTTTAAGACAGGTTTGACTGTAATGCTAAACGATATATATGTTAATGCGTGTCAAATATTATAGATTCGGTTTGGTTATTGACGCAGTCTGTGGTCGTTGTCTACACTGTTTCGCCATTGTAGTGTGGCTCAAATACGATTCGAGTACAGCCTAATATAAAGTATTGTTTGTTGTTGTACAGCTGGCACAGCCTATAAGACTGCTGCTTACACACGTTGGTGAGGAATTCGAGGATGTCAAATACGAAATGGGAGACGGTGAGTAGCTCTACACCAATGTAGAAGGTAATTCACGAAGCCTTCTAGGCCGTACAAATCATTTCTTCAGCAGACTCACTCAGGATCCTTGGTCTATGGTCGTTTAAGATATCAACACAGTCCTCGCTCATCGTTTGTACATGTATCACACCGTGTCTGCAATACATTATTAACCCTTAACTCAATGAATATAGAGGGTAAACATATTCATTAACTGGAAACTAGCAATGGCATCATGAACGAGGGGATTTTCACAATGTAAGAAAATCTATGTTTATATTCATGAGTAAACAGCAGAGAATGATCAGATAGCTACTACAGGGGCAGTCTACTCAGATAGTTACTACATGGGCAGTCATCTCACATAGCTACTACAGGGGGCAATCTACTAAGATAGCTAGTACAGGGGCAGTCTACTCAGATAGTTACTACATGGGCAGTCTACTCACATAGCTACTATAGGGGCAGTCTACTCACATAGCTACTACAGGGGGCAGTCTACTCAGATAGCTAGTACAGGGGCAGTCTACTCAGATAGCTAGTACAGGGGCAGTCTACTCAGATAGCTACTATAGGGGCAGTCTACTCACATAGCTAGTACAGGGGCAGTCTACTCAGAGAGCTAGTACAAGGGCAGTCTACTCACATAGCTACTATAGGGGCAGTCTACTCACATAGCTACTACAGGGGGCAGTCTACTCAGATAGCTACTACAGGGGCAGTCTACTCAGAAATCTACTATAGGGTCAGTCTACTCACATAGCTACTACAGGGACAGTCTACTTACATAGCTACTATAGGGGAAGTCTACTCACATAGCTACTACAGGGGCAGTCTACTCACATATCTACTATAGGGGCAGTCTACTCACATAGCTGCTACAGGGGCAGTCTACTCAGATAGTTACTATAGGGGCAGTCTACTCAGATAGCTAGTACAGGGGCAGTCTACTCAGATAGCTAGTACAGGGACAGTCTACTCAGATAGCTACTATAGGGGCAGTCTACTCACATAGCTACTATAGGGGCAGTCTACTCACATAGGTACTATAAGGGCAGTCTACTCGGATAGCTAGTACAGGGACAGTCTACTCCGATAGCTACTACAGGGGCAGTCTACTCACATAGCTACTATAGGGGCAGTCTACTCACATAGCTACTATAGGGGCAGTCTACTCAGTTTGCAAAGGCATAACATTGCGTATCTATTGGTTAAAACCACACGCACACAAGAAACACATAGCCATGAGCTATATCCTGTGACACATAGCCAAGAGCCAAATCATGTGACACATAGCCAATAGCCATATCCTGTGACATATAGCCAAGAACCATGTGCTGTGACACATATACATGAGTCATATCCTGTGGTTACTGATACAAGCTGAGGGAAATAAATGCTGGCAATGAGCTTTACATCAATTGTCTAAACAGGGAATCGTTAATAGTTTTAAATGCGTATTTGATCATTTAATGACATATGTCAAAATTAAACTTGGTATTAGATGAAAGAGGAGACCATTGAACTTCAGTCTGGTTAGCTTTCATGTGTGTATCTATTTGAAACTTGAACTTACTCGTATATCGGCTGTGTATCTTGCATAATGCTGCGGTTTCACCCCGACTACATAAGCATCATAATCTGAAAAAGGATAATAGCCATACCATGAATATTGAAACCTTGAATTTCGGTCTGTTCTAAACTGAATGCGAGGTAACTTTGTCTACATATGAAGATTAAGACACTAAATATTGATCATATGTTAACCACCTTTAGAGATAACTCAATAAAACTTCACAGTCCACAGTCACCTTTAGAGATAACTCAATAAAACTTCATAGTCCACAGTTACCTTTAGAGATAACTCAATAAAACTTCACAGTCCACAGTCACCTTTAGAGATAACTCAATAAAACTTCACAGTCCACAGTCACCTTCAGAGATAACTCAATAAAACGTCACAGTCCACAGTCACCTTTAGAGAAATAACTCAATACAACTTCACAGTCACAGTTACCTTTAGAGATAACTCAATAAAACTTCACAGTACTGCACTTACAATTTGACAAAGGCCCGTAACTGCACATAATCTCTGTGAGGGGGTGCTGCAGAATGTATAGATAGATATATATAATGACATAGTGACATATGTATCTATTAAAACTTCTAACTAAGAATTTGATTCCATTAAAACTTCTAATTCGGTGAAAGTGACAGTCCTTCGGTGCACATGTATCCTACGGACACAAGTCTGGTTTAAATGTGGATTTTAGCAGTTTCAACGATACACAAAAAGCTCTCTATTCATGAGTAATCTACGTGTCTCATTATTACGTACATGTATATTGATTAGATAAAGGGTTAGCTGTAATTCAGGGTATTGTCGATAAGGTTTGACCTGGCACTGCATGAATATTCCGCCTTTTTCCTTAAGCTGTTTTATCCTTCCAAACACACACGTGAAACATGCGTCACTATCACGATTTTTCATCGACGAAAGACGGCGGAAAGTAATGAGTGCCAGTTCAAACCTTACGGATAATATCTAATTCTTGTCAATATTCCGTGATAACTATTTGTAGACAACAGTGCACATGAACTAAGGCTGTACGGTTTGCCTGTTCCACAGCCAATGTCGCACCTGGGATTACCTGTAAACGCTTTGGATCCAGGTGAGACGCTGAGTAACCCGGCGTCTCATCAACATCAATATGTGTGTTACGGTGGTAAAGGTTTTGAAAGATTAAACAAATGAAAATTAAGCAGACGGAAAATTTTGCAGACAACAATATTTGGCAGCGAACAAGTCAACAATTTCCCTCACATAAACTCTTTTTCACGCATTTGCAAACAGAGTAGATCCAGATCAGATGGCTCCTATAGGGACTGTCTGATCAGGGTCTGCTCTGTTTGCTATTGGCATGATGTAGTTCTGAGTACAGTTTATACCTGAGCCAAAACATCCTGTGCACATAAGCCACACTAAACATTCAGCTTATAAACATCCATAATGTCATAATGCCTTACATTAAACAGGTAAATGGTTACAGCTATTCTGTCATTTAAAGCACCCGAAGAGGTTATTTTGTAAATATGAAGCCACGCAAAAGTTCCAAAATTGCAGACTGTTTTTGGTTCTGACGAACTCGTTTTACTCATGTGCAGGTCCTGAGTACAGTAAAGAGGCATGGACAGGGGTCAAACCAAAATTAGCAGACATTCTACACTTCCCAAATGTGAGTAGCAACAGTGAATATCACATCAGCAATTAACATAATACATTTATAGTGAAATGGTAAACCTTGATTTGCTTACAACAGTTCAAAGTAACGTTTTAAACGGTTTTCCGGATACAGCTTCTAAAGTGTCTACATGTATTATATAGACAAGCAAATGCTTCTTTAAAAGCTGGTAGATGCTTATTGCATTAAGCTTCCACCTGCCTGTACGGCCTATAATTAGATTTCTCTTTGTTTGTTGCATTACGAGATTTTTAATGTATATGTAATTTTCACATATATGCTATTGCGAAAACAGTCATATCTATATGTACATGTAATTCTCACATATACAATATCGCTAAAGTAGTTATATCTATATGTATATGTAATTCCAACACTTATATTAGCGCGTATGTAGTCATATCTATATGTAAATGTTATTCTCACATATATAAAATCACGAAAGTAACCATATCTATATGTATATGTAATTCTCACATATATACTATCGCAAAAGTAACCATATCTACACGAGCATTCGGGTGTAAGGGTTTTGTCCAAATAATTTATTTTCATAGTCTTTATAATTAGCTCTATGGGAAATAATACAGACTCGGATCAACCAATATTCTACAACGCGCTAACTGATTCAGTGATATAGAAAATGCTTATTTATTTATTTATTTATTACAACTACAATGAGTGTAGACTCAAAATGAACGATGCCTGACCTGGCTTCACGCAAACCCTGTACAAGAAATGTGTATAATTAGACGTTATATGTTATACATATGTTCACATTTATATATATTTTACAAACACATTATTATGGGTTTTTTTTTATAGATTCCGTATTACCTTGACGGGGATGTCAATATAACACAGAGTAATGCAATACTGAAATACATCGCCCGAAAGCACGGACTGGGTAGGCGTAGTAAATAGCAAATGTTATACACCATCTGATTACCGACGTCCCTTCAATTGTGAATTACTTTAACCCATTCAATGCTGAATTTTCAAAAGGACTATTCTAAAGTTCAAAGAGGTCAGGCTTACAGTGAATATTCAGGGACAAGAAAGATATAACATGACAACTAGTGCAGAGCCTGGTGAGAGGGCTCTCCTCTAGGTCTACACGTTTGCAAAGGACGTTAGTAACTCGTTTCAGTTATCTGAATGTTCGTGGCATGGTAATTTCTATTGAACTATAATTGAGCTAACTATGAGTTGTAGAACCTATCCAGAGCGATTTCTTTATTCACCACTTTTGTTTAGTTTGTATTTATTAACAGTCAGTGACGGCTTAATTCAGAACGATGGCTTTTTGCATAACCTTTATCCTGCATTAAAATGCCACCTATCTTTTTAGACCTAGAATTGAAATTCAATTGTTTTCAGGAATCATGGTAGGGGTTTACTGTATGTCATTTGAACAATCCCTAAAAAGGCGACACACTCTATATATTCTACACACGGCTGTACCATCAACATGTTCATGTTTGCCAGTTTGTCTGTGTAGATAGATCCTATGTACACACGATTGTGCCATAAATATCTTCACGTTTGCTATTTTGTCCATGTAGATGGATCCGAGGCACACACGATTGTGCCATAAATATGTTCACGTTTGCTATTTTGTCCATGTAGATGGATCCGATGTACACACGATTGTGCCATAAATATGTTCACGTTTACTATTTTGTCCGTGTAGATGGATCCGATGTACACACGATTGTGCCATAAATATGTTCAGGTTTGCTATTTTGTCCATGTAGATGGATCCGATGCACACACGATTGTGCCATAAATATGTTCACGTTTGCTATTTTGTCCATGTAGATGGATCCGATGTACACATGATTGTGCCATACATATCTTCACGTTTGCTATTTTGTTCATGTAGATGGATCCGATGATCAACAGAAGGCCGTTGTTGACATGTTATTGGACGTTGCCATGGATCTGCGTAATGGAATCGTGAGCCTGTGCTACGACAAGGAATACGTAAGTATAATTTTGTCTGTGCGACTAAAGTAATGCGAGACCACAGGCATATTATACAGAAATATGTCTTTATTCATATCATGTATCTTTCAGTTAAAAAAGGGTTAACACATTGCTATCACATATTCACCATTTCTATGGCGTGTCAGACATTGCACCATTTCTATGGCGTGTCAGACATTGCACCATTTCTATGGCGTGTCAGACATTGCACCATTTCTATGGCGTGTCAGACGTTGCACCATTTCTATGGCGTGTCAGTCGTTGCAAAATCCAATATCTGTATATATGTGTTCTATAAAGTTCTATTTGTGGTGTAAAATACAATTTATATATGGTAAAGAACACATGGATATTGTAAAAATGATATATTTATTATAAAATGTCGTATATATTTTTTCAAACTTGCATACATGTATGTATATGGTATAAATACTTATGATATATATTAACGCATTGCATTCAATATCGTTTATCTTTATTGATAAAGTGCGTATATATGTTGTAAACGATCATATATATGTGGTATATATAATTTTACAATATAAATCTAACTTTATAGAACACATGTATGCAGTTGTATCACACAGATATACAGTTATAGAATATTGCAACGTCTTACATGCCATACACTTGTTAATCTTGATTTGGGAGTCAATAGTTTATAAACAGCTTGATTTGGGAGTCAATAGTTTATAAACAGCTTGATTTGGGAGTCAACAGTTTATAAACAGCTTGATTTGGGAGTCAACAGTTTATAAACAGCTTGATCAATCTGAAGTAGTCCAAATTGCACCATTAACTTTTCACAGCGGGCCAAGGTTTAATACTCACAGCGGGCCAAGGTTTAATACTCACAACGGGCCAAGGTTTAATACTCACAGCGGGCCAAGGTTTAATACTATGAAGTATCTTATTGGAAAACATAAACGCAAATACTGCATGCTATATTTAGCCTCTAAAACGTCGATGCAATTTGTAGCGGAATGTTTATCCCTTTCAACGCTCAATTGACGCAGTAAAATAATGTTTAACTAATGAGTCCACTCAGTATGAAAGGCTTAAACTTTCTAGAAGTCTTTGAATGACAACTAATATGGATCCTGATCAGAGGGTTCCTTACGGAGCCGTCTGATCTGGGTCTATACTGATTGCAAATGCCAGTACATGATAGTCCCTCAGTCAAACAGTCAAAATACAAATAGTTATTACCAGGTACTAATGACTAGTCCCCAAACACTCGCGCAAACATAGCGTAGCTGGGACTGTCATTATATGGTTATTTTATACTGACGTATATTAAATAGCTGGAACTGTCATCAATGTTAGTTTATGTAGACGTATCTTACATAGATGGGACTGTCATTAAATGGCAGTTTTTGCTAATGAATCTTAAATAGCTGGAGCTGGCATTATATGTTTTTTTATGTTGACATATCATCAATAGCTGGGGCTGTCACTATATGGCTATTTTATGTTGACGTATCTTACAAAGCCGGAGCTGTCATTATATGGCTTTTTGTTGACGTATCGTAAGTAGCTGGGACTGTCATTATATGTTTTGTTATGTTGACATATCTTCAATAGCTAGGGTTGTCATTATATGGATTTTTGTTGGCGTTTCTTAAATAACTGGGGCTGTCATTATAATTATGTTTTGTTATATAGACATATCTTCAATAGCTGGGGTTGACATTATATGGTAATTTTGTGTTGACGTATCTAATATAGATTAGGCTGTCATTATATGTTTTCTTTTTGTTATGTTGGCATATCTTCAATATAGCTAGGGTTGTCATTATATGGATTGTTTGTTGCCTTATCTTAAATAGCTTGGGCTGCCATTATAATTATGTTTTGTTATATTGACATATCTTCAATAGCTGGGTCTGTCATTATATGGTTATTTTGCGTTGACGTATCTTATATAAATGGGCTGTCATTATATGAGGTGTTGGGGGGGGGACTGAATATGACTGAATGCATTCCTATGGTATGACGAATTATTGTTATAATATCTAATTTCTTTAACATAAAATTGCCAGATTTCCTGACATAAAACGATTAAATATCCCATAAAACATATAGTTACCAAATATGGGTACAAAAAAGTTTGATATTGTTTACATTCTTAAATTATGTAGAATGAAGTAATTTGACATAGATTTGGCAACAACGATTTTGTTTGACCTTTGTGCTAGGTTTATATCCAATTACAGAGTCTCGGAGATATCACCATTATTGTTATTATTATCATTAATGATGATTATTATGATTTTTATTATTATCATTGTTATAGTTATCATTATTATCATCATCATGATAACATTCATATAATATTACATTTTGAGGTTATTACAATTCATGTATATAATAGTGATAGTAATAATAGTAATAACAATAATAACAATACTAATGATGATGGTGATGATGATGATGATGCGGACAGGGTTATTTTTAAGAGATTGTAGTATCATTTTAAATGAACTCGGAAAAAGTTTTATTGCATTGCAAACAGTATAAAATAGTCAAATAATGGAACCAGCCAATGTTAACAGTGCTATTGTCGTCGGACGAAAAGAAAAAAGTGTAATGCATCATTTCCAGCGATAGTGTAAACGATACAACTGGATACGGCGCTAGTATACTGTAGGTAGCAACTGCAGCTCTAGTTATTTTGACTTTTAGACATCGCGTATTGTGACTTTGTTGGGATTTTAGTTGTCTGTACCTGTACTGCTGGGTGGGGGAAATTAGAATTCAAAATTACCACCAAGGGCTATGAATGGAATTTCGTCACGCATGATTGCACACAAAGGTGTCAGTAGTTAACAGGTGTTTACCTATATGTACAGTTAATTCGAAGGGATGTAACCCGTGCCAGTTTAAACTAGTATGGAGCTAGTTAAGGAACCTGACCGGACTGACCCGTAGCCAATTGTGAACCAAAAGCTTCTGAGGGTGAAATCCGAAATAGAATCGATCCACGGGGACAGTGGTGACGAATATGTGTGCGAAGATTACTCGCAGCCTCCGAGACCTCAGCGGTTTTACCAGTACCTGGACAGCGAACTCCCAAGGGACTTATACGTAGCAGAGGTACTTAAAGGTCAAGTAAACAGGTAGGACACTTTTTCGTAAATATTTGACAAATGGGTACCTTGTACGACGAAGTTTCGAAAAAACAAAAAAATACAGTCATATCGCACATAGCAGCTGTCATATATCACCGATAAGTAAGCACTGGCTGATTTTGGTCGTTCGCTTATCTCCCTTGTGATGACGTCACTTGTGACATTCGCTATAAATGTCGAACTAGATATCGTATAGAAAAGAATCGCACGTAATGTACTCCTGCTTCGTTTTGAGTGCTAAAATGGCAATTTGTGCTACCCATGGGTGTATCCCTGCCTATGGGTGTAGCTCCTAATCCAACAGAGACTAAATAGAATTATTTAAATTACCAAAAGACGAGAAATTCAAGAAAATGTGATGTGATTTACATTTTGTCTCGACGGCTGTTTTCCGCGAAATTTATACTAGAGATGCAGCGGTCTACAATTATAAAAATGATATATGCTACATTCTGTTATAAATGTGACTTAATTAGGTCTAGCACTGTAGGTTAATGGGCTTTTTCTTCGTGGAAAATTATTCTATACAAAAGTTTTGTTAACAGCGTAAACCCAAATCACGCAGGAAGTGTCTGATCAGGATATGCTCTGATTGCTTAGTCCGAAGACTTATGTCTTTAGATTCGACTATTTTTGTCTAGCTTCTCTGTAATCCCTGTAATGAATATTCATGAGGTCATGAAATCTTTAATAAATAAAAATGATAAATAAACACAATTTAGCACTGTTTGCAGCAGACACCTAATTCCCTTTAAATCAATTTCCCAATCCTTCTCTTCTTATATAAACGGCTTCACGCGCGTTTGCAAATAGAGTATATCCAGATCGGACAGTTCCTGTAAGAGCTGTCTGATCAGGTTCTGCTCTGTTTGCTTGCGAAATTTGGTTGATCTAATCCTAATTGATCTGTCAGAGCCAATGATCTATTTGAAAAGTTAATATTGTGAAAAAAACACCTTTAGATCTTCTTCATGAATATTCGTGTAAGAAATAATGATTTCATGGAGAGTTAATGATATATGAGACCTACCGGTATATTATTTCATAAGCAAATCGACAAGAACCTGATCAGAAGCTGTCTGATCTTGATCTACTCTGTTTGTAAATTTGTTTCAATACGTTTGATCTGGGTCTACTATGTTTGCATTGGCATAAACAGGCACGTGGAATAAAGGGTTTATATTCGTGAAGTGATTTACTGACACATATTTTTTCATCAGGGAAATAGTTTATCATAAATATGATCCTTTTGCAATTTTTGAACATGGACAATTTTGACCATAAATCTATAGGAAAAAAGTCATTCTGGATTTCTGTAATTTACGGAATTGTTCATTGGATACGTTTTATAATTATAGTTTTACTGATTATTACCTACATTTTGCCCAAAACTAACTTTGAGGCACCATGACCGCAATGATTGATTCTTTTGACAAGTTATCACAGCTACAGAAAGGAATGCAACAATACGTAATATACAGGAAGCGGGTTTTATGGCCTTGCAATAATCATTGTCCCCTGATGAGTATTTGACAAAGTGCCACTATGATAACTGACATCTGGAGACTGACCCTGCATGGGGCATTTCGTGTGTAATATGGCTTAGTACAATATGGCCTAAGGCCATTTAACATTCATTCATACATGCATAGAGAAATTCTAATGGCTATGTTTACTGTTGTTTCCATATACACGTAATACAAACCATAATTAAATTGCACATACGAGTATACTGTAAAATTATGATAAAGAAAAATGTAGTAACAGTTTTAATGTGTTGACTATATTTTTTTTTAGACATTTTTATTTGTGGTAGGTCCAGTCATTTAAAAATAATTCACAAGCTTTAGAAACATGAATATATTTAAAAAAAAATAGTCATTCTTCAAGACTGACAACCATTTATTATCAAGATCCACCTTTTTCTCATTTTCCCAACAAAATACATATTTTGGTAGTTCAACCTTTACTCGATTTTCCGAAAGTAATGCATCATTTTGGTATTGGAAATATTAAAGTAAGATAAATAAATAAATAATTTTCTATTTTTCTGTATTTTGGTGGAATTTCTTTTTTTCTAAAGTACGTACATTTATACATAGTACTATGTTACTGAACGAGAACGTCCCATTTCATCTGAACCCACTTTACCTAAATATGAAATTCATCTAAAGTTGTCTGGTTCTGTATAAAAGTTGTTTGGACCCAACTCATGGGCGGGACCCAACTGGTCCCTCTGATCTGAATCTACACTATTTGCTAATGGTCTTGGTCCTAACCTCATCCTCTTTTTAAATTATAGTCTATGAATAGTGTAAATTCACTGACAGGTAAAGTAAGTTTTAACCATTCGCTTGCTATTCACGTCAATATACCAACCTGTAAATAGTGAAAACCTGCAGGAGCTGTCTCATCAGGGTCTACACTATTTACAAGTTGATTTACAGCAGTGATTGCACAGCGAAATACGTGTACACAGTGAAGCTATATATAATTATACAACAGGGCATGGGTAAAAGGCAAGAGAAGGTTTAAGATTAACAAAATTAAAAAATATGTGTTTAATTTTAAGTATCATTGTATTTCACACCTAAAATAAACATCACACCCCATAAATAGTTTACCCTACTCGATAAAGTGTCACTTTCTAAGGCTAATCCATGGACGTAATGTCTGGAAAAGTGTGAAAATAATTTGGGTATTTATAGAAACTTAGGAGTCGGATTTGATCTAATTTTATAAGCATACAGAACAGACCCTAATTAGACGGTTCCTGTAGGCTCTGATCTGGATCTACTTTGTTTGCAGATGCGTTAATTTAAAGGAAAAGGTTAAGTTTCTGCGTACATTCCTCCCTCTCAATGGGATCCCTGACTGGCGAGCATCACAAGTGACGTCACGCAAGGGAGATAATCATGTATCGATTTTCAAAATACACGGTTCGCGGTACAATAAAAACTCGATTCAAATCAAAACTAGATAAAAACGGTAAGAATTTTCTAAAACTTGGTGTTTAACTAACTGTATACTATCAGAATTTGACGAAAACCCAATCTGTTTACTTGACCTTTAAGCGATGCCAAAACGATTACGGCAAAATCAACGACTACAGAGAGAGGTTAGCGGAGCGAGCTAGGGAATTCCCAGAATGTCCTGGGGCACGTCTGGTTAAGAGACGCAATTCGTCGCAAACTTCACGTCAGAAGAAATGTACGATCTACTGTTACGTCCTAACGGCGTTCTTAAGCGGAGAAAGGACGAGGGAAATATACGATGTTTCCTCCAACACGCATGACATGAATAACGATACAGTGGTCGTAGATGAGGGACATGACGGCAACGGCAATCTGGTAAACGAATTCATGAAGCCCGATGCCCTTGCGATTCTTACGCAACTGCAGTCGGAGGTGATGGAGATCTCGAAGAGACAGGAAAATGACTCACACATGTTAACTGATCTACGGTCTGATATTGTAAGCATGACCGTCACTTTCCGCACACTTCAAGGGACACTGAATAGCATACTTGTCTACCGACGCAGACAACGAGACCTAATATGGGCAAACTACAGAATGACATTTCCAAACTTGACGCAACTTTAGCCATTATGAATAAGAGTTTCTGGACAACCCCGTAGACCCTGATATAGCAAAGATACAGACCGACCGGTCCGAGGACCGAGGACACTGGAGAAGAGGCAGCCAGACCAGAGACAGAGACAAGACCAGAGACAAGTTATGCAGATAAAGTAAAATATACGCCGAATCACAGGGAGACGGCTGCGACAGACAAGAGGAGGGGACAAGACGACACTGCATCAGCAACTGCGAGCGCTAGCGCTGCCACAGGTTTGACATCAAGTGCAAATGTTGAATGTAACTCATTTATTGCTAGAGTAATTTACTCATGTTGTTAAATACATATGAATGTAGCAAAGTGAGTTAACTATATACAAGGCATGATATACTTTAAAGGTAAGATTTCCACTAGGGCAGACTATGTGAACTTTATATGTACCTAAACATATTCTGAGTCCCTCTGCTTCTGACTGTCAGGTGCACCAATTCTATAATACACAGGTAACGAAGAAGAAAAGGGAGTGGAATATGTTTAGACCATAGCAGATACAGAGTTTACTCCTACCTTATGTTAATCAATGTAAATAATCATTTGTGTTTACACTGGAATGTTATTACAAATATCTCCTGCATGCAGGAAATAAAACATTGAATTGAAGTGATTGTGATTATTAACTGTAAAGAAACAAGACACGAGGGCACTGGGAAGTCTTCTGTTGATCTTCGCTAATTACGAGTATATACATTTCTTGCAGGAAAACTTGAAGGACGGTTACTTCAAAAACATCCAGAGTTCTCTAGTGCTGTATGAGAAAAAGTTGAAAGACAACGCTTGGTTTGCTGGTAGCAATGTAAGTCAAGGCCTCCTCTAATACCCATATAGTAACACATTTAGTCCCATATCATTTAAGAAATACTCGGCCAGCTGTTAGTTTGGAGCCCAACACGTTTTTCATATTGACACAATATTTGCTGGTAGAAGCCACTGACATGGATGGGTACAGCAGACTATGTTGTTATTAAAGGACACTGGACGCTAATGGATTAAAGGTGTTTGGTAGGCAAGCAACCTTAAGCTGTTTAAACAATATTGTATTCACTTTGTCAACACAATGTTAGTAGTTTGCAGTATTGTGAGGTATCTGCATGTCCTATCTACTATGAACAGTATTGAAATAATGTTTACCAATATTGTTCCAGTATTTAATCCAGATATTTGTCTCCAGATCACAGTGGCCGACTTCCCGTTCTATGAACTACTCACACAACTTGAGATGATGAAACCCGGCTGTCTTGGTGATTATCCGAAACTGAAGGCGTTCTTACAAAGATTTGAGAACCAGACAAAGATCAAAGCTTACCTTGCCAGAGATGACGTGAAAACACTACCAGTAAATAACAAATTTGCAGCGTTCATTAAATAAACTTTGGTGAAGTTATAAAAGACATATCCGAGAAGAGGAATTTAGTAAGGTTTAGCTTTCATGCAAATCCTTAATTGATGTATACCATTGGCCAGTTATCAGATATTTCCAGATGCCTTTGTATGTATAGATAAACAAACTAGGTCTGGCAGTTACGTCAACACAATAACAAAACTAAAAATAGACAGGGTTTCCTCAATATATGATGTGAACGGGATAGTTAGTATAGTTGATTCGGATGAGAGCTCCTTTACCCACTCGGCTACGGACTCCACAAGCATGCCATCATAATCAAATAGTCACAGTCTTCTCTTTTAAAAAATAACATCCGACGCATGCATGGACTCACCCATGGTACCCGGAAACCCCCCCCCCCCCCAAACAAAAACAACAAAACAAATGTGATCGAAGTATGTAAAACTAGCCTAAAACTATCTATTTGAACCTTCAACCACTCCGAAAAACAAGAAAAACACGACCCGGAAAAAAAGTTCCTTTCGGGTCTATATATGTATTGAAAGGTACCTAACTACGTCAGATCAGCGGCGGAAAATAAAACAGTCATGTTTTTCAAAGTCTTACTTCAAAGCCAATTCGACACCGATTTCAATCATTTTGGTCTTGGTCCGTTCCAAATTCCATATGCTAAGCGGCACAGTTAGTGCTTTCCTTAAATATTGCTCCGTCTTGAGGCTGCAAGACCGCGAATTTGAAAAACATTCAACTCGCCGCAGTTAAAACGGTGCTGGTTATTTCCAGTCTGCTACGAGACGCCAGTTTTCTTTCTCCTACTTTCGTTTCGAACGGAGATGGCCATTTCGCTGTGGCCCGGAAGTTATAGTCAATTTGCATATCGAATAGATTATGAGCCGGATCACAACAAAATGGTCGCATCCGTTCAAATGGAAAGTTGGAGAAAGAAAACTGGCGCCTTGTAGCAGACTGGAAATAATAAGCGCCGTTTTAATTGCGGTGAGTTTAATGTTTTTCGATAGTGTTTCACCATAATTCGCGTTTTTGTTGAAAAGATTAACGAATACAGATCCCCCTATATACGCCTATGCATCCTGGCGGGAGTCACATCGATTCGCTCTAGCGTTTTTTCAAATTCGCGGTCTTGCAGCGACAAGACGGAGCAATATTTAAAGAAATTACTAATTGTGCCGCTTAGCATATGGAATTTGGAACCGATCAAGACCAAAATTATTGAAATCGGTGTTGAATTGGCTTTGCTGTAAGACTTTGAAAAACATGACTGTTGTATTTTCCGCCGCTGATATGACGTAGATCAATACATATATAGACCCGATAGGATTTTTTTTTCCGGGTCGTGTTTTTCTTGTTTTTTTGGAGTGGTTTAAGGTTCAAATTGATAGTTTTGGCTAGTTTTACATACTTCGATCACATTTGTTTTGTTTTGTTGTGCGTCGGGCACCTTTGATGAATATTCAAGTAAACTAATTATGACGTAACTGTCAGGAATTCCCTGTCGGACTATACTTTGAAGGTTATAAAAATATGTTTACACTATATAAGAAAAAAAAGAAACTAAATTACATCAAGAGAGTAATAAGATAAAGTTTAATTAAAACATTATCAGTGTGTGTGTGTCGTAGCGGTACATGCTGGGTCGTAGCAGTACAGCAGCACATGCTGTGTCGTAGCGGTACATGCTAGGCGCTACTTGTCTTACATTTTATAATAGACTGGATCCAGATGAGTAAGCGTGTAATTCGGCGTCTCCAAAAGACACCTAGTTGACGCTCGGTCAGTAGAGTTTCAAAAGCTGGAAGGAATCTGAAGTTAGTAATATCAGATCAGAGTTGAGTAGAGTCTTGATTATAGCAATATAAGAGTGAAGTCATCATTCAGTATTCTGGGCAAATTATCGTCTATAGTCTGACCAAACAAGTAAATTATCAAAGTACTTAACAGTCTGGATCCGATGAGACGAGGATTTACACGGGGTCTCATTTGAATCCAAAATAGTTTCAGAATTAATCACGGACCAGGACATACATTTGTATACGTACAAGTACGTTGTGTTTAGAAATACCAAAGAGGGTAACAATGGGTATGAACTGAATATGCCGATTAGCATTTTATTGGTAAATTACTAATTCTAATACAAGATGTTGATAAATAGAACTATTACAATACTGAATTAAGCGTTTTCTTCTTTCTTTTTTATGTCTTTCAGAGATAATCTCGAGATAATATACAATAAATAGTTGCTATTCCGAAAGCTCGAATGCGTATTATTATTGGTCGTTCAGACAGATGGTACGGCCAGCTTAATGCCAGATGAGCTTGGCACGGCCAGCTTAATGCAGTGTGAAAGTCTGCCAGATGAGCTTTCACATTGCATTGAACAGTCACGAGCCTGAACAATTCTTAAATTGTCTTCATTAAAGCCGGGATTAGCCAGATATTACTGTATATTTTAGTGTATATACAGTCAGATAGTATATACGGTCAGGTTGTATATACAGTCAAGTTGAATATACAGTCAGGTTGTGTATACAGTCAGGTTGTATATACAGTCAGGTCAGATTGTATATAGTCAGGTTGTATATACAGTCAGTTTATATAATATAATACAGTCAGGTCAGGTTGTATATACAGTCAGGTTGTATGTACAGCCAGGTTGTATAAACAGTCAGGTTGTATAAACAGTCAGGTTGTGTATACAGTCAGGTTGTGTATACAGTCAGGTTGTATATACAGTCAGGTTGTATGTACAGTCAGGTTGTATAAACAGTCAGGTTGTATATATACAGTCAGGTTGTATATACAGTCAGGTTGTATATATACAGTCAGGTTGTATAAACAGTCAGGTTGTATATACAGTCAGGTTGTATAAACAGTCAGGTTGTATATATACAGTCAGGTTGTATAAACAGTCAGGTTGTATATATACAGTCAGGTTGTATTTATACAGTCAGGTTGTACAGTCAGGTTGTATATACAGTCAGGTTGTATGTACAGTCAGGTTGTGTATACAGTCAGGTTGTATATACATTCAGGTTGTGTATACAGTCAGGTTGTATATACAGTCAGGTTGTATGTACAGTCAAGTTGTATATACAGTCAGGGTGTATATACAGTCAAGTTGTATATACAGTCAGGGTGTATATACAGTCAAGTTGTATATACAGTCAGGGTGTATATTCAGCCAGGTTGTATATACAGTCAGAGTGTATATACAGTCAGGTTGTATACATGTACAGTCAAGTTGTACATGTATATACACTCAGTGTGTATATTCAGTCAGGTTGTATATACAGTCAAGGTTGTATATTCAGTCAGGTTATATATACAGTTAAGTTATACATAGAGTTAGATTGTATATAAGTCAAGTTGTATGTACAGTCACTGTCAGGGGGTATATACAGTCAGGTTGTATATACAGTCAGGTTGTTCATACAGTCAGATTGTATATACACTCAGCTCAAGTTGTATATACAGTCAGGATGTATATACAGCCATGTTGTACATACAGTCAGGTTATTATATTATCTGTTTGGTTTAAACCAAATGTAAGGCATTCTGTAATACAAACCATTTCTATAAACTTCTCCGAGTTCAGTCAAAACGCCATATAATACAAAAAGTCATATTTGCGCTTATATTTAGCATGGGAGGCTGTCGAAAGTTCTGTTCTTAAAATAGATGCTTACAGGGAAAACCCCCTATGGATAAAATAGACGTACACGGTTCACAGTTTGTAAACTCCAGTGTATCCCTTCCGGAAGCTGAGATCAGCGAATCGAGATATTTACCAATATTTTCTCTGACAGATGGATGCCGACCACTTTGACAAGTAAGTTTGCACTAACTTAACACGTTAGCTTATATGAAATACACAATCTATGACGGTGATACAGTTTTAAAACATTCAACACACCTCTTCCTACAATGTTGTGATAAATAAACATTAAATATTGGACATGATCCTCGCTGTGCATCAAGTGAAAACAACAGGTGCTTCAAACGAGTATCCTAAATTCTATCCATTGAAGCATTACCGCACCACACATGATGGAAATGGCAAAATGAATGAAATATCTACCAGAAAAGTATAATGTACCATGAAAATATTAATATTACACGAAAACTTCGTCATAAATAAATATGACCTAATTTCACTGCCTGTATGACTAGCTGCAATAAGACTGTATACTTAGCTGAGATTTATAATGAATAAACTGTATGACTAGCTGAAATATCTTGTCTTCGTTACGAAACGAGGGGCGTTAAGTGTTTATAAAATTGAATCTATAAAATGAAGGCAACGAACATCCATGCAATATACTCGTTATATATTGCATAACAGATTATTCTGACGAGTGTCAAACCTTTTGAAACGTGGTCAGATACGGTATTTTCGTTTGAATAGCACCTTTTTGCATAGCCCGCAGTTCCATCTTCTACAGTCAATCTGTGTAATCAGTCATTTCATGAAATGACTGAAAATTTCAGTCATTTCGTGAAATGACTGTTTCACTTAGTCATGTCATGAAATGCCTAAAATTTTCAGTCATTTCATGAAATGACTGAAATTGAGAGGTCATTATTACACAGATTGACTAGAGATCATTAACGGGATTCAGGCAATGTGTGAAATGGCTTTAATTTAATTAATTCAACATCAATTTTTCATTCACATCATTACATATGTATATTTTTGTTTAATGTTTATTAACTATTACTTAAGAAACATTGCACATTTTTTATTAATAATTATGAAACTTTATTTGTATTAAATTTGATATACATGCAATTAGATTAGATTAGTTAACTTTCAGCAAAAATCTTAGATTAGCTAATCAAATGCTTGATTACAGATCACGATCTCGGTCCCAAAATGAAATGTTCTAATAAACATGGGACACGAATCTAGCTCTAGATGTTCACCTTTTATCACTCATTATCTAGAAGCTAAGCCACGACGTTATTAGATTTGAGGCCTTAATATTATGCGCCACAGCGGCCGTATAACGTCATGTTGTTTTTACAGGTTCTAGCAATATCATGATGAAGTGATACATGTACGAGTTTTTCGTCAACTCTCAGCATATAAATTCTGGATAATGGGACAGAAACACCAAACATAGACTAATTAATATTTATGCGACCACCTGTCGCGGGTGTTTGTGTCCGGTTCACAGATGTGTTACTGTATTGCTAAGGTGTGGGAAATTCTGCATTCCTATGTGCGTCATCATTCTACACTTCTGCACTTTCACTTCCCCATTAAACATTACTATAGATGCTGGCCCTAACCCGAACCTGCTATAAATTAATTAGCCAGGAATGCAACTCGCACTAGTACCATATTCCTTCAATTAACATTTTGTTTTAAATTTCAGTTAAAATATAATGACGCCAAAAAGAAACTGTGCACTTTTATGTTCACAATATTTTTAAACTACTGTGAATACCTGATTGGAATTTCCAAGAATGAGTACACATATACCCTTGTAATAAAATGCGTTCAGTTGTCTTACAATTTATCGAATAGTAGTCCTCAAAGTTGCCGTAACGTTACCTTTGCCCGTGCAACTCCAGGTACCCGACTGTCACATCTTATTGGCCATTGACCCATTTACGCAGCCTCTGTCCGATCCAAGAATAACATAAATTTTGAATTCGTCTCGATTTAACGATGCCAAAGCGTGTTGAAAATCAAAATTTTCAAGCTTTCATTCTCCTTGCATCTGACATAAGCCTTTCTGACGTCGAAAGACACCGTTTTTGTCAGCGAAACACAATCTTTAACCTTTGACGACGTTTTCAGCAAACTGAAAGCGAAAACGACGCATTTTCCCTCAGACGACCAAAAAATAGCGACTCTACGTTAAAAGTACCAGCATCCAGCTTGGGATATACAGTAATACTGTTTCAAATTGCTATCTCACAAAACCAAATCCAATACGAGCTAGGAGGTCGTATATATTGCACATAATTAATAATCGAAATCATCGTCTTTTAAATTTGCTTTGGGCTCGACGTCATTTTCGCAGACTCAAGCAAAATGTACAAACTATTTTTTTAACTATAAGTGTCGTGTCAATATGAGCTTTGATGGTGGATGAACACGCGTTTTACGCTGGCTAGGTGAATGTTGGTGATCTAAGAGGTGCACTACTTCCAAGATTTAAATGCCATTACAAATGACATTGTTCGACGTTACGTCGGGTCAATGCGCTCTAGAATTATTGAAATTATTTGAAGGAGATGTGGAAATAGTCGGTGTTGAACGAGATACAAATTTACAACATATTCCTGCAGATAACATCAAACGTTGAATTTTGACCCCTACTACGGTTGACGCGTCAACATTGTCGTTTTGGTACAGATGTTTTAACAAAAGACAAAAGTGTCATAGCGGTCGATAAATTACCTAAATGTTGGTACCAAATTTGCATATCTAAATCTTAAAAGTACCATAAAAATGTGGTCAAACCCAAGTGCACCGTTTCTTTTTTATGTCAGTATAGAAGAACATAAAGATCTGTGGTCAGTGTTTGCGCATATAGCCTCGTTCTGAAAATTGCATATCTGAGTATGCATACAATATCAGATTTAATTTAACTATGACAACCTTCTCCCAAAACACGTCTAAGTATTCTAGTGTAAATAAGGTAATATAGGGTATTCGCAGCTAACGTACAGTAAAAACACGACTAGTCATACAGCGACATTTTATAAATAAGCAGCTAGTCGTACACCATTCAGGTTTGTAGAAATCGCATTATGTTGTGTTTTTCTGTTTATGTTTCATTAACAGACACGTCGGGTACATTAACATATTTTCGCTGCGGGTGACAATTAGAAGTGTGTCAGCAGAAATTAACTACAGGTGTCGCTGGAACAGTTTTAAATCACGCTTCAACGATGTGTCAGTAGGCGATGGCATTGATCAGAAGCTTATTTCAGAGAGATCTTGCTCCAGATTCGGAAGATATTTGGTGAAGTGAAAGTAAATTATCTTGCTAGTGTACTGGGTCATAGCTTACAATTGTTTGTATACACAGGGCTAGTAAAATGAAGGTAAATCTCACTCGCTTCGCAGGAGTGTTGCTTACTCAGTGACATTTTGTCACTTCGCTGACCTCAGCTTCCGGAAGGGATACACCGGAGTTTACATACTGTGCGGTTGGCATATTTAAGCAGATGTTTGATAATTCTCGAGTGAGTTGGAAAGTCAAACAGACCGTTCGTCAAACTACCGGCTCGTCAAACTGATATAACATAGTAAACGAAAAGCGGTTTCGTCAAACTGGGTACAGTATAAATTTGCCGCATTGTTCCCCTCCTCTATTACGACCACTAAAAGAAGGCTAATTGATCGTATACGAAAGGCAGGTAAAGGAGCTTTCTGTTTTACTTTCACATTGCTTTAAGCAGTGTTTTTTTTACTGTATTGCCGTTGACACGCTTCATTCAACATATACGCTATCACATGACCGTATTTAAAAGTTTCAATACACTTCTTTTGGAGACAAACTTACCTTTTGGGGGGACCGTTTCATGAAATGCGGCCGGTTTGACCAGCCAAATTAGAGCTGGGTCTACATAGCTTAGGACCAGTGTACTCAATAGTGTACTCTACATGTATATGGTAATATTTATTCAAAGTCGCGCATAATGATATAAGCGTTACTAGAGTTAAAATGGTTAAATAGCCTTTCCAACAGCTCAGGTTTTAGGCATCATCATCATCATCATCATCATCATCATCATCATCATCATCATCATCATCATCGTCATCATTTCAAATACCAACAACAATAATTATATCTTCTTCATCTTCATCCAAATACCTATAAACATGTTATCATAGGTCTTTGCTTCATCATTTAAGATTTGAATGAAAAAGGTATAAATAAAATCTCTAATAATAGTATCAAAAACTATTAAATATACGTATGAAAAATTATCACAAATAAATAATGTTATAATTATTATTAATAAATAAATAATACTTATCAAAATACCAACAAACTGGTGTCACAATTTATACCAGTTCCAAACTAATTATCGATGGCGTATTCTGGGATGGTTTACAATTTATCTCAAGGAGTTTTGAATTGGGATAGTAAATAGAATATCGCCGTCTACCGGACGGGACGAGTCGTGGCTATTCGCATGCGCGAGTATTGGTTATGTAAAAAATACGCAGTCAAACTATCACTAACCAATAAGGAGTTTGAATCTTAAAGTATTTATAGAAAACGTGGTTGAATTTGTAAAAGAAGATCAGATGAATCCAGTATCCAATTTGTTATTTTCATATAAATATAAATATACGCGCTTCAAAATATGAATTAATTCTTACGCGCAATAATTTATTCATAGTACTCCGAACATGCTTCAGACATTTCCGGCAGTCATCCAAAGACATCTGTTCAGTGCTGCTGTGGTTGTTTTGCATTTCATGTACACTTCAATAGTGATTTCCTATAAAAGTTACTTTTCAATAATTGTTTCTTCTACTCCACGTTCACTAATTCTTTTCAAACATTATAATCGCCTAAAACCAAAATATGCAGCCAAACCAAGGCTCTTACTCATTGCAGTATATTTAAACAGCATCTCCTTCGAATTCACTAACAAAAAGACACAACCATAAAGTATATTGAATGAAATAGTAGATCTGCCTTTTGTTTAAGTCATTCCCTTTGCACACCTGTCTGCTAGTATAATAACAAGCAACCCTTCATAGATCTAGTTTCCTATACTATAAAATCTCCAAAAAATGTTTTAATATGGCAGATAGTTAATACCATTATTGTTTTGTACATTATGTCAATATTTGAACGCCGCTGAATATCTTTTTTAAAGATATTTCTTGTTTGGTCTAGTAGACCTACATAGAAACACCAACTTAGGTCTAGGAGGCCTACATAGAGATATAACATCTTTAGTCTAGTCTAGTTGACATACGTAGAGATAACATCTTAAATCTAGTAGGCCTACATAGAGTAATGTAGGCCAGCATAAAGATAACAACTGTAGTATAGCCTAGTAGGTCTACATAGAGGTAACACCTTTATTCTAGTCCTGTAGGCCCAGATAGAGATAACAACTTTAGTCTAGTTTAGTATGCCTACACAGAGATAACATATTTAGTCTAGTCTAGTTGACCTACATAGAGATAAAAACTTTAGTCTAGTTGGCCTATATAGAGATAGAAACTTTAGTCTAGTTTAGTAGATCTCCATAGTGATAACGTCGTTCTTGTCTAGTAAGCCTACAAAGAGATAGCAACTTAAGTCTGGTAGGCCTACATAGAGATAACATCTTTAGTCTAGTCTAGGTGACCTACATAGAGATAACAATTTAAGTCTCGTAGACCTACATAAAAACACCTTTAGTCTAATCTAGTAGGCTTACATAGGGTAAAGTAGGACTACATAGAGATATCAATTTTAGTCCAGTCTAGTAGGCCTATATAGAGATGACATCTTTTTAGTCTAGCAGTCCCGTAAAGAGGTAGCAGCTTAAATCTAGTTGGCCTACATTGAGATAACATTTTTTGTTTAGTCTTTTAGTCTAGTAGTACTACATCGAGATATCAACTTTGGTCTAGTAGGCCTACATAGAGATAACAACTTTAGTCTAGTCTAGCGGGTCTGTATAGTGATACCAACTTTAGTCTAGGAGGTCTGCTTAGAGATAACAACGATGGTTTAGTAGACTTACATAAAGATACCAGCTTTAGTCTGGTCTTGTAGACCCACATACTCATTACAACTTTGGCCTAGTAGACCTGCATAGAGATGCCAACTTTAGTCTTGTCTTGTAGGCCAACATAGATATAACAAATTTAGTCTAGTAGACCCTTATAGAGATATCAACTTTAGTCTAGTCTAGTAAGCCCAGATAGAAATAACAACTTCAGTCTAGTAAACCTACTAAGAGATAACAATTTAAATCTAGTCTAATAGGCCCATATATAGATAACAACTGCAATCTAGTCTAGAGGAGCACCTAGAGATAACAACTTCTGCCAATGTTGACCTACAAAGGGATAACTATTTAAAGCTAGTCTTGTAAGTCCACAAAGAGATAACAAATGAAGTGTAGTAGACCCTCATAGAGATGACCACCTTAGTCTAGTTTAGCAGGCCTACATAGAGATACCAACTTTATTCTAGTTTAGCAGGCCTACATAGAAATACCAACTTTATTCTAGTCTAGTATGCCTACATAGAGATACCAACTTTAGTCTAGTCTAGTAGGCCTACATAGAGATAACATCTTTAGTCTAGTCTAGTAGGCCTACATAGAGATAACGTCTTTAGTCTAGTCTAGTAGGCCTACATAGAGATAACGTCTTTAGTCTAGTCAAGTAGGCCTACATAGAGATAACGTCTTTAGTCTAGTCTAGTAGGCCTACTTAGAGATAACGTCTTTAGTCTAGTCTAGTAGGCCTACATAGAGATAACGTCTTTAGTCTAGTCTAGTAGGCCTACATAGAGATAACGTCTTTAGTCTAGTCTAGTAGGCCTACTTAGAGATAACGTCTTTAGTCTAGTCTAGTAGGCCTACATAGAGATAACGTCTTTAGTCTAGTCTAGTAGGCCTACATAGAGATAACGTCTTTAGTCTAGTCTAGTAGGCCTACTTAGAGATAACGTCTTTAGTCTAGTCTAGTAGGCCTACATAGAGATAACGTCTTTAGTCTAGTCTAGTAGGCCAACATAGAGATACCAACTTTAGTCTAGTCTAGTAGGCCTACATAGAGATAACGTCTTTAGTCTAGTCTATTAGGCCTACATAGAGATAACGTCTTTAGTCTAGTCTAGTAGGCCAACATAGAGATACCAACTTTAGTCTAGTCTAGTAGGTCTACATAGAGATAACGTCTTTAGTCTAGTGTAGTAGGCCTACTTAGAGATAACATCTTTAGTCTAGTCTAGTAGGCCTACATAGAGATAACGTCTTTAGTCTAGTCTAGTAGGCCTACATAGAGATAACGTCTTTAGTCTAGTCTAGTAGGCCTACTTAGAGATAACGTCTTTAGTCTAGTCTAGTAGGCCAACATAGAGATACCAACTTTAGTCTAGTCTATTAGGCCTACATAGAGATAACGTCTTTAGTCTAGTCTAGTAGGCCTACATAGAGATAACGTCTTTAGTCTAGTCTAGTAGGCCTACATAGAGATAACGTCTTTAATCTAGTCTATTAGGCCTACATAGAGATAACGTCTTTAGTCTAGTCTAGTAGGCCAACATAGAGATACCAACTTTAGTCTAGTCTAATAAGCCTACATAGAGATAACGTCTTTAGTCTAGTCTAGTAGGCCTACATAGAGATACCAACTTTAATCTAGTCTAGTAGGCCAACATAGAGATACCAACTTTAGTCTAGTCTAGTAGGTCTACATAGAGATAACGTCTTTAGTCTAGTCTAGTAGGCCTACATAGAGATAACGTCTTTAGTCTAGTCTAGTAGGCCTGCATAGAGATAACGTCTTTAGTCTAGTCTAGTAGGCCTACTTAGAGATAACGTCTTTAGTCTAGTCTAGTAGGCCTACATAGAGATAACGTCTTTAGTCTAGTCTAGTAGGCCTACATAGAGATAACGTCTTTAGTCTAGTCTAGTAGGCCTACTTAGAGATAACGTCTTTAGTCTAGTCTAGTAGGCCTACATAGAGATAACGTCTTTAGTCTAGTCTAGTAGGCCTACATAGAGATAACGTCTTTAGTCTAGTCTAGTAGGCCTACTTAGAGATAACGTCTTTAGTCTAGTCTAGTAGGCCTACATAGAGATAACGTCTTTAGTCTAGTCTAGTAGGCCAACATAGAGATACCAACTTTAGTCTAGTCTAGTAGGCCTACATAGAGATAACGTCTTTAGTCTAGTCTATTAGGCCTACATAGAGATAACGTCTTTAGTCTAGTCTAGTAGGCCAACATAGAGATACCAACTTTAGTCTAGTCTAGTAGGTCTACATAGAGATAACGTCTTTAGTCTAGTGTAGTAGGCCTACTTAGAGATAACATCTTTAGTCTAGTCTAGTAGGCCTACATAGAGATAACGTCTTTAGTCTAGTCTAGTAGGCCTACATAGAGATAACGTCTTTAGTCTAGTCTAGTAGGCCTACTTAGAGATAACGTCTTTAGTCTAGTCTAGTAGGCCAACATAGAGATACCAACTTTAGTCTAGTCTATTAGGCCTACATAGAGATAACGTCTTTAGTCTAGTCTAGTAGGCCTACATAGAGATAACGTCTTTAGTCTAGTCTAGTAGGCCTACATAGAGATAACGTCTTTAATCTAGTCTATTAGGCCTACATAGAGATAACGTCTTTAGTCTAGTCTAGTAGGCCAACATAGAGATACCAACTTTAGTCTAGTCTAATAAGCCTACATAGAGATAACGTCTTTAGTCTAGTCTAGTAGGCCTACATAGAGATAACGTCTTTAATCTAGTCTAGTAGGCCAACATAGAGATACCAACTTTAGTCTAGTCTAGTAGGTCTACATAGAGATAACGTCTTTAGTCTAGTCTAGTAGGCCAACATAGAGATAACTTTAGTCTATAGCAATAACTCGCCGTCTCGTCAGGATCAAAACTGTTTGATTCTCTGATAGTTTTGTTGAAAATATTTTCTACCGACAAAGGTATTCTCAGAAGGCTAAAGGTTAAATTAATATTCATTTTGAAAGGATTAACAAAACAATACTTTACGAGTGGTGGGTTACGCCGAATACTTTTACAAGGATAGAAACATCCTTAGCTGGACACGTCCAGTGTGACAGTTTACCAATACTATCGGATATGCGAATAATAATGTCAAGTTACTGTTTGCTTCTATGCTAAAGATTCTCTACTGCCTGCCACGTGTAATATAGAGGGTATAGGGAACAATCGGATTAGGTTTTCTATACTTTAATAACCGTAACAACCCAGGTATGTGAATAGATCATAATTCATTCTAAAATTTGACTGGTCTTTTCTATAGCTCGAATCTTCCTCTTAATGTTTTGTAAAACACAACCAAGCCCTCACAGATCATGAATATTGACAGGTCCATAACCTGAAAACCATACTGCTGAGCACACTGCTGACCGTTCATGAATATTAATTAGCGTATACATGTATATATTTATATGTAAATGCGTAGGCAATTTAGGTAACTTTGTTACGTACGGCAATACATTTCCTTATTTAATCTATTTAATAGAAGAATTAATACGATGAATATCCACGATGGGCGGAGTCATACATGAATATTCATAAGGTAAAGGGTTACGAATACAACGTAGATCCAAATACGTCTCTGTATAGTGACGCGACCTCTTATCAGAGCCTGTACTATGTTGTTTAGAGCCCGTACTATGTTGTTTAGAGCCCGTACTATGTTGTTTAATACAGTGATCCTATGCCTACATGTATGTAAATATGCGTCAAACAGAAACTATCCTGATCGGACACGCATTAACACTTTCACTACTAAATATTGTCGTCTGCAAAATTTGTTTTCTGCTCATTTTTTTTTCTTTTTCCTCTTGTTTGTTTCAAAAACACAACCATAGCATCAAACAGTTTGGATCCTGATGAGACATAAGAGTTACCCAGGGTCCCATCTGCACCTAAACTGTTTGCATAAGTAATCACAGATGACATTGGCAAGTGTGGCCCCTCGTCTTGGTTAAGGCTGTTTGCTAAATCCCAAAGGTACCTTATTGGGGTTCTCTTTATCCTCTCCCCTCACTCTGGGGCGTCCAATTAGCCAAAAGTAAGCAGCAACGGACATTAATTAATATAAAACAAATAAAAACAAGAAATATCTTTTAAAAAAGATAGTCAGCGGCATTCAAATATTGACATAATGTACAAAACAATAATGATATTAAATCTCTGCCAACTTAATTTCAATGTTTCGAGATTCTGTTAGTACAGGGAACTAGATCTTTGAAGGGTTGCTTGTAATTATACTAGCAGAGAAGCATGCAATGGAAATTACTTGGAGTAGAATAAGCAATTATGGAAAAAATCAAGTTACTTTTATTGGAAATCACTATTCAAATGTACAATGTCAAAGTATTTTTTTAAAACTATCTGAAGTTAGTTCTTCATTTTACCTATTATAAAAATTTACTTGAAAGCATGTATATTTATATTGATATGAATATAACTAATTGAATACACTTTAAATAAAGCATATAGAATTTAGTTTTTGTTTGTGAAGAGGCTCTAATATACTAAACAACATTTCTTCTTTATTTCCTATAGCATTGCCTGTGAATTATGGTGGTTTCGGCAAACTACCTGTTCGTCAAAGTGGATGTGATCAAATGTGGTATTAAATTGATAGCAAAATGATAATAAATAATTAAAAGTTTAATAGTGGTTTTGGCAAACTGGCAATAATGCTCAGCAATCATTACCATGAGGTTATAAGTACGATAATGGGTTAGGAACTGATATAAAGTATGACACACCAAAAATTGAATAGTCAAAATTGATCCACACCTTTTGAGGATAATAGATCTATATAGTTTTATTCAGTAATATTGTTTATGTGTTATATACTCTAGTTTTGATAATGACCAAAGTAATAAATAATTTATATTGTTTTACCGGTCATGGTAATAAACAACTATGTGACTACAGTATTGTACATGTATTTGAATCCACCAAAAGTTGAACTAAACAACATTTTGACTGAAAACAAAAAGCATAAAGTGAGCGGCAAACAGTTTGGACCAAGACTAAAATCAAAACTGAATGGGATAGTAAATCATTAGTAATGTGTTATGTGGTCTGGGGCTGTTTAAGTGACTAAACAATGTGACTATAGTATTGAAAGCACCTCTTTATCACTCATTGTACCCAAGGTTGAGTAAGTGTGAATATGTCACCTGCTTAGCTAATATCCAGATCTGTATAAACCAAACAAAATGGACCATATATCAATATTTAACATATAGATATTTATTTAATGATTTTGATTATTCAATTTTTGCTTTTTAACACAAATTTACAATTTTTGCCGAAACGTCCTAGGCCGAATAAATAGATGGCCAAAACGTCCTGGGTCGAAACATCCGGGGCGAAACTACCTATGGAAAAATAGTCAAACAGGGAGAGCCACACACGGAATGACACCGCATCAAACACCATCTAACGAGAAACGATAAAGCCACAAGACAAAACAAAACAGGACGCATATCAAGACGAAACACATTAAACATTAAGCATATTAAAAAACAAAATTGACCGTAGGGTGAAAGCAGGAGTGCCGCCTTGGAACGGTCAGCAGCCAAAAGCAATAAAAAAATTGGCTACTGGGGGACTTGAACCTGGTTTATGGGTACCCAACCTCGTCCTTATCCCACTTTCACCGAAGTCAAAATGTAAATAAAATTCCCCCTCCAGACAACACCACAACATGCGTAACGATGTATGCCAAAATGAAAATGATTTGAAAATGAACGTTATTAGAAGTAAACAAGCGACGTCATCATGTAAATGACGTCATAATTTAAAAGTACGGGAAAACAATTTGAAACACTTCTACTGCGACATTTAAAAGATCAATCGCAAGAAAATACAATTACCAGTGGATATTAATCATACACAACTGTTTTGTTTGCAAAAGAATAAACTTGACATCATAGGCATGTACTCGATGACTATTCAGGTCAGAGCAGCTGTGGAGTAGTCATTTGGGGTACGACAGAACTAGCAAAATACAAATATCTAATTTCCTCCCTCCGTAAACGGGTTTCAGAGGGAATCTTCATAGAGTATTAAGCCTTTTCCGTCGTCGCACAAGTAAAGAGGAAAGCATAATGACCAACTGTAAAGGGGTCGACCACCAAGCATGTAGTGTGCTGCAATATAGAGGGGTCATATCCCTTTTTAATGAATTGTTTTATACGTTTGACAAGCAAAGTATCAAAATAAGTATGTCCAATAATTTTTCGAAGTTTGTAAATGACATCACCGTAAAACTCCGGATGTGAAATACCTAACTTTAGAAAAGTACGTAAATTACAATTGTATTTGCTGATGAGTAGAATATTACGGTGGTAAAATTTTGAAAATGTTTTACGAAGTTTGTCATATCTGTAGCCCTGTTTTAGTAGTTTTTCAGTGATAATAAGGTTACGATTGTTAAAATCATCAACAGAGGAACAAGCTCTAGCAAAACGAATAAGCTGAGAAATGTATACCCCGTAACATGTAGCTCGGGGAACATCCCCATCCAAATGAGGATAGTTAACTATTTTAAAATTAAAATCATCCCTTTTGTCATAAATTCCAGAAGAAATTGTTCCATTGTTTATAGATAAATTTAAATCTAAAAAGGCTGCAGATATGTCAGAACTATTTGCTTTATTAAGCTTGAGCTCCCTAGGGTAAATTGAGGTTATCATAGAATCAAAGTATGGGTTATCAATATTAAAAATGTCGTCTAAATAACGTGCTGTATTGTTAAAGGCATTGATGACATCCGCCTGTGAATCGCTGTTAAGGTTAAGCATAAAATCCCGTTCATAACAAAACAAAAACAAGTCTGCAATTAAAGGAGCACAATTGGTTCCCATTGGAATACCAATAACCTGGCGATAAACAGAATTACCAAATCGAACAAATATATTGTCTAACAGAAACGTAATAGCGTCACAAAGATCTAAACATGTCCATGAGGTATATTTATTTGTAACATCATTGGTAAAGAACGCATGTCTAGAATTACAGGCAATAAATGATACCTTTTCTCTGGCAAATGTTTTATTTATCAGATTAGTAAGCCGAAACGTCCTACATTCAGTTTGGTCATGTGTAGAGGCATTATAAAAAGGCTGTATGCCAGTCAAGGGATTAACTAATGAAAATACGGTTTACTAGAAAATACTATTAGGTCATATGCAAATTACAATGTAACATAGTTTCTGATTGGTGGAAAACTAGAACAAAAGTGAAAATAGACAGCTAACCGCTGAAAAACCTGATCTCATTTGCAAAAGAACGAGGTACACATTTCATGCTTACACTCCCGTGTAGTACTTACAGTGCTTTGATATAAACCCCTCACACTGTGTTATATGTTTTGTGTTTAAATCAAGACACAGACTACACACGCTATCTGTCCAGACATGCCGGTTTTAGGTTATTGGAAAACCAGAGGGGTGAGTAGCATTCATCAATGCACAGGTTCTTAACTGTTTCGCTGTCACGTATTGTCGGCTGCACGTTTTGCCATCTGCTTCAATTTGCTCGAGTTACTCGGCGTCTCATCTGAATCCAAATTGTTTAAAAGCTTATACACAAATTCGTCTGCAGCATAGTGCATGGTAACTTGATATTTTGTTTTTTTATTCAATTATGCTTTGTCACACAAGTCAGCAAAATTAAAATGTTTTTGGAGATAGTGGGTGGCAAACAGTGGGTGGCAAACAGTGTATAAAGACTGTTAACTACATGTATGTTTACTTGCTGTATTGTACTGTTTATTTGCGTGTAATATCCTGACAATGAATTGTGTTTACGGGTAGATCATAAGGGAATATTTTGAGATCACGTTACATTGAGTAAAACCTCTCTATAAAGACCACACAACATAGGTCTAATTCTAGGATTTTGAGATAGGTGGTAGCTTGATGCAGGGCGAAAGTTCTGCAAAAAGGCTTATTGGAGTTTTCTGCATAAATTTTATTCTGCATTAAGCAATCACCTGCTGTTAAAGACCACTATGCTAATTGCTTTAGTAGTGGCTATTGTGAGTTTCTATTGTATATATGCTATACGCAAGATTAGCTTGGATCTTACTGAGGTCAATTTAACCTTTACTTGGTGAATATTCATGTAAGAAATAATGACGTCATGAATATGTATTAGGTACTTGTTATACTAGTGTACGAACACAGGGTAGTTTGGCCAGGACAGAAGCTGTATGTATGAGGTAAACGGTTAGTGATCCACTGCGACACCATGTTCGTACGAGGAACAACCGAAGCAGACGACAGTTTTAATATCGTCTGTAGACGACATCGAAGATAGCTGCGTTGAACGCTTAAAGCAGGTGGATACTAGTTGAAATTCAATTTTAATGTGTAGTTATTCTTTTGGTAGGATTTTGGTACATAACTAAACGATTTGACAAATCTAAAAGGAATGTTCTTCCCCTTCAACCTATTATTCTGTCGGTCTTTATTGAATTTGATGTCGAATTACATTCAGAGTACCAAACAGCCTGATTCGTAATACTGTATATTTTATCGATAATAGGTCTATATTTACCGTGCCTATTTAGTATTAAGATCGAAACTGCGATCTAAAGTATGGGCAATGGGCATAGTTCGATTAATATAACGTTCTAACGGTTTATACTTGACACCTGAACGTGCTATTTGGAGCGTCAGAGATAATCTAGGGGATAAAACGACCAATCTGGTTGACCTATTTTTACCATTTTAAAAACTTCCTTATCACAGTTTAACTCCTCCCCGACTGAGCACAGTGAACCATTGGAATGTGGGAGACCAGTGCACCAGTGTACACTCCTTGAGGACCTCTAGAGCACAGTGAACCATTGGAATGTGGGAGACCAGTGCACCAGTGTACACTCCTAGAGGACCTCTAGTGCACAGTGAACCATTGGAATGTGGGAGACCAGTGCACCAGTGTACACTCCTAGAGGACCTCTAGAGCACAGTGAACCATTGGAATGTGGGAGACCAGTGTACACTCCTAGAGGACCTCTAGTGCACAGTGAACCGTTGGAATGTGGGAGACCAGTGCACCAGTGTACACTCCTAGAGGACCTCTGGAGCACAGTGAACCATTGGAATGTGGGAGACCAGTGCACCAGTGTACACTCCTAGAGGACCTCTCGTGCACAGTGACCCATTGGAATGTGGGAGACCAGTGCATCAATGTACACTTCTAGAGGACCTCTAGTGCACAGTGAACCATTGGAATGTGGAAGACCAGTGCACCAGTGTACACTTCTAGAGGACCTCTAGTGCACCAGTGTACACTCCTAGAGGACCACCAGTGCACCAGTGTACACTCCTAGAGGACCTCTAGTGTACCAGTGTACACTCCTAGAGGACCACTAGTGTACCAGTGTACATTCCTAGAGAACATCTAGTGCACCAGTGTACACTCCTAGAGGACCATTAGTGTACCAGTGTACACTCCTAGAGGACCTCTCTTATATATAGGGTCTGCACTATTTGCCATTCAAATTCATGAAGCAATTGTAACCCTTTTCAACTGAATAGACTCAATTGTTAAAACATTGATGGACGATTCCTGTTTGAATATTCAACATTTAAAGGGTTGATACAGGCTGAATTCAGTACAACATTTCTGAATACACAGCGTTTGACTTTAACATGTTGGAGCTTAACAGCATGTGTAAGACATTGCAAAAGTATCCAAAAGTAATGCAGGAAGCTCCTATATCTTATTGGCAGATAAACCAATGACACGAATATTTTAGCTGATTTCTATATAATGACATACATTATATATAGGTTAGACTGCATTATGACAAGTCTTCATGAAATAGACTGCGCGAAGCCAGTCTTTTCATGAAGACTTGTCATTGGCAGTTTAACCGATTTAAACCGACCACTAAAATGTTCAGTCCTGCCATTTCTCCGTTTTTTTTAAATCTCCGGATTTTTCATCAAATCATCGGATCTCAGGAATTTTTGTCGAATCTCCGAAATTTTCAAAAAATATCTGAGGAAAAATCATTTGATAACGACATTGAAAATATTTACGTGTCATTCCAGCTTATATAATTCACTGAAATACTTTAGAATATTAAAATCGCTCAGTAAAGAAAACTGCAGATACTGCAAATACTGTTGGACTCAGTTTCTAAATATAGGTTAGACTGCATTATAACAATTCTTCATGAAAGAGTCTGCGCGAAGCGTCAGCGAAGCCAGTCTGTTTCACGAAGACTTGTCATTGGCAGTCTAACAGATATCACAATACCAGCACAGTAACAGACATGCTGGAAACTCTAGGCTACCCACCCATAGAAACACGCAGGACAAGGGCTCGATTAATCATGTTTTACAAGATTGTACACCACATCGTTGCCATCCACCCAGGTCCAAATTTCTTAATTCCTTCTGACCCTAGAACCCGAAATTATACCAGTCATTGCTTTAGACCCATTAGTTCAAATAATACCTACAGATACTCATTATATAGTCGAACCATTCCACAGTGGAACCTACTGCCAGAGATAGCTCACAGCACCATCTGTTCAGGTATTCAAGTCAATAGTGACTATCCCTGTAGTAGTGAATTTGTGCTAGTAGCCTAGTACTCAATCATTTTTGTTTGTTTTATGCATATCACTCTAAAAAGTGTTCACCACATCCTCATTTGTAAATTAGTTTCAATATTTTAACCAGTGCGTTCACATAATCATCATTAATGAAAGAAGAAGAAGAAGCTTTATTATTCTATAAACAAATGCAGCTGGTCCTGATAAGACAACTCCCGTAGACACTAATTGAAAATGCCGATATTACCAGATAGAGGGATACTGTTAAGTACTACTATATAATACTAATTGAAAATGCCGATATTACCAGATAGAGGGATACTGTTAAGTACTACTATATAATAAGTTGTTGCTTAACCCTTTACTGCATGAATGTTCAACTTAGAAATGACGTCATGAATATTAATTAGCTTAATTTTTAAAATGGCATATTAACACGTGTATGGTGTTTACCAACACAGCATCTGTAGAATCAGATTTATATTATTCAATAAACAAACATAGCAGACAGTATACCCTGTTTGCAAAAGACGTTTTTATGGAGTAAAAGGTTAATCGTATTTAACATCTTATATTGTACTTCGGTGAACTATTCTGATATCGATTTAAACCGCCTACTAAATAAATCCAAATAAGGGATATTGTTTCCAAATCTACGTCACTGTGTACATCATTACGTCACGGTTGCTAGTGTTGTCCACTTGCTGAGTCGATGATTTTAAGCTGTCAGAAACAATAGTCAGCCAATCAAAAAAATTTCACGAGGATTTCATTTTGGCGGCAATAATCCAGTCTTCATGAAAAAAGGAAAAACTGAATAACCAACTCTGATTGGCCAACGCCACAGAATTTTTTTTAAAAAAAAGCGCTTTAAATAAACATAATTCTTTGATAGTGGCATAATAAGATCTGTTACAATTTCATAGCGAACAAAGTAGACCCTGATCAGACGGTTTCAGGGCCGTGATCTAGATCTAGATCTACTCTGTAAATGCGTGAAAAGGCGTTTTCTACTGTTACAGCTGGCACAGCCTATAAGACTGCTTCTTAACCACATTGGAGAGGAATTTGAAGATCTCAAATATGAAATGGGAGAAGGTGAGTTAACGTGTTTGTATTGCAGAAACTTTTGCTTGAAATTGACGTCTGTTTTAACCGCTTATCTGGTGAATATTCATGTAGGAAACACACGACATCGTGCATAGTTATTATTGAATGTTACAATGGTATATGGAGACACGTTTGTTTGACAGCGACAGAAACTATGAAATCAGATCTTGATAATGCCGTAGGGAAAATGAAGCATACCCTGACGAGACGGCTCATACAGGCTTTGCGCGCATTCTGGTTTGTTAGACTGGTACCAGTTAAGTTGTTTGCACTGGCCTTAACATTATTCCGCGTTGTTATGCACCCCGCACCAATATGTTTGGGAATATGCTGGGATAGCGAAGAGTCGCATACCATCTGTGATCTGAGATATAGACAAAAAATGTCCGGAACATATCTCCTATATCAGTCCAGGTAGGAATGCCCAATTATTTGGTGTGTGAGTACTATTAGTTACACGGAAATTTGGCAGGGTATACGGGCTGGGTATGACCGGGTTAGATCCCGTATTTCCTGAGGCGTTAGCCGAAGGAAATATGTGATATAACCCGGTCATACCAACCCCGTACACCCTGCCAAATTACCGTGTAACGAATTTATTACCAGTCAGAGATCCGATTTACCTAATTTAGAAACGAACAACTCTTATTTTTGCTGACATCTAGATCTCTAATTATATGACGACATGACAAGGAAAACATGACGTCATCACAGAGCAAATACGACGTCGTCTCAGAGCAATTCCGAAAGAGGAATTCAAACTTCACTTGTAAACATATGAGTTTAAACGTTGTAGATCTACTAAGTTGATAGTGTCAAACTGATGGACATATGAGGAACAGGTTTTACGTTTATTATCTATTATTTGGTCGAAATCCGTCCAGAATTAATGGAGTAGGCTAAGGACGATATGAAATTTCGAATCGACGCTAAAAACAAAAACAAAACGAATAACGTCACGCGTCAAATTTGAATTCTGTATTCTCCTTGGAAGCCGCCGAATACGGTTCTGTACTCCCCGGCAGTTTTTGGCAAACTGACCAATCAAACTCCAAGGATTTACTCTGACTGGTAGTAAATCTTGGGACGACGGTGTGTCGCGTGTCATTTACAGGTCACCGTGACCCTGACCTAGACCCATGACATGAGCTATAGTAAAAACCTTGTCCGGAGTATACCTTGTAGATTTTTATAAGTTATGACGTATGAATGCCAAATTTGGTATGTGAGTAGATCTACATCTTGGGATTGCGGAGTGTCGCTATAAAAAACATGTCCGGAGCATATCTTCTATATGTTTTGAGATAGGGATGCCGATTTGTGTGTGTGCGTGCGTGCGTGCGTGCGTGCGTGCGTGCGTGCGTGCGTGTGTGTGCGTGCGTGCGTGCTTGCTTGCGTGCGTGCATGCGTGTCACTGTGAACAGTTATTAATAGTGCAACACTGCTCACGCCCCCTAGCACCGCCTTAAGCGGTACTCAATTTTCAAAACTAAAAGCACTGAAATTGATGATCCCGAAGGACCGGAATAAATAACAACACTGAGAATCAAGTACGTCTGCCTTTGGATGGTGGAGTGTCGCGTACCATTTTCAGGTCATCTTGACCTTGACCTCTGACCTCATCTATACCAAATTCTTGTCAGGAGCATATTTTCCATATAACGTGAGGTAGGAATACCAAATTTGGTATTTGACTTCATCATCGGATGACGGAGTCTCATGTATCATTTTCAGGTCACTGTGCCCTTCACCTCTGACATAAGTATAGAAGAACCTTGTCCGTAGCATATATCCTATATTTCTTTAGGTAAGAATGCGTGCGTGCGTGCGTGCGTGTGTGAAAGAGGGAGAATACACCTTTGGATAGCCACATACCATTTTCAGGCCATAATGATCGTGACCTCTGATCTCAGCTGTAGAAAAACCTTGTTTAGAATATCTCTTATATTTCTTGAGGTAAAAATGCCAATTTTAGTATGTGTGCGTGAGTACATCTTAGGATGTCGGAATGTCGTTTACCATTTTCAGGTCACTATTACCTTGATCTTGACCTTTGACCTCCGCTATTCACAAACCTTCCCCGGAGCATATATCCTGTATTTTTAGGTAGCACTTACAGGGATGGCGGGTTTCCATCTTCTGTGGCATTGACCTTTGGCCTCAGTGGTAGAAATTCCTTTACACTTAATGTTAGAACGGTTATATTGAATTATATCGGCGTTGTTGATTAACCGTTTCTTATTTAAGGTAACTTTATACCAACTTCAAGTCGCACTGTGCAATCGTTGTTTTATTTAACAATAGCATATACAGACCTGCCTACAAAATATATTTCATTGTCAGGTCTTTGTTTTTAGGGCATTTACTGTGACACATTTCTTGTTCTGATTCATGTTGTCTGATAAAGTCAGTTTAATTGAGAAACCACACAACTATAACCTTGCAATTCCCACTTTTATATAAAATCAACATTTTTGTATAGTTGCATTGAGTTTATATAGTGTACAAAATATCAGACTTTCACTTTTAGGCCAATGCTTTTGCTGTTTGACCGCAAGATATATTGGACTCCACTGGTCCTGTGCATGGTTTGGTCAATTTGGACGAGACAACTGACTGAATTTTTGTAAATATGTAGTTTTTTAAATGTTAATTTGCAATGAAGAAAATATTCCAAAATAGGGAATTAATATAATACATAAATACTTGAACAGCTCTGATCTAATATTTCGACCACTAAGGGCCTTTTTCAAAGATTATCATGTCAAAATACACGTCACATTTTTGTTACATGCATTCTGCCATAAAATAAAGAGAATTCAGAGCAGTTCAAGTATTTATGTTAATTTGCAGCAACAATGTAGATGTGTTTAGTTTAAGTAAAACTAGAACTTGCAAAGTTATGGTATTTTCCAGTTTATTGATTAGACATACTTTAACCGACAAAATGAAGGATAATACAGACCTTAACTGACAAAACGAAGGATAATACATACCTTAACAGACAAAACGAAGGATTAGAAGACCTTAACAGACACAATGAAGCAGGGAAAGGGACAAAAACAACTTTCCTTTCATCAATTTAAAGCATGATTCCACATGAAGGTGTTGTATTTTAATTGTATTCGATGGATATTAACTAGTTTGCCTACTCGTCATTCCGGTTCCAATCGCGTGATTCCGGTTCCAATCGCGGGTTGGCGGCCGTTGTATCTATGTATTGGGATATCGAGTCTTTATATTTAACCCTTTCCCTCATAAAGGCACTGTGACACCTTTACAAACAGATTAGACCCAGATCAGACGATTCCTGTTGATCAGGATCTGCTCTGTTTGCTTTTGGAATTATATAGACATTATTCTATAGTTTCTTTTTTATCTAAGCCGACTTTTCCTTTATAAAGTTTACATTATGAAAGTGAAGTTTATGAATATTCATGAACTGTTCAATGTACATATAAATGTTCATGAGGAAAAGGGTCAAGCTTTACTTATATCCACTATCGCCATGCTATTTCTACTTATCAACATCCCATGACATGGACACATTCACTCAGATAGACGAAGGGTATATAGTTGTATGATTGTTATACCAATATCGTAAGAAAACAGGTCAGATAAATGCATGGCACTAGCTTAATCGTTAGCCATTATATTTTGAAGGTCCAGATTTCAGCGAAGAAGAATGGTTAAACAAGAAGTTCACTCTTGGGCTTGAATTTCCAAATGTAAGTTGAAAATGTGCAGTTCACAACATGTATGGACATGAAAATTACCCTCCTGGCCGCAACAGTGCCCACCCATCTTATAACAAAGTACAACAGTTTCCATCAGCGAATGTTATAAATGAATGCCTGTTATACTTTCCTTCTTCAGTAGAAAACGAACCCTAACCTTTAATAGTGCAAACCATGAAGAAAGCGGATGAGGTTTTACAATGTTTCTACCCACCAGCCTGACCTGTGTTTCTACCCACCAGCCTATCCTGTGTTTCTACCCACCAGCCTGACCTGTGTTTCTACCCACCAGCCTATCCTGTGTTTCTACCCACCAGCCTATCCTGTGTTTCTACCCACCAGCCTATCCTGTGTTTCTACCCACCAGCCTATCCTGGTTACAATGTTTCTACCCACCAGTCTACCCTGTGTGTCTACCCACCAGTCTATCCTGTGTTTCTACCCTCCAGCCAATCCTGTTTTACAATGTTTCTACCCACCAGCCTATCCTGTGTTTCTACCAACCAGCCTATCCTGTTTACAATGTTTCTACCCACCAGCCTATCCTGTGTTTCTACCAACCAGCCTATCCTGTGATTATACCCACCAGCCTATCCTGGTTACAATGTTTCTACCCTCCAGCCTGTCCTGTTTACAATGTTTCTACCCTCCAGCCAATCCTGTTTTACAATGTTTCTACCCACCAGCCTATCCTGGTTACAATGTTTCTACCCTCCAGCCAATCCTGTTTTACAATGTTTCTACCCACCAGCCTATCCTGTGTTTCTACCCACCAGCCTATCCTGTTTACAATGTTTCTACCCACCAGCCTATACTGTGTTTCTACCAACCAGCCTATCCTGTGATTCTACCCACCAGCCTATCCTGTTTACAATGTTTCTACCCACCAGCCTATCCTGTGTTTCTACCCATAAGCCTATCCTGTGTTTCTACCCACCAGCCTATCCTGTGTTTCTACCAACCAGCCTATCCTGTGTTTCTACCCACCAGCCTATCCTGGTTACAATGTTTCTACCCACCAACCTATTCTGTGTTTCTACCAACCAGCCTATCCTGTGATTCTACCCACCAGCCTATCCTGGTTACAATGTTTCTACCCACCAGCCTATCCTGTGTTTCTACCCACCAGTCTATCCTGTGTTTCTACCCACCAGCCTATCCTGTGTTTCTACCCACCAGCCTATCCTGGTTACAATGTTTCTACCCACCAACCTATCCTGAGTTTCTACCCACCAGCCTATCCTGTGATTCTACCCACCAGCCTATCCTGGTTACAATGTTTCTACCCACCAGCCTATCCTGTGTTTCTACTAACCAGCCTATCCTGTGTTTCTACCTACCAGCCTATCCTGGTTACAATGTTTCTACCCTCCAGCCTATCCTGTTTACAATGTTTCTACCCACCAGCCTATCCTGTTTACAATGTTTCTACCCACCAGCCTATCCTGTTTACAATGTTTCTACCCTCCAGCCTATCCTGTTTTACAATGTTTCTACCTACCAGCCTATCATGTTTACAATGTTTCTACCTACCAGCCTATCCTGGTTACAATGTTTCTACCTTCCAGCCTATCCTGTTTACAATGTTTCTACCCACCAGCCTATCATGTTTACAATGTTTCTACCCTCCAGCCTATCCTGGTTACAATGTTTCTACCCTCCAGCCTATCCTGTTTACAATGTTTCTACCTACCAGCCTATCCTGGTTACAATGTTTCTACCCTCCAGCCTATCCTGGTTACAATGTTTCTACCCTCCAGCCTATCCTGTTTACAATGTTTTTACCCTCCAGCCTATCCTGTTTACAATGTTTCTACCTACTAGCCTATCCTGGTTACAATGTTTCTACCCTCCAGCCTATCCTGGTTACAATGTTTCTACCCTCCAGCCTATCCTCTTTTACAATGTTTCTACCCTCCAGCCTATCCTGTTTACAATGTTTCTACCTACCAGCCTATCCTCTTTTACAATGTTTCTACCCTCCAGCCTATCCTGTTTACAATGTTTCTACCCTCCAGCCTATCCTGTTTACAATGTTTCTACCCTCCAGCCTATCCTCTTTTACAATGTTTCTACCCACCAGCCTATCCTGTTTACAATGTTTCTACCTACCAGCCTATCCTGTTTACAATGTTTCTACCCTCCAGCCTATCCTGTTTACAATGTTTCTACCCACCAGCCTATCCTGTTTGGCTGACTTGTGTAACAGACGGTGTTTAATCTGATCAGATGCTACGTTTTACGCGTGACAGCCAATCCGGTTGTACACTGCTTGCAAACCATAACAGATGAATCTCATACGGCGATGCTTTTATACAACGGAACCTCAATGTATCGAACGCAGATACCTCCTACTTGGTTTTTAACTCGAGTTAAAAAATCGGTCCCTTCCAAAATTTGTAATAAGACTTGTTCTAAAATTCGCCTGTGCAAACGGTTGTGATGCATGTAAGACTCCGAGTAAAATACCGACCTGATTAGCAACTGGCTGCAAACGGTTGGGATCCATGTAAGACTCTGAGTAAAATACCGACCTGACTAGCAACTGGCTGCAAACGGTTGTGATGCATGTAAGACTCCGAGTAAAATACCGACCTGACTAGCAACTGGCTGCAAACGGTTGTGATGCATGTAAGACTCCGAGTAAAATACCGACCTGACTAGCAACTGGCTGCAAACGGTTGTGATGCATGTAAGACTCCGAGTAAAATACCGACCTGATTAGCAACTGGCTGCAAACGGCTGTGGTCCATGTAAGACTCCGAGTAAAATACCGACCTGATTAGCAACTGGCTGCAAACGGTTGTGATCCATGTAAGACTCCGAGTAAAATACCGACCTGATTAGCAACTGGCTGCAAACGGGTGGGATCCATGTAAGACTCCGAGTAAAATACCGACCTGATTAGCAACTGGCTGCAAACGGGTGGGATCCATGTAAGACTCCGAGTAAAATACCGACCTGACTAGCAACTGGCTGCAAACGGTTGTGATCCATGTAAGACTTCGAGTAAAATACCGACCTGACTAGCAACTGGCTGCAAACGGGTGGGATCCATGTAAGTAAATCGTCGTCTTATCAGGATCTAAGTTGCTTAAACGAATCGGAGGTCAGTGGAACGTTAAGCACATCCTAGATTGAGCAGACATTATTTGCCAGTATGTGAATGGTTACTATTTGCCAGTATGTGACTGGTTACTATTTACCGGTATGTACATACAGCAAATCCATCTAATTAGTCTAATTATGTCTCATAGAGACAGGTCGTAGCTTAATGCAGGACGAAAGTTATGCAGAAAACTCCTATAGGAGCTATCTACATTTATTTCCTTCCTTCATTAAGCAGCCACTAACTTTTGCAGACAACCGTGTTTGTTAATTAAGTATTTGTTCATTAAGTATTTGTTCATTAAGTGTTTGTTCATTATGTTGTGGTTTTATAGGGGTTCTGCTGTATACGGCAGTGTACATTACAGTGTCAGCTGTTATTGAATGGTGTTGTCAGGTGATTTATCAAACCTGTAATTTCGAGCAATTCAAACAATTGATATATCGTATGTATAGAGTAATTCTAAAAAGACCAGGTTCCAAATATACAGATGTCCTATATTGTACATTTGTCCATTTTTCAGATTCCTTATTACATTGATGGCGACGTGAAGATAACCCAGAGTAATGCCATTCTGACATATCTCGGAAGAAAATATAACATTGGTGGGTTTTGTGTGTGTTGAACGTGTAACTTGGTTTAGCAAATGTGTTAAGCTCAGTTTAGGTTGAACAAGGCCTCGACGGTCGTATATTGTGCCCACTGGCTCTCGTGTTACTGTATTGCTTGGGCTACAGTGATTCAACTATTTGTACTTGTTATATTTAACTATAGCGGGGGCTACAGTGATTGTTTCAACCTTTTGTTCTTGTTATATTTACCTATAGCTGGGGCTACAGCAAATGTTTCAACTCTTTCTGTTGTTTGTATTTGCTCTATAGCTGGATCTACAGTGATTGTTTCAACTCTTTCTACTTTATATACGCCTGAAGGTAACTTCGGTCGTTTTATGGTATGGCGCTCGTCCGTTCGTCTGTCCGTCTTTCTGTCTGTCTGTCCACCTGTCCGTCCGTTAGCCACATCTTTGCCCGCTCAATAACTTGACAACTATTAGGAGTATAGTCCTCATACATAATAGGGAGGTAGGTCATGGCCAGTAGATGACCCCTGTTGATTTTGAGGTAAGTTGGTCTAAGGTCAAGGTCACATTGACCTTCAATAAAAAAAAAGTCTGCTCAATAACTTGATAATGATTAAGTGTGAAGTCTTCATACTTAGTAGGGAGGTTTGTCATTGCCAGTAGATGACCCCTATTGATTTTGAGGTCATTCGGTCAAAGGTCAAGGTCACAGTGACCTTCAACTAAAACCTCTTGTCTACTCAATAACATGACAACTTTCAAGTATGCTGTCTTCATACTTAGGAGAGAGGTTGGTTATGGTCAGTAGATGACCCCTGTTGATTTTGAGGTCAATCAGTCAAAGGTCAACTTCACAGTGACAGTCAACTAAAACATCTTGTCTGCTCAATAACTTGATATACTATTAGGTGTGCTGTCTTCATACTTAGTTGAAAGATTGGTCATGGCTAGTAGTGGCCCCTATTGATTTTGAGGTCAGTCCGTCCAAGATCAAGGTCACCGTGAATTTCAACTCAAACATCTTGCCCGCTCAGTAACTTGATAACTATTGGGTGTGCTGTTTTCATACTTAGTAGGGAGATTGGTCAAGACAAGTAGTTCGACCCTGTTGATTTTGAAGTCAGTCGATCAAAAGTCAAGGTCACTGACCGTCAACTCAAAAAACGTCCGCTTGATAACGTGATACCATGAGCCCCTCCCATACTAACAGTGTGCATGTTACGACAGCACATAATTCGGGCGTATAATGCTCCAACACACGGAACTTGTTGTTTTTGCTGTATAGCTGGGGTTATATAGATTGTTTAAATGTGTCTACTACTTGTTATATTTATTGTATAGCTGGGGCTAAAGTGAGTATTTTAAATCTCTGCTTTTTGTATTTACAGCGATTGTTTCAACTCTTTCTACATTTGTAATTACTGAATAATTGGGGCTACAGTGATTGTTTCAACTCTTTCTACTTTTGTAATTACTGAATAGCTGGGCTACAATGATTGTTTCAATTCTTTCTACTTTTTTGTATTTACTGTATAGCTGGGGCTACAGATGAGGAGCGGGTCATGGTGGACATCATTCTGAACCACGCCATGGACGTGAGAGTCCTTATTGACAACACAACCTACAGTCCTAAATATGTGAGTCAGACAGTAATTCACTGGCACCCTTTTTCACATTGACCTTTGCCTAAAATAGACACCTTTTGACGCCTTAGCGAAAAGAGTAGGCTTCAATCCTGGAGGAGCCATCTATCAGTGTCTGCTCTGTAGGAGCCATCTATCAGTGTCTGCTCTGTAGGATCCATCTATCAGTGTCTGCTCTGTAGGATCCATCTATCAGTGTCTGCTCTGCAGGAGCTATCTATCAGTGTCTGCTCTGTAGGAGCCATCTATCAGTGCCTGCTCTGTAGGAGCCATCTGTCAGTGTCTGCTCTGTAGGAGCCATCTATCAGTATCTGCTCTGTAGGAGCCATCTATCAGTATTTGCTCTGTAGGAGCTATCTATCAGTGTCTGCTCTGTAGGAGCCATCTATCAGTGTCTGCTCTGTAGGAGCTATCTATCAGTGTCTGCTCTGTATGAGCCATCTATCAGTGTCCGCTCTGTAGGAACCATCTATCAGTGTCTGCTCTGTAGGAGCCATCTATCAGTGTCTGCTCTGTAGGAGCCATCTATCAGTGTCTGCTCTGTAGAGGCCATCTATCAGTGTCTGCTCTGTATGAGCCATCTATCAGTGTCTGCTCTGTAGGAGTCATCTGTCAGTGTCTGTTCTGTAGGAGCATCTATCAGTGTCTGCTCTGTAGGAGCATCTATCAGTGTCTGCTATGTAGGAGCCATCTATCAGTGTCTGCTCTGTAGGAGCCATCTATCAGTGTCTGCTCTGTAGGGGTTATCTATCAGTGTCTGCTCTGTATGAGCCATCTATCAGTGTCTGCTCTGTAGGAGCCATCTATCAGTGTCTGCTCTGTAGGAGCCATCTATCAGTGTCTGCTCTGTAGGAGCCATCTGTCAGTGTCTGCTCTGTATGAGCCATCTATCAGTGTCTGCTCTGTAGGAGCCATCTATCAGTGTCTGCTCTGTATGAGCCATCTATCAGTGTCTGCTCTGTAGGAGCCATCTATCAGTGTCTGCTCTGTAGGAGCCATCTATCAGTGTCTGCTCTGTAGGAGCATCTATCAGTGTCTGCTCTGCAGGAGCCATCTATCAGTGCCTGCTCTGTAGGAGCCATCTATCAGTGTCTGCTCTGTAGGAGCTATCTATCAGTGTCTGCTCTGTAGGAGCCATATATCAGTGCCTGCTCTGTAGGAGCCATCTGTCAGTGTCTGCTCTGTAGGAGCCATCTATCAGTATCTGCTCTGTATGAGCCATCTATCAGTATTTGCTCTGTAGGAACTATCTATCAGTATCTGCTCTGTAGGAGCCATCTATCAGTATTTGCTCTGTAGGAGCTATCTATCAGTGTCTGCTCTGTAGGAGCCATCTATCAGTGTCTGCTCTGTAGGAGCTATCTATCAGTGTCTGCTCTGTAGGAGCCATCTATCAGTATCTACTCTGTAGGAGCCATCTGTCAGTGTCTGCTCTGTAGGAGCCATCTATCAATGTATGCTCTGTAGGAGCCATCTATCAGTGTCTGTTCTGTAGGAGCCATCTATCAGTATCTGCTCTGTAGGAGCCATCTGTCAGTGTCTGCTCTGTTTGCTTATATGATATGTTGGATCTGATTCTATGCTATCTGTTATAAGAATATATCTACTTTTGTTTTATTTTGATTAATATTCAGAATGGCATAGATCTGCCATGAATATTTATCAGTTTAAGTTCAATTTATCAGCTTTTCACGTCATCTTATTGCGAGACTTCTTAGTTCAAGGTCCGCTGTATTTGTTCAAGGTCCGCTGTATCTTAGTTCAAGGTCCGCTGTATTTTTTCAAGGTCCGCTGTATCTTAGTTCAAGGTCCGCTGTATTTGTTCAAGGTCCGCTGTATCTTAGTTCAATGTCCGCTGTATTTGTTCAAGGTCCGCTGTATTTGTTCAAGGTCCGCTGTATTTGTTTGTCATGTGCTCCTAGATTTTGGACAAACTGATCAGTATATACATTGAAAAGTTGTTGTTTAGAATGTTTGAAATAAAGATTTTACTTAAATAAAGGAAGGAAAGTACATTAACTACAGTGTCTAATACGACTCTTTGCACTGTTAGATGATACACAATATTTCACTTTGAAGCGGGACAAACAGTGTATCAGGCGTAGTTTCATTTCGGATGTCAAATTTCGTAGATGCGGATCAGTTTGTTTTATGTTTATGTCACCGTAAGTGTAAGAGTACTGTCGAGGGTGTTTCTGTATTTATATACTGCCGTAGGTGTTTCTGTATTTATATTCTGCCGAAGGTGTTTCTGTATTTATATACTGCCGAAGGTGTTTCTGTATTTATATACTGCCGAGGGTGTTTCTGTATTTATATACTGCCGAGGGTGTTTCTGTATTTATATACTGCCGAAGGTGTTTCTGTATTTATATACTGCCGAGGGTGTTTCTGTATTTATATACTGCCGAAGGTGTTTCTGTATTTATATTCTGCCGAAGGTGTTTCTGTATTTATATTCACTGCAATATATTTTACATTTAGCACGATATTTTGTACATGTTATTCCAAATTTCTTCTATGTCAGTCATCAAAACAGAAAAGTAAAATAAACAATCAAAGTGTCAAACAGGTTGGATCTTCATATGTTACCGATCTTCTATGTGTTTCTATGTGTTACCGATCTTCATATGTTACCGATCTTCTATATGTTCCATCTGGATCGAAACTGTTTGAAAGAATAACACAACAGCTTTGCAGATAGCACACTCGGTGTCAGTTGAACAATTAAACAATTTCAGGAAGACCTGAAGGAGGAACTTTTTCAGAAACTTAACACTTTACACTTTCCCATGTTGGAAAAACGACTGGAAAAGACAGGGAAATTGTGGTTCTTGGGGGAAAAGGTGCGTATTGGTAACATGACCATGAAGTGACATTTTGTACCTGCATCATGACTTTGAAGAGACTAGGCTCACACTTATGCTGGTATCATGATTTTAAAGTGAATAAAGTCACACTTGCATTGGTATTATGAATTTGAATTGACTAATGCCACCTTTGTATTTGTATCATGACCCTGCAGTGACTAGGCTTACACCTGCACTGGTATCATGACCCTGCAGTGACTAGGCTTACACCTGCACTGGTATCATGACCCTGCAGTGACTAGGCTTACACCTGCACTGGTATCATGACCCTGCAGTGACTAGGCTTACACCTGCACTGGTATCATGACCCTGCAGTGACTAGGCTTACACCTGCACTGGTATCATGACCCTGCAGTGACTAGGCTTACATCTGCACTGGTATCGTGACCCTGCAGTGACTAGGCTTACACCTGCACTGGTATCATGACCCTGCAATGACTAGGCTTACACCTGCACTGGTATCATGACCCTGCAGTGACTAGGCTTACACCTGCACTGGTATCATGACCCTGCAGTGACTAGGCTTACACCTGCACTGGTATCATGACCCTGCAGTGACTAGGCTTACATCTGCACTGGTATCATGACCCTACAGTGACTAGGCTTACACCTGCACTGGTATCATGACCCTGCAGTGACTAGGCTTACACCTGCACTGGTATCATGACCCTGCAGTGACTAGGCTTACACCTGCACAGTGACTAGGCTTACACCTGCACTGGTATCATGACCCTGCAGTGACTAGGCTTACACCTGCACTGGTATCATGACCCTGCAGTGACTAGGCTTACATCTGCACTGGTATCATGACCCTGCAGTGACTAGGCTTACATCTGCACTGGTATCATGACCCTGCAGTGACTAGGCTTACACCTGCACTGGTATCATGACCCTGCAATGACTAGGCTTACACCTGCACTGGTATCATGACCCTGCAGTGACTAGGCGTACACCTGCACTGGTATCATGACCCTGCAGTGACTAGGCTTACACCTGCACTGGTATCATGACCCTGCAGTGACTAGGCTTACACCTGCACTGGTCATGACCCTGCAGTGACTAGGCGTACACCTGCACTGGTATCATGACCCTGCAGTGAGTAGGCTTACATCTGCACTGGTATCATGACCCTGCAGTGACTAGGCGTACACCTGCACTGGTATCATGACCCTGCAGTGACTAGGCTTACACCTGCACTGGTATCATGACCCTGCAATGACTAGGCGTACACCTGCACTGGTATCATGACCCTGCAGTGACTAGGCTTACATCTGCACTGGTATCATGACCCTGCAGTGACTAGGCTTACATCTGCACTGGTATCATGACCCTGCAGTGACTAGGCTTACACCTGCACTGGTATCATGACCCTGCAATGACTAGGCTTACACCTGCACTGGTATCATGACCCTGCAGTGACTAGGCGTACACCTGCACTGGTATCATGACCCTGCAGTGACTAGGCTTACACCTGCACTGGTATCATGACCCTGCAGTGACTAGGCTTACACCTGCACTGGTCATGACCCTGCAGTGACTAGGCGTACACCTGCACTGGTATCATGACCCTGCAGTGAGTAGGCTTACATCTGCACTGGTATCATGACCCTGCAGTGACTAGGCGTACACCTGCACTGGTATCATGACCCTGCAGTGACTAGGCTTACACCTGCACTGGTATCATGACCCTGCAATGACTAGGCGTACACCTGCACTGGTATCATGACCCTGCAGTGACTAGGCGTACACCTGCACTGGTATCATGACCCTGCAGTGACTAGGCTTACACCTGCACTGGTATCATGACCCTGCAGTGACTAGGCGTACACCTGCACTGGTATCATGACCCTGCAGTGACTAGGCTTACACCTGCACTGGTATCATGACCCTGCAGTGACTAGGCTTACACCTGCACTGGTATCATGACCCTGCAGTGACTAGGCTTACACCTGCACTGGTATCATGGCCATGCAGTTACTAGGCTTACATCTGCACTGGTATCATGACCCTGCAGTGACTAGGCTTACACCTGCACTGGTATCATGACCCTGCAATGACTAGGCTTACATCTGCACTGGTATCATGACCCTGCAATGACTAGGCTTACATCTGCACTGATATCATGACCCTGCAGTGACTAGGCTTACATCTGCACTGGTATCATGACCCTGCAATGACTAGGCGTACACCTGCACTGGTATCATGACCCTGCAGTGACTAGGCGTACACCTGCACTGGTATCATGACCCTGCAGTGACTAGGCTCACACTTGAAGTGACTAGTTGTTCCTGTATCGTGACTTTGACGTGACTAGGCTCACAATTGGACTGATATCGTGACTTTGAAGTAAAAGTAAAAGTACCTAGTTATAGTCTACTTTCAGTCCGAATGACCGCACAGCCGACTGTACATTTACCCCACCCCCTCCCACCTTGGTCATTGAGCCATTCGCCTACAATGATATTGAGCACTGCTAACATATGGCGCGATAACGCAGCCGCATTACCGGCTAGTGACCCTCATGGGTACCCATTTTAACCCCCGGATGGAGAGGAGGCAACCTCGTGCGGGTAGGAGACATGGAAAAGCGTCTCTGAAATTTCGAACTGGTCAAGTGCTAAGTGACTAGGCTCACGCTGGTATTGGTATCATGACTCTGCAGTGACTAGGCTCACACTGGTATTGGTATCATGACTCTGCAGTGACTAGGCTCACACTGGTATTGGTATCATGACTCTGCAGTGACTAGGCTCACACTTGTACTTGTATCATAACTTTGAAGTGTCTAAGTCCATACCTGTATTGGTATCATAACGTTGAAGGAATTGACTAGGCTCACACTATACAGGTATCATAACTTTGAGGTGACTAGGCTCATACTTGTACTGGCATCATAAATTTGAAGTGACTAGACTCACACTGGTATCATGACTAGGCTCATACTTGTAATTGTATCATTACTTTAAAATGACTAGCCTCACACGTGTACTGGTATCATGTGTTTGAACTGACTAGGATTAGGCTCACACTTGTACTGGTATCATGTGTTTGAACTGACTAGGATTAGGCTCACACTTGTACTGGTATCATGTGTTTGAACTGACTAGGATTAGGCTCACACTTGTACTGGTATCATGATTTTGAAGTGACTAAAGTCACACTTGTATTAGTATCATGTCTTTGAAGTGACTATGCTTACACGTGTACTGGAATCATGGCTCTGAAGTGACTAGGCTCACACGTGTACTGGTATCATGTCTTTGAAGTGACTAGGCTTACACGTGTGCTGGAATCATGGCTCTGAAGTGACTAGGCTCACACTTGTAATTGTATCTTTACTTTTAGGTGACTAGGCTCACACGTGTACTGATATCATGTCTTTGAAGTGATTAGGACTAGGCTCACACGTGTGATTGTATCTCTACTTTCAGGTGACTAGGCTCACACGTGTGCTGATATCATGTGTTTGGAGTGACTAGGACTAGGCTCACACTTGTACTGATATCATGTGTTTGGAGTGACTAGGACTAGGCCCACACTTGTACTGATATCATGTGTTTGGAGTGACTAGGACTAGGCTCACACTTGTACTGATAGCATGTGTTTGGGGTGACTAGGACTAGGCTCACACTTGTACTGATATCATGTGTTTGGAGTGACTAGGACTAGGCTCACACTTGTACTGATATCATGTGTTTGGAGTGACTAGGACTAGGCCCACACTTGTACTGTAAACAAATGTGATTTGAGCCTCATACAGAATATATATTAAAGTATACACACTGTATCTATTAAAGTATACACACTGTATCTATTAAAGTATACACACTGTATCTATTAAAGTATACACACTGTATCTATTAAAGTATACACACTGTATCTATTAAAGTATACACACTGTATCTATTAAAGTATACACACTGTATCTATTAAAGTATACACACTTTTCGTAATGAATTAATCTTTAACCTGCTGAACCAATTAGTTTGACACACAATTTTCACCAACTGTATTTTCAAAATTCAAGCTATAACCAGTTTCTCTACCAAAATGCAATCAGGTAGTTAAAGAGTCTTGATCCTAATCAGACACGGAGTTACTTTGCGTCTCATCTGGATCCAGACTGCTGCAAACGTATTCATGCATCCGCCAGCAACAGGCTAAAGGTTAATTTACTACATGCATTTATTAATCCTTGACCTCATAGATTTTACATGTTTACTAATGAAATGATATAGACCAGCTTGTGCAGTTTGTGGCGTGGATAAAAAGTTCATTGTTCTTAATGCAATTACACTTCTCTCTTTTGTAGATGACTATTGTCGACTTCCCTCTGTATGAGATTCTGGACAATACGCGGGTTATGAGACCAGGTGTCTTAAACTCTTTTCCGTGCATAACAACTTTTCTGGACCGATTTGAGAGTCAACCAAATATTAAACGATACATGGAGTCAGACAGGTTCATGAGAAGTCCGATCAACAACAAGTTTGCTTCTTTCATCGGCTGAATAGAGAAGAATAAAACATGACAGCACTGAACTACGGGAATATGACATACTGGCAATGCAAAAGATGTAGACACAGATTAGCTCACGTATTCATTGGAAATGAAGTCAGGATATATACTCTTTACATCGAACGGAAATTAAGTAAATACAAAATACCACAGCCTGATCAGGTGGATTGCTTTTAAAGTGACAGCTGGTCAGTGTGTACACTGTTTACAATTCTCTAATGTGGTGTATGTTCTGATATGCCCATATGCAACTATTTCATTTCGATCTATAACTGTGATAGATTGAAATACAGTAAAACCTCGCTAGTCTAAACACTCTAGATAATAGCCAACATCATCGGTCTTTAAGACAGGTGGCATCTTAAAGCAGGATGAAAGTCATACAAAAAGCTCGCATGGGAGTTTTCTGCATGAAGTTCACCCTGCAACTCGAGTGAACAGTTCTGAAATGCTCTGTACCAAATGTATGAATTAGTAATCAATGACCTGCAAGTAGGCTGTATCGACCGTAGGGATTAGCGATCAATGACCTGCATGTAGGCTGTACCACCTGTAGGGATTAACGATCAATGACCTGCAAGTAGGCTGTACCACCTGTAGGGATTAGCGATCAATGACCTGCTAGTAGACTGTACCAACTGTAGGGATTAGCGATCAATGACCTGCTAGTAGGCTGTATCAACTGTAGGGATTAGCGATCAATGACCTGCTAGTAGACTGTACCGACTGTAGGGATTAGCGATCAATGACCTGCAAGTAGGCTGTACCAACTGTAGGGATTAGCGATCAATGACCTATAAAATATTTTCACCTAAAACTTCCGTTAATAATGTTATCCTAATTACAATTAAACTTGTGCTAGCAGCCACTTTCATAAACGATCATAGTCTCCAACTGTCCAAGAAATTTATTTTCATGCATTCAAAATAATTATTCTGTAGATCTTTAACCATTTCCCTAATATTTAAATAAACGCCTTTTCTTGCATTTACAAACGGAGTAAACCCAGATCAGAAGGCTGTCTGATCAGGGTCCGGTCTGTTTGCTTATGAAATTATAATAGATCTTGCTCTATATAGTTCTATCAATATCAAACAATAATGTCTCAACACTGTATCTACATGTTTCATTATAAAAGTTAATCTAATAAATATCCATGATGTCATTATTTCTTACACGGATACTGAACAGGGAAATGGTTAATCTTCAATCCGGGAAGCAAAAGTACTGACATTTAGAAACAGTGTAGACCCAGACAGGATAGATCAATAAGCAACCCCTCTGATCAGGGTCTTCACTGTGTATATTTCAAAATCATCTAGCAAATTCATACATTATATATAATGAATGGAATCTACAGTTAAACAATGTTGGACCATTCCCCTTTTGAAATTCAACATTCAAATGTTTAATCCTTACAAAGTAACAGAATAATAAGAACCATTTCATAATTATACAATTCATAACAATATGCTTATTTGTTTAAAACTCTTTACTTCATATGAACACCTTTGCAAACAGAATATGCTCAAGTAGAAGCTATTTGATCAATGGGGCGTATTCTATTTGAAGCTATTTGATCAATGGGGCGTATCCTATTTGAAGCTATTTGATCAATGGGGCGTATCCTATTTGAAGCTATTTGATCAATGGGGCGTATCCTATTTCCATATATTTGACCATATACATGTATAAACATTTTTCACGCCTTTTCCAACAGAGTAAATTTAGATGGGAATGCTCTTGTAGGGTCATCTGTTCAGGGTCTGCTCTGTTTGCATATGGAATTACTAGTTCTGACTCTACAGTTTCTACCAAAACATCCTGTGTGTATATGTCATTATAAACAAATAGTAAACACTTTCCCTTTTGAATATTTAGCCAACAGAGCAGACCCTGATCAGACACATATACATACATGTATGTATATATCTCTGCCCTGATCAAATGACCCCAACAGGAGTCTTTAAATGCAAGGGCATGAAAAAGCATAAATGTGTATGAAGGAAAGGGCTCATGTTCATGATCTGACATCATTAGCCCCTACATGAATATCCAACAATCCAACACTGAACGTGATTAGCCCCTACATGAATATCCAACACTGAACGTGATTAGTCCCTACATGAATATCCTACAATGAACGTGATTAGTCCCTACATGAATATCCAACACTGAACGTGATTAGTCCCTACATGAATATCCAACACTGAACGTGATTAGCCCCTACATGAATATCCAACACTGAACGTGATTAGTCCCTACATGAATATCCAACACTGAACGTGATTAGTCCCTACATGAATATCCAACACTGAACGTGATTAGTCCCGACATGAATATCCAACACTGAACGTGATTAGTCCCTACATGAATATCCAACACTGAACGTGATTAGTCCCTACATGAATATCCAACAATGAACGTGATTAGTCCCGACATGAATATCCAACACTGAACGTGATTAGTCCCGACATGAATATCCAACAATCCAACACTGAACGTGATTAGTCCCTACATGAATATCCAACAATGAACGTGATTAGTCCCTTCATGAATATTATTATTATTATTATTATTATTATACCACATTTATATAGCGCTCTTTTCACACGGGATATGTGCGTTCAAAAGCGCTGTACATGGATGAAATCAATAATCGGAACGAACCGCATGATTATCTATCCAGACAATGAAAGATTTACAATAGATATGCAATAAATATAAAAATCACTAGCCGGACGGTCAGTGAAGGATATACAAAAGATATACAATAGATATGAAATCATAAACCGGAAGGAACGGCATGATCGTCCATCCAGTCAATGAAATGTATGCAATATATATACAATAAATATAAAATCACTAACCGGTAGGAACCACATGATTATCCACCCGGTCAATGAAAGATATGGAATAGATATACAATAAATGTATAACCACTAACCGGTAGGAACCACATGATTATCCAACCAGTCAATGAAAGATATGCAATAAATATACAATAAGTATAAAATCACCAACTGGTAGGAACCACATGATTATTTATACCAAGTCGGTGAATTATAAGCAATATATATAAAATAAATATGATTACAATAAATATGAAATCACTAACCGGTAGGAACCACATGGTTATCTATTCGGTCAATGAGAGATTGATTCCTACAGCATATCCCAAGGGCTGCAATGGCGAAGGAATCGTAAGGTATGAGAATTGATGATTATAAGCTACTTTTCCTAAACTGTCCTAGTAGTATATGTTGAAGAAATGTGTTTTCAGAGATCTTTTGAAACATGCCAGTGAGCTTGCATCTCTAATGCCTGATGGCAGAGCATTCCAGAGTTTTGGAGCTGCATTCATGAAACTTCTCTCACCGTATTTTACCTTACGACTTTTTGGTACAACCAACGACAAGGAGCTACTTGCTGACCTTAATTCTCTGCGGGCCGATACACGTCAAGCATGTCGACAATGTACTTGGCGGATTCATTGTGCATGGCTTTATACGTAAGTGTCAGAATTTTGAATTCAATGCGATGTTGAACCGGAAGCCAATGAAGTTCTCTCAAAACAGGCGTGATATGATCATATCGAGGAGTCCTGGTTATGATGCGGGCTGCTGTGTTTTGAACTCTTTGAAGTTTCTGCAGTGTGTTTTTTGAAATATCCAACTCTGAACGTGTTCAACACTTAATCCTGTATCTACTAATTTAAGAAAATTATCCTGAGAAAAACTGCAACTCAAGCCTGCTGCACAACTTAAATGGTATATTAATGAAGAACAATGGCAAGTTATATATGCAAACAGAAGAATAGGTGATGTGGGAAATAAGTATTACATAAATATGCGAATCTATTGTCAGTCGTTGTCTTAACTCTTTACTCCATGGATATTTCTGCCAGAAATAATGATGTCATGAACATTAGTTACATTAGTTTTTGGCAATGACAGAAACTGTAGAATCATATCTATATTATATTATAAGCAATCAGAACAGACCCTGATCAGACGGCTCCTGTAAGGCCGTCTAATCTGGGTTGCTCTGTTTGCAAAAGTGTAGAAAGGCGTGTTTTTGAAGTAAAGGGTTAATCTCTTACACAACTGAACGGACAAATTTTGACGAAATTGCAAACCTCATCAATATAATGCTTGAGAACAATATTTGACTCTTAACCCTTTTCTCCTTAAATACACCTTTGGCAGTTTGCAAACAGTGTAGACCTAGATCAGGTGACCCCTGTCGTTTGATCAGGGTCTACTTTGCTCAACTCTTTCCCTTGTATAAATGCCTTTTCACAATTCGCAAACAGTAGACCCAGATCAGATGGCTAATACAGGAGCCGTCTGATCATGGTCTGCTCTGTTTGCTTTTGACATGATATAGATCTGATTTTACAGTTTTTGTTGGAGCAAACAAAAATCCTTGGAAAGTTTAGTTTAATAATTCAGTTAATAAATATTCATGATTATTTCTTTAATACATGAATAGTGAGCAAGGAAAGGGTTAAGATGAAATATAGATATGACTCTTGTCTTTTGCCATGGCAAAATATTTCCCGGTGCTGTTATAACAATTAAGCTATACATGTAATTAATAATCATTATGTAATTATTTCTTACATGAATATTAATGAAATAAAGGGTTATAATAATAAAAGGCCTTATAGATATATTGTAAATTATTGATTTAAAATAAATTCTGTTTCTAAACCTTTTGTTCCATGAAATAATGACATCATAAATATTGATTGTAATTTTATTTTTTTTATAATGGCTATCACAGGAAATTTGGTCATGGCAGAAAATATTTGATTGTTTAATCTATATATTATTCCTTGAGCAATGGTTCTCACATCTGTCTGATATATTTGGTTCTCACATCTGTCTGATACCCTTTTTGCAAAAGTATATCTATTGAGGAAAGTGTGAAAGGGACAAAAAAAATGATTAGAAACATATACTAGCCTTTATTTTATATATCACCATGTGATTGTTGTCAGTCCAGTTCCTTGTATACCACCCATACTGTGTTAACCCTTTACTCCATTAATACGCCTTTCTATGCCTTTGCAAACAGTGTAGACCCAGACCAGATGGCTCCTGTTTGAGCCGTTTGATCAGGGTCTATGTTGTTTGCTGATCTGACTCTACAGTTTCTGCTGTGGCCAACTGCATGTGTTTATAAAGCCATTATAAGAATTCATCTCATGAATATTCATGATGTAATTCTTTCTTCCATAAATATTTATGGAGTAAATGCTTAACCTATATCAAAACTTGATTGCTATGACATGTCAACTTTTACAAAACTGATCATCATCTATGGGGTGTATCATCAAACAAAGTAGTTTAGTACATATAGATTAATTCTAAGGTTTGTTTGTTGCTCATTTTTACTAAACTTTAGCATAGCTTCTGATAGCCCTTCTGCTTTTTGGTATACCCCAAGTTTATGAAAAACATCAAGCTTCATAGTCCTGACTAGCTATCTCATCATGTCCAACAGGTTCTATTTTCCAGTTTGGAATCACCATCATACTGTCTTTGACCCAATTTCTTTACAATAAACTGGTCCATGTATATACATTAATCTTAATGCTTTCAACTTTCTTCATATATATCATGGGAAAATTCATCTTGAGATCAGTTAACAATTCATATATCACAAAGACTGCACCAACTGATCAAGCTTTTCATACTTATATGAAGTATTGTTTGGATGTTGATAAACATGTTTGTTGCTGCATTGGTCTTGCTTTGTGGTGACAATAACTGTATTTTAAAATTGAAAGCTCTTTGTCAATAAAGCAATATTCTCCATTTTTCTGGCAAAGTAGTCACTGTTCCAGAAAACTGCATGACATGTCAGGTCCCTGGCTGTTTCCAATGCGGGTCAAAATTCCTCTCGCCTGCAAAAAAAAATTAGTTTTTATGATTAAAAAATATTAAAAAGTATTTTTAAACCCTTTATGCCACAGCCATTCATGTCAGACCCTGAGACATCCCCTACAGGAGCTGTCTGAATTGGGTCTACTTTGTAAGAACAGTGTCTGAAAATGCGTCAATATGAGGGAAATGGTTAACCCTTTACTCCATTAACATTCATGTAAAAATAATAGCATCATGAATATTAATTAGATTAAGCTTAATTATAGCATATGAACACAGGAATGTTTGGCCATGACAGAAACTGTAGAATCATATCTATAGTACGTCATAAGCAAACAGAGCAGACCCTGATCAGATCTTGGTCTACTCTGTTTGCAAATCGTAGAAAGGTGTATTTATGGTGTAAAGTGTTAATAAAATCGTGCCTTTTCACCCTTTCCCTGTTAAATGTATATGTTTATTGCAAATATCAATACCTCATGAATATTCATGGCCAAAATAGTCATAATGAAAGGTGGAGCATTCAGAGACATAAACATACATGTCTCTGAAATATTGAAGCCATTTTACGAAGTATAGAAACATATCTAACTAATCCCATTGACAAACAGAGCAGACCATGATCAGACGGCTCTTATAGACTTATTGTATTCTGTATTAAAAGTATACTTATACAGAAAACATAAACAAAACCTATACAAAACTCATGTATAACATGGTACATTAATCAAACAAGTGACCTTAGAGCAAACGGATTTTGGACACCAGAAGAACAGAAACTTCACATCAATATTCTTGAGTTAAAAGCATGCTTACTGGGCGTTCAGTCATTTTGTGAAGATAAACAAAATATCCATGTTAGAGTTTTCATGGACAATACCACTAGTTGTGCGTACGTTAACAAATTCGGAGGCAGAATATCGCGGCTCGACGAAATCGCTCGGCAATTGTGGTTTTGGCGCATTGAAAGAAACATACATATTTCTGCATGCCATGTCGCGTGTGCTTGTAATGTAACTGCAGACAGGCTCAGCCGCTCTGTAAATGATGATTTAGAATGGTCGTTGTCACAAAGTGTTTTTGACAAAATCAAATCAGTTTATCCGAAAGTAGAAATTGATTTATTTGCATCAAGGTTAAATGCTAAACTTTCACAGTATGGTACAAGATGGCCTGAGCCGAATGTTTTTGCAATTGATGCTTTTACCTTAACTTGGACTGATGCATGGTTTTATGTATTTCCGCCTTTCAGCTTCATCCCCCGGGTACTTCAGAAGGTAGAGAGGGATCATGCAGGCATAGTGATTGTCTGTCCTATCTGGATAACACAAAATTGGTGGCCAATACTTACAAATCTGAATCGGGGGACATGTCTACTGCTTCCAAGTCCAACGAAAATTCTCAGTTTACCGCATAATCCCGAGAAAAGACACCCGCTCACAAAAATGAAACGATTTGCTTTTCCTTTATCCGGAGAGCCTTGCATAAGCAAGGCATACCAAGACACGCTGGAGACATTATCATCAACTCATGGAGATCTAGTACACGAAAACAATACCAGTCATATCTTGAGAAATGGATACTTTTCTGCGAGGGGAAAGAAAATCCCGTTAAACCGCGTATAGCCGCGGTAGTAGCTTTTTTTGACTAGTCTCTACGAGAAGGGACTAGGCTGCTCGGCTGTGGGAACAGCGAGATCAGCTGTCAGCACGTTTGTTAATTTGACAGGCGGTGTTGATATACACTCAAATGGGATTATTTCTCGATTCATGAAAGGGTTATTCAATGATAGACCGGCTCTTCCGCGCTACCAGATAACATGGGATGTGGCTTTATTTTTGGAATATTTTGAAAACATGAAGACTGACACCTTATTAGCATTCTCTTGTAAATTATGTATGTTGTTTTTACTATTAACGGCACAGAGGTGCCAAACATTGCATGTTCTAGAAATTACCGATGTAAATATTTGTGCTGGTGGACTGGTGATTCAGCCGTGTCATGTCCTCAAACAGAGTGCCCCAGGGAGGCACTTGGAACCAATTATTTTGAACAGATATGAAAGAAACAGAAAATTGTGCATTGTTGAAACTATGTGTGATTATTTAACACGAACAAAAGATTTAAGAACCAACAATAGGTTAATTATATCGACAATAAGTCCGTACAAAGCAACCTCAAAACAGACCATTGGAAGATGGATAAAAATTGTAATGCAGAAAGCAGGGTTAAGTTGTAATTTTAAGCCACATAGCACTAGGGCAGCTGCAACGTCCACGGCTAAATTAAGAGGGCTTCCTATTTCAGACATAATTAAGTCAGCAGGGTGGACAAACGCCCGAACATTTGCAAAATTTTATAATAAACCAATATCTTCCGTTGAAAATACTTTTCAGATGGCTGTTTTGAGTACGCATAATTAGACGAGATTGTGTCTTCACTAGGACTTTGTGCTTTCGGGATGTATAGAAGTAATAGTTGTAATTGTGTATGTACGTACTGATGTATGCATGTTAAGATTACATATTAGATATTTCACAATACATGTATGTGCTTAATCGGCAAAAAGATCTACATGTACATCACTTTCCATTCTTACGTCGTTGTTTTTTCATTGTAAAGAATCGTCTCTAAAATCTCTGTGAGGCCCATTGGGGAGTTTATGTGTTGGATGAAAGGCGAAGGTTGATCATAATTTCATCCGATACAAAACTCCCCAAGGGCTCACACACACCCACCCACAGCCACCCATTCAGTATGATACTGTTATCGATTCTTTTCAATAAAACTCATATGTCCGTGATATGTAATAACGGACAGATATACTCTGATAATATGACCTTGGCTGCCGCTTGCTGCGTCATCTCTGTGTGTGAGCCCTTGGGGAGTTTTGTGTCGGATGAAATTATGATCAACCTTCGCCTTCCCTTCTACAAAGGTAAGTCTAGCTTAATCATTCAATTAAGTATTTTATCTCCAATGAGCCCCAGTTGGTAAACAGAACATTGTATATAGAACAGTATTAGGCTGGGTCCTAGTCATGGTTACCGTAGCATTCCCCCTAGACTTTTTTTCATGGGTACCAAATTGTTCGTTGGGGTCCTCAGAACAAGTTTTGAGCATGCCCCCCCCCCCCCCACAAAAAAAAAGTTTGTCCCAGCTATGTTTTATTTAACGGTTTCCATGGTAACCCAAGGTAATTTTCGAAACTACATTGGTTCAGAAAATGTGTCATAACTTTGCTTTTAGAGGCAATAGAAGGACAAAGTAAGTACCAAAGTAAAGCAGAGACATATAGCTTGAATATGATATATAATTTTATTAACATTCATAATGCATTCTTATGAATATTAATGAGGAAGTAAAAGAAAATTAGTTTTTTAGAAAAGCGAAGTTTGTTGTTTAGTCTGAAAGGCTAAAAAAGCATTGAATTTAGGTTTAAATTGTTCGTTGGGGTCCTTAGAACACATTTTGAGCATCCCCCCCCCCCCCCAAAAAAAAATAAAATAAAAAAATAAAAAAAAAATAAAAAAATAATAATTTGGTCCCAGCTATGTTTTATCTAACGGTTTCCATGGTAACTCGAGGTATATTTCAGAACTATCTTGGTTCAGAAAATGCGTCATAATTGATAAATTAAACGAGACTTACCTGTAAGTTGAAGTTGGACTTCAATTCTCCGAGACACAAAGTCACAGTGATGTGCTCATGTGAGATATGCTGTAGCCCCCAGTAGGTCAATATTTAACTTGTGAAGTGAACACATGTCAAGTATAGAAACGCACATCATAAGTATGTATGCACACATGGGTAGGGTAGGGAGGGCACATGAGCACATCACTGTGACTTTGTGTCTCGGAGAATTGAAATCCAACTTCAACTTACAGGTAAGTCTCGTTTAATTTATCAATTCTCCTTCACCACAAAGTCACGTGATGGCCCCTGTGAGAGCTTTAAAGGTGTTCACGAACAATATTTTAAGAATGCACCAGAAACGTCATTCAACAGCTAAAATTTACTAGGTTAAAGTGACTAATACATAAATGTATACATATAAGTAGCATGTGTATAATACGTATATACTAAACACTCGGTCAGTCATTCACATTATCATGCAGTTTATTTTGCATACTTTCTGCAAAAACGTTCATAGATGTGGACCCTTTATTGTAATACTTTGCAAATGTGCCAGAGGATGACCAGCCTGCAGCTGACATTATAACCTGCAGTGGTACACCTGAAGTCTTTGCTGCGCTCACAGCTGCAGACCTAGTGCTGTGGCCTTTGAACTGTTTTGTATCTATTCCAGCTGAAAATAACACTTGCTTAATCGATCTAGATATTGTGTTAACTGATACTTGTTTATGAGGTTTCTGAACACTAATAAACAGTGATGAGCAGCCATCTCGCAAATTGTGCGTCTTTTTCAAATACACTTTTAATACACTAATAACACATATTTCTTTATCAGGGATATATTGATCAAATACAAATGGTTTTATATGGAAACCAGGCCTAGTTTGTTTTATACACTTTGGGATGTAAAAAGTTACACTGTCATCCGTTAACGACATATGGTTTATGTCAAGATATTGCAAAGATTGAGCTCTTTGTGCAGATAATAATGCTAAAATCATGACCAATTTCTTAGTAAATTGTTTTAATTCTAAGTCTTCAGTTGGTGCCAATTCTTTGAGATATTGCAATACCTTTGAAACATCCCAAATTATTGTATATCTAGGTAACGCGGGTCTTTGATTAAATATACCCCTCATAAAACGCTTCACTGTTGGATGGTCACCAACAGCAAAGTGTTGGGCTGGATCTGTGAGAATAACAAATGCTGATAAAGCACTTCTAGCTGTATTAATGGCACTGTAACTACAACCACTGTCATATAACTCGGTTAAAAACTCTAACATCTGATTAACCGGCACAGAATACATGTTTAATCCATTTTCAATGCAGTGTGTCCAGTGTGCGGGGCATACGGCAGAGTCAATAGGTTCTTCAGTCGCGGCAGTCGAAACGGTCCCGAAACACACATTTGCATGGCCATTGGAAACCATGGTTGTGTTGGCCAATGTGGAAGCACTACCATCCCCTGGGCACGATCTGTCCGAAGCTTCTGTAAAACTCTGTCGATTATGCTGAAAGGTGGAAAAGCATAAAGTTTCAGATTTCCCCAGTCTACTGAGAAAGAATTCACATGTGTGGCTCCAGGGTCATGTCTCCAGCTTATGTAATTTTGCAGTTTTGAATTTAGCCTTGATGCAAAAACATCAATGTTTGGTTTAAATGAAAACTTTTCAGTGCACTTATCAAAAATGCTAGTATTCAATGCCCATTCTGTAGTATCATGAAAAACTCGACTCTCTTTATCGGCTATTATATTTAATTTTCCTGGTAAGTGCACTGCTGTTAACCACATATTGTACTTCTCTGCATATTGCCAAATGTCTCTGGCCACTGAATTGCAAACCTCTGAATGTGTGCCTCCCATATTATTAATATATGCCACAGTAGTACTGTTATCTGATCTAATGCAAATATGCTTATCTGTTAAACAGCCACGGAACGACTGCATGCCAAGATAAACAGCCCTGAGTTCAAGGTAATTTATGTTGCTAGTCAATGGAATTTCGGAAACAGCCCATTGACCACCTGTGCTGATATCATTGCATACAGCACCCCTACCTGTCAGCGACGAATCTGTAGTAAGGGTAATTTGCGGAGGAGTTCTGTGCACAGGGGCACCAATATTGGCTGTAGCGCTAATTATATTAATGAGGAAGTAATGAAATGTGTTGTTTTTAGAAAAAAGGAGTCTGAGAGGCCAGTTAATGCACAAAAAATATTGAATTCAGGTTTAAATTGTTTACTGGAGTCCTCAGAACACAATTTGAGCATTCCCCCAAAATAATTGTGTCCCAGCTATGTTTTATTTAACGGTTTCCATGGTAACCGGAGGTAAATTTTGGAACTACCTTGGTTAAGAAAATGCGTCATAAATTTGCTTTTAGAAGCAATAGAAAGACAAAACAAGAACCAACGTAAAGCAGGGACATATAACTTGAATATGATATATAATTCTATTAATATTCATAAATGTATTCCTATGAGTGTTAATGAGGAAGTAAAAATCCGTTTTGTAGTAAAACGAATTTGCTTAGTCTGAGAGGTCTATTAATATACAAGAGTTATTGAGTTCAGGTTTAAATGTTTTGATATGATCATGCAAAGAAAATGAACCATCTTTGGTTCATGCAATATTTCTATAAAGCATGTATATTTAAGTTAATTTGCATATAATGTGCGTAACTGTATTTTAAATTAACTAGTCCAAATCTGTATTTGAACACATCTTACTTCATTTAAAGGGGTGTTCTTTAAAACATGTATAATGCTTGTTCATAGCTTGACTATTCACTAAGAGACATGCCACTATGTTGGGTACAGTAGAACCTGGCCTAAGCGGCAAGCAAGTTATTGAACATATGCGTCTTAAAAAGCAATCGATTGCTTAATGCAGGACGAGAGTAATGCAGAAAGGTCCTATAGGAGCTTTCTGCATTACGTTTGACCTGCGTTAAGCTATCATCAACCTACCTCATTTTGATGACCACTTATGACAAGCTGTGTTGTATTGCAAAAACTAGAATCAAGTTCGCTTAACTGCATTGAAACTAAATGGACGAGATGTTTTTGTTTTCTACTACCTACAGTTGAAGGAATCTGGTAAAGGATTTCTCAGTCATCATTTAAGGTTAATTAATCTTGACTAAACTCGGCCAAATAGTTTAGGAGGCGATATCTGAAAGACAAACTCAACACTATCCCAATACCTCATCTTGGCGCCATGGTTTCATCGAGCTCTATAGTCAATGTTTCACCAGCTATTTAGTTTGAACAAAGGGTATTAAGCGTGGTCTCAGGATGTGCTTTGGTAGATGTAACAAAGTCAATAAATAAACGGAATCTATCATACAAAGACGCAGCCTTAGACCACATTTATCACAAAATAAGGACAGACTAGTACCGGTTTGACAATCACACTATGTAGTATGTACATATAATGAAACTCTTCAGGTCAAACAATTTCAAAAGATCTAAAATCAAGGAGATCGGATTGCTGATATGAAGAGATCCACAGTGTCATTTCCCATTTATTTATTGACTTTCTGCCAAGCAATTGAGGATTAGTATATGTGTCCATATAGTATTTCTTAATACAATAACTTATACTCGGCTGAAATATTATGCCTGTGTAATTACTAAGTTTGGTAATGACTGGTCGAAGTGATCTCTTCCTAATGAGGTGAAAAGATACAGGACCGGACGCGATGAGACCGGTGGACAACTTGTGCGTTCCCTATATAATATAGCCCCATTGTATAACTGGTTTATGACCCTAAATAAGAATGCATGGCCCTTATTTGAAATGATGTTCTGGTAATATTGATCTAATAAATTCAGGATCGATAAACTAGCTATAACGATATTGATGCGATACATGTCAATGTTGTATCCAAATTAGAGATGTAAGTCTCAAATAAACCTCGTGACTACGCCTGTTCCTATTGAATGGAAAAATAGGGCTATAAACCAGCCTTTGCAATTAATTATAAAGTTCCAAAAAGTTAAATTGTAATGTAGGAATTGCATGGACAAGCTGTCATGAACTGACAGATTGTTCTACCACAATTCACCAATAGTTTTGTTGTTGTGATATTATCATTGGGGATAAAATGAGTAAGGGTATATTGAGCGAGGGTATATTATGTGTCTTAATGGCTGTTGTGATGTGTCTGCGAGGTGTGTTGTGTGCTTGTCACCTTCCGCTTTCAGCTTTCACCGCTGGCTAGCAGCAATGTGAAAGGGGTAGCAGATTGTGTGAGTCTGACCTTGCTAGTATATAGCCTCTTCAACAGCAATCCCTAGGTAGAGCCTCCCCGTGGCGACACATGGATACTGAGCACCTTTAGGCCTCAGGCTAATCTACCAGGGACTCTGAGGTAGTCTGCCCAGAGTTGTGGCATGCAGGCCCACAGACGTGTGGAAACGCCCTGGTGCCCACCAACAGACTCCCAGTCATGGGTCAAATGACCTCACTGCATTGTGAGTACTAGGGATAGTGTAAGGCTAAGGGAAACAACCCTGACAGAAACACTCGAACTCAGTCGATACAAGATTGACATCGCTGCGCTCTCGGAGACACGTCTGGTGGAGGAAGGACACCTTACGGAGTTTAATGGTGGCTACACGTTCTTCTGGAGTGGCAGAAGCGCAGCTGAGAAACGTGAATCTGGAGTTGGCTTTGCTATCAAAACGAAACTGATACACACCATGCCTAGCTTACCAAAGACCAACGACATACTCAAGACAATGCAGCGTCTGATCGGTAAAGACCAGTAGGCATTCATAATAAGTGCATATGCTCCTACCATGACCAACCCAGAGGACATCAAGGATAAATTCTACTAGGACATGGACTCAACAACGACAAAACACTGGCATCTAATCGGCTATGTGATTACTAGGAAATCAGATCAAAATGACGTTCTTGTCACTAAGGCTATGTGTGGAGCCGAGTGCTGGACTGACCACAGACTTGGCATGTCAAAACTGAAACTGCACTTTCAGGTTAAACGTTGACCCCAAAGGAAGAAGGCACCCAATAAACTTGATGTCTCTAAACTGAAGTTGGAAAAAACGCGTCTCTACTTGCTGGTGACAAAAAATACAGTGACGTTGGTGTTGAGGATGCCATGGCGTACAGCTCATTCAGAGATACAGCTCATTCATCTTCCCTCAGTATCCTGGGTCGAAAGATAAAGAACCAGGATTGGTTCGATGAAAATGACCAGGAGATACAGGACCTGATTTCTGCGAAAAAACAAGCTCTTTTTAGCGCACCAACAAGACCCAAGTTGCACTAGCAAGAAGGCCGCTTTCACAGACATGCCAGAGAGTTCAGACAGAACTACGCAACATGCAAGACACCTGGCTCAGCAATAAAGCCGAGGAGATCCAGAAGTATGATGATATGCATGATTCAAAACGCTTTTACGACTCGTTAAAAGCTCTCTATGGACCTCAGCGTTCTAGCTCATCTCCTCTTCTTAGCTCAGATGGTGACACGTTAATCACTGAACGTGGGGAAATTCTGGAGCGTTGAGCTGAACACTTCAACGCAGTTCTCAACCGTCCCCCATCCATCAATGATGAAGCCATACAGCGACTTCCGCAGGTCAGGATCAACACTGAGCTTGACTGTCCGTCATCCATTTCTGAGGTTGGAAAGGCTATCAAGCAATTGTCAAGTGGTAAAGCACCCGGATCCGATGCCATTCCCGCAGAAATTTACAAGTCTGGTGGTCCCACTTGACTGAAAAGCTTCATGAGCTTTTCACCTCCTTCTGGACAAAAGGCAAGCTTCCACGGGAATTCAATGATGCTTCCATTGTGCACCTGTACAAGCGCAAAGGCGTACGACAATGTTGCGACAATCACCGCGGTATTTCACTGCTTTGTATAGCTGGGAAAATACTGGCAAGACTACTGCTCCACAGGCTTAAATTGCACCTAGAGGAGGACCTTCTTCTCGAAAGCCAGTGTGGTTTCCGTTCTGGTCGAGGTACAGTTGACATGGTGTTTGCTGCCCGTCAACTCCAAGAAAAGTGCCTAGAACAACACCAGGATCTCTTTGTCACCTTTGTGGACCTGACTAATGCATTTGACACGGTGAGGGCTTGTTGAAGATCATGGCCAAGTTTGGTTGCCGAGAAACTTTCATCAGCATTACTCGCCAATTTCACGACGGGATGATTGCCCATGTGCTTGATGATAGTGAAACATCTCCGGGCTTTTCAGTGAGCAACGGAGTCGAACAATGCTGTGATCTTGCCCCGACCTTCTTCAGTATGTTCTCTGCAATGCGGGCAGAGTGCCAGACGCCTTCACCACGGAGGACCCAGGAGTGAGCATCAGATACAGGACAGATGGCAACCTAAGACGTCTCAACGGCATTACCAAAGTCAGGACTGCTGTCATTAGAGACCTCCTCTTTGCTGACGACTGTGTCCTGAATGCCAGCTCTCACTTAAGCATGCGAGTCAAAGGCTTGTGATAACTTTGGACTCACAATAAGCATAAAAAAGACTGAAGTTCTCTATCAGCCCAAACCAGGATCTGTCTATGAAGAATCTGCAATTCACGTGAAAGGTCAGCCACTCAAAGCAGTCGACAAGTTTACTTACCTGTGAAGTACGCTATCTAGGGACGTACATATTGATGAGGAAATCAACAACAGACTTGCAAAGGCCAGTGCTACTTTTGGAAGACTCCGCTCAAATGTCTGGGAGCATAGAGGAATCAGACTCGGCACCAAAATTAAAGTCTATGTTGCAGCTGTTGTTACAACACTCCTGCGTGCATGCGAGACATGGACTGTCTACTCACTGCATGCTAAGAAACTCAACCACATTCACATGACGTGCCTGAGTAAGCTCCTTCGCATATGGCAAGATCTCAAGAGCTCCCTGAAGCTTCTCGACATCCCCACAGACACTTGGGAGAATCTGGCAGACAACAGGTCGTCCTGGAGGAGAAAAATTGCTGCTGGAGCAAAGGCAGCCGAGAGAGCCCGTGTTGAAGAATCCCAGAGGAAACGCACCATCCGTAAACTGAGGATCGAGAGCGACCCTTCAACCGAGCCCAACTATATGTGCTCCACCTGTGGCAGAGCATTTTACACATGCATTGGACTAACGAGCCACATGAAGACACATCGCACTTGCCATCATAACAGTTACGGTCATCTTCGTCTAGAAATGGACGAACATCATCATTGAGTGGGGGTATAATGAGTAGAAAGATACCTCCGCCTGTTTTATCTGAGAGGAACAATGGAGTTGCACACATAAGACTAAACTAAGGTTTCATCCCTTTATTGATGAATATCTTTCATACGCAAGTAATTTCCTTTTACAACCAACAACATATAACCATGAGATACCAAACAAAGAAATAGACTCTGGATTCAACCAATGGCATCTCATTATATCGCAACATATTTACCAAACCATGACAACAATATTCTTTTAACCCTTTCATTGCTGAATAGTTCACATGGACTATACCAAATCCAAACAGATCAAGCTTACTGTAAATACTCAAGGAGTTTTTAATAGAAAAGTCTAACATGACAAACAGTGCAGACAATGATGACAGGGCTCCTCTAGGAACCCTCTCTACTGGGTCTACACCGTTTGTAAATGACATTTCTGACACTGAAAGGGTTACAATAGTTTAAATGACACTTTCGTGTAGTTTAGAACTATTTTATTATCACTTTCTTTAGGAGGTCTTGCTATAATAATTATAATATTATTAGTTACACGGTTATTTGGCAGGGTGTACGGGCTGGTATGACCGGGTTAGATTCCGTATTTCCTGAGGCGTTAGCCGAAGGAAATACGTGGTCTAACCCGGTCATACCAGCCCGTACACCCTGCCAAATTACCGTGTAACGAATTTATTACCAGTCAGAGATCCGATTTACCTAATTAAGAAATGAACAATTCTTATTTTGCTGACATTAGATCTCTAATTGTATGACGACATGACAAAGAAAACATGACGTCATCACATAGCAAATATGACGTCGTCTCAGAGCAATTTCGAAAGAAGAATTGAAACTTCACTTGTAAACATTAACGGTAACACGTTGTACTGATAAGTTGATAGTGTTAAATTGAGGAACGTATGAGGTACCGTTTTTTACATTTATTATCGATTATTTGGTCGCAATCCATCCAGAATTATTGGAGTAAGGACGATATGAAATTTCGAATCGACGCTAAAAATAACAAGAGGGCCTGAAAGGCCCTGATATCGCTCACCAGACAATCAGAGAAGAAGATTTTCAAAGTTTTCACTACATGTTTCTATAGAAAATTAGCCAGCCCTGGGGTGGGGTCAATTTTAAACCCAGGGGCATAATTTTTATAACTTTGGTAGAGGACCTGAACATGATGCTGTGTGCCACATATGAAAGCTGAATACCTTCCAGTTTCAGGAGAAGATTTTCAAAGTTTTCACTACATGTTTCTATAGGGAGAATAATGGTGTTGTTAACACCCTTTCCTTCATAAATAGGCCTTTCAACCCCTTGGCAAACAGAGTATACCAAGATCAGATGGCTGATCAGGGTCTGCTCTGTTTGCTTTTGACATGATATAGTTTTGATTCTAGTATTTATCAGGTCACAGTTTTTGCTAATTCATCCACAATAGAAATTATGTTAATTAATATTCATAATGGCATTATCTCCTACATGAATATTCATTCATGGTCTAAAGGGTTAAGAAATGACTAACTCTACCCCACATAATTGTAAGCCACAGCACTCCAAGCTAATACACAGTGAGTGCACCTGTCTGCAGTATACTGCTTGACCTAATTATCAGTGACCAGGAAAGGATCTGATTGTTCTAATCTGCAGTCAGCTATACAAAAATGGTCACCCCTGGGACGGGGTCAATTTTGACCCGAAGGGCATAATATATATAACATTTGCACAGAACCTGATCATGATGTTATGTGCCAAATATGAAAGCTGAGAACCCTCCAGTTTCAGAGGAGAAGATTTTCAAAGTTTTCACTATATGTTTATATTGAGACATGGCTACCCCTGGGATGGGGCCAATTTTGACCCCTGGGGCATAATTTATATAACTTTTGTAGAGAACCTGAATATGATCCTATGTGCAAAATATGAAAGCTAAGAACCCTGTAGATTTAGAGGAGAAGATTTTCAAAGTTTTCACTATATGTTTCGATTGAAAACTGGCCACCCCTGGGGCGGGGTCAATTTTGACCCCAGGGGCATAATGTATATAACTTTTGTAGAGGACCTGAACATGATGCTATGTGCCAAATATGAAAGCTGAGAACCGTTCAGTTTCAGAGAAGAATATATTCAAAGTTTTACCATATATTTCTATTGAAAACTGACCAACCCTGGGGCGGGGCCAATTTTGACCCCAGGGGCATAATTTATACAAATTTTGTAGAGGACCTGAACATGATGCTATGTGCCAAATATGGAAGCTAAGAACCTTCCAGTTTCAGAGGAGAAGATTTTCAAAGTTTCACTATATGTTTCTAATGAAAACTGACCACCCCTGGGGCGGGGCCAATTTTGACCCCAGGGGCATAATTTATACAAATTTTCTAGAGGACCTGAACATGATGCTATGTGCCAAATATGAAAGCTGAGAACCCTGTAGATTCAGAAGAAAATATTTTCAAAGTTGTCACTATATGTTTCTATTCAAAACTGGCCACCCCTGGGGCGGGGCCAATTTTGACCCCAGGGGCATAATTTATATAATTTTTGTAGAGGACCTGAACATGATGCTATGTGCCAAATATGAAAGCTGAGAACCCTGTAGATTCAGAGGAGAAGATTTTCAAAGTTGTCACTATATGTTTCTAATGAAATCTGTCTACCCCTGGGGCGGGGCCAATTTTGACCCTAGGGCCATAATTTATATAACTTTTGTAGAGGACCTCAACATGATGCTATGTGCCAAATATGAAAGCTAAGTACCCTGTAGATTCAGAGGAGAAGATTTTCAAAGTTGTCACTATATGTTTCTATTCAAAACTGGCTACCCCTGGGGCAGGGCCAATTTTGACCCCAGGGGCATAATTTATATAACTTTTGTAGAGGACCTAAACATGATGCTATGTGCCAAATATGAAAGCTGAGAACCCTGTTGATTCAGAGGAGAAGATTTTCAAAGTTTTACTATATATTTCAATAGAAAACAAGGCACCCCTGGGGCGGGGCCAATTTTGACCCCAGGGGCAAAATTTATATAACTTTTGTAGAGGACCTAAAGATGATGCTATGTACCAAAGATGAAAGCTGAGAACCCTGTAGATTCAGAGGAGAAGATTTTTAAAGGTTCAAATTGTTGACGCCCGACGACGGACGACGACGGACGACGGACATCAAGTGATCACAAAAGCTCACCCTGAGCACAAAAGTGCTCTGGTGAGCTAAAAACAAAACGAATGACGTCACGCGTCAAATTTGAATAATTCTGTATTCTCCGTGGAAGCCGCAGAATACGGTACTGTACACCCCGGCAGTTTTTGGCAAACTGACCAATCAAATTCCAAGGATTTACTCTGACTGGTAATAAGCTTTTATATCATTACTTGGTAAAAGTTTGGAACACTGTAATACATTATATATTCTTCAAAAAAAAAGAATAAAGGTACTTTGTCATGCATTAAGATATTGGTGGGGTTATAAAGAGTGCAGACCTACACTAGCCTTCATACTTTTTGCTTGAATTTTGGTCAAGGTAACTCGTTTTGGTCACAAACAATTCATTACGTCATTATTTCCTACATTAATATGCATGAAATAAAGGGTAAATTAACAAAAAAGTATTTCCTGCTCTTACATGGCATAAGTGTGGCAAAACGAGTTACAGTAATTTGAATGATAAAACTAAAAAATAAAACAGATAGTATATTACCTGTGGTCCATGTGAAATACAAATAAATACATTGCAGTAGACCAATATTTAAAAAAAAATACTATTGCACATCTTAATATCCAGTTTTACAATCTACGCTAGTGTAAATAACAGTTTTAGCAAATTGAGCTCCAGTACTGACAATCAGAATATACTAGTATATAGTTTATATTAAAACTTTACATACAGGAAGGAGAAACAGTGTAGCCACAGACCTGGAGGAGCTGGTCTGATCAGGGTTTACACTGTTTGTCATTCAAAACCCTCTTATAAATGTAAGCCTTTCAACCTACAGGGCCTCTACATTATACTGATAATATTCAGCACTCAAAGAGTTACTTCATCAAAACTTAAAACAACCAATGGATAGATTGTCTGACTTTCCACAATAAATCAGTAGTATATTATCCTGATATGTAACACAGTAAGATAGATTTTATTCTGGAAAATAAGGCAATTTGCCCATCTTACCACACATAACTTCATGCAAAATGAACTCGCTATATACCTAAAATCAATACTACGCTCAATGGGAGATAACCCAACTTAGTGAAGTATGAGGTCCCCAACTTAGTGAAGTATAAGTTACTTCCCTTGACTAAATTATACACAATCATGTACAAGAACTTATAGACACACTGCAAGGACACAGTACACATTCTCTCGCTCTGCCCTCGCTCTCCGCCTGAATATCAGATGCTGAGTGATAGGCCAAATGGTTAGTAGTAACTCCCTGTTCCAAAGTTGAAAGGTTTCTTGGCAATTCAGCTAAAAAATATTCATGATGTCATTATTTCTAACATGAATATTCATGGAGTAACGGTTTAAGTAACTAAAACATCATCATGTCTCCATCTTTTGTTAACCAATTAACTAAAACATTGTCTCCATCCTTGGTCGACCAATTAAAGTATTGTAATAAATTAGACTGAGTGGAAGCAAATTGTGTAGACCCTGACTGACTACTCCTTCAGGAGCAGTTTGATCTAGATCTGCAATATTCTGCTATGTTTGACAGTCTAAATACTTATGGTAGCTAGAAAACTGACTCAGTCAGAGAGGGCCCTGTAATGAAGGGCAGATAACTCTAGACATAGTGACCTGATTCAACACAAAAACTATAGGTGTCTTCCTCTGATGATACTAAGCATATGCCCTTAATATGAAACCAATATGTGAAGTACTGTTTGAGTTATTGTGTCACATCAAAGGTGTTGACAGACGGACGGGCAGAAAGACAGACAGAAAATACTACAAAAAAAATACTACAGGGCCCCTGCATTTCCAATGCAGGGCCCTAGCTAAGGTACTCCTTCTCAAATAATAAACAATCTGGCATTTGATGTTGTTGAAGCTTATGAGAGGGCTTACACTTTCTTTCAAATTATCAATCCAAGGGACTTAAATTTCTTCAAACTTCTAAAGAAGTGACTACATTGAATCATTGCACACAAATACACCAAAAACAAATAATTTGTACATAACTACATGTACCTGCAAACTAAAATCATGAATGAGCAAACAAAAGAATCATTACAAACTGCAATATATGAGACAAAAACAAATTTGTGAAATGAAATAATGCAGTTAACCCTTTACTTCATAGATACACCTCTAAACACCTTGGAAAACTTTTGGAGCTGTCTAATCAGGGTCTGCTCAGTTTGCTTACCTAATGGTATAAATCTCGTTCTACAAATTCTAAAATGACCAAAACGTTCTGTGTTCATATACCATTATAAAAAATCATCAAATTAATATTCATGGTGTCATTATTTCTTGAACAAATCTTTATATGAAGTATATGGCTAACACTTCTTCAATTAACCCATGTGTAATATTTTCAGATTATTACATTTGTTACTATAAATAGTAACATTTTTACATTCAAAATGATCCAATATCAGCTGAAAAATGGAGTCGTATTGTCCGAGCAGGCCAATACGGACCTAGCAACGGGCTAATAACCAATATTGTGCCCGCTGCCAAGATAACTGTTCTAAATCTATAGCAGCAGAACCCCGATACATGGTGAAGGTCCTATTCTGCTCCGATGGAGCAAATGTTGTCAAAGTGCTCTTACACATACAAATTAGCCCCAGAACCCTGCTTTTATGAAGACAATCCTTGTCCAATTCGATTCAGAATGGCAGCAGCCATTGTTGTTTATGCCCATTTTTTTAATAATGTAAAACTGTCATTTTTGCGTCATCCAAATGACGTCAGAATGGCGCCATTCCCTCAATTAAGTTTAACTATTCTCATGCTAAGAAATAGTGTCTGCTCAATCTCTGATCTGCTGAAATTTTCACTAACATCTGATTCTTTCAATCCTTTGAGAAACAACTGCACCTGGAAGATCCCTTTATATCCACAAATGTAACTAGAAAACTGACTCAGTCAGAGAGGGCCCTGCAGATGATCTTTTGTTGAAATTATGGCATTTTTGATAAATGAAGGGAAGATAACTCTGGACATGGTGATCTCATTCAACCCAAAAACTATAGGTGTCTTCCTCTCATAATTCTAAGCATATGCCCTTTAAATATGAACCAAATATGTAAAGTACTGTTTGAGTTACCGTGTCACATCAAAAGTGTTGACAAAAGTTTATGGCATTTTGGATGAATCAAGGGAAGATAACTCTATACATAGTCATCTGATTCAACCCAAAAACTATAGGCGTATTCCTCTCATGATACTAACCATATGCCCTTATTATGAAACCGATATGTGAAGTACTGTTTGAGTTATCGTGTCACATCAAAATTGTTGACGGAAGTTGATAGCATTTTTGAAGAATCAAGGGCAAATAACTCTAGACATAGTGATCCAATTCAACCCAAAAACTATAGGCTTCTTCCTCTGATAATACTTAGCATATGCCCTTAATATGAAACCAATATGTGAATTACTGTTTTTAGTTATTGCGTCACATCAAAATTGTTGACAGCATTTTTTAAAGAAACAAGGGCAGATAACTCTAGACATAGTGATCCGATTCAACCCAAAAACTATAGGCGTCTTCCTCTGATGATACTAAGTATATGCCCTTAATATGAAACCAATATGTGAATTTACAATTACTGTTTGAGTTATCGCGTCACATCAAAATTGTTGACGGATGGATGGACAAATAGATGGACAGACAGAAAATGTGATTCTTATAGGGCTCCTGCATTTTCAATGCAGGGCCCTAACAAACAGGTTATGACATGGGTTACTAGGGTTGCAGAGTAATATTGGCCTTGGTATCACTCTGCAGCCTTAGTCACCCATGTAATAACCTCTATTTATTACTTTTGAAGATCATTGCCATTACATTTTCTTTATAAACTTTGGGGCATACTATGTTTGCTAAACACTGTTTAATTTGTACTGCTGTATTCTGTTAACAAGTTACCTAATGAATTCCATACAGGAAATAATGAATGCATGAATATCACAATAATTGAGGCGGTTTTGAACGCACATATCCTGTGTGAAACTAGAACTATCACTTAAAGTGATTAATACCCACGCACGGCAGCAAATCCTTGTTTGTGACACCAACCACCCATATAACAGGACCAAATGACAAAAATACTCTAAATTCAAGTGGGGATAATTATGTAATGCCTGCCACTAAATACATGAAAAGTGTGTCTTGTACATGTACTAGTCAAGGTTATTATGTATGGCAAGTATCAATTCAATAATGTTCAAATTAAAGGAGTTTGCGATACCAACTCCCAATGTTTTATGCCAAAATGACAAAAAAAACTCAAATTCAGGGGGAGGTAATTTTATAATGGCCAGCAGTAAACACATGAAAGTTGTGTCTTGCACATCTACCATTCATGGTTATTATGTATACCAAAATATAAATTCAATAACTTTAAAACTGAAGGAGGAGTTTGTGACACCATCTCCCCATGTTTCATGGGAAAATGATAAAAATACTCAAAGTTCATACTCAAAGTTCAGGGGGAGATATTTCTGTAATTGCAGCAGTAAACACATGAACATTGTGTCTTGCACATTTACCAAAGCATACCATATATAAATACAATAACTTTAAAACTAAATGAGGAGTTTGCGACACCAATTCCCCATGTTTCATGCAAAAATAACAAAAAAATCAAAGTTCAAGGGGAGATAATTCTGCAATGCCCATCACCTCATAATGTCTATGTCATTACATAAGAAAGAGAGCAGATCCTACTCAGATGGTTCCTGCATTAGCTGTCTGATCTGGGTCTACTCAACTTGCATATGCGTCAAAAGGCCTCTGTATCAGGTAAAGGGTTAACATGTACAGGTTTCACAGTACAACCATTTAAATTGGATCAATTATACATAGTACTTACAACTAGAAGAAATTGATTTTTTTTATCTTCTTGAAAAACTGTTCATTATGATTGCAATATCAAAACTCAGTCTGTTAAAATTGTATAATTATTTACATACAAATACAGATACAATACATATTAATTACTGTGTAAGTTATAACTTGAGTAATTTATTAATGTACATTGATTCTGAAATCACAGTCACTCTCACTTTCCAAAATATGCACTCACCAGTAGTTGCCCATGGGTTTAACATGCACTCACCAGTAGTTGCCCATGGGTTTAACATGCACTCACCAGTAGTTGCCCATGGGTTTAACATGCACTCACCAGTAGTTGCTCATGGGTTTAACATGCACTCAACAGTAGTTGCTCATGGGTTTAACATGCACTCACCAGTAGTTGCTCATGGGTTTAATATGCACTCACCAGTAGTTGCTCATGGGTTTAACATGCACTCACCAGTAGTTGCTCATGGGTTTAATATGCACTCACCAGTAGTTGCCCATGGGTTTAACATGCACTCAACAGTAGTTGCCCATGGGTTTAACATGCACTCACCAGTAGTTGCTCATGGGTTTAACATTTTAACAATTTACCTAATACACAACATTGCAAACAAAGTAGAGCTAGAATAGACTGTTCCTATAGGAGCAGTCTGATCAGGAGTTGCTGTCTGATTATAGAATTATTTAGATATGTTTCTAAGATTCCGCCATGGCACCTGTATTCATATGCCATTATAAAAATTCATCTTCTTTAAATCAATGTCATTATTTCTGAGAATATTCAGGAGGATAAAGGAAATGTTATGTTTATTTGACTTCAATTTAAAATACAGTAAAACCTCTCTATAACGACCACTAAATTGTGTTAATTATTTGATACTTATTGCAGGTGGCCGCTTAAAGCAAGGAGAAAGTAAAACAGAACGCTCCTATAGGAGCGTTCTGTTTTACTTTCACCTTGCTTTAAGCAGCCACCAGCCTTTTACACAAAATACTTGATGTAATTTAGTGGTCGTTATAGAGAGGTTTTACTGTATATAAAATATGTTAGATTAATTCTTGGAACACTAAGTTAGCACATGTTACAGTAAAGCTGTGCTAGTCCAAACACTCACATACATATCAGTATCAGTCTTTAATCTTGCTGCAAACCATACAAAAGGGTCCTCTAGGAGTGTTCTGTATGACTTTCACCCTGCATCAAACAACCACCTACATGTACCTAAAATGTTTTTATTTCTTCTATGCTAACAGTTCAGTTTAACAAGTTTTTAATGTACAGACTTAGTATGACAAAAGTGTTACCTACTTTGATTGAAACAATTTTCATCCATTTCTTCTCAAAAACAAAGGGGCCAGGGTGGCCCTTTATCATGTGCTCTATTGTGATAATGGGTTGAATTGATTAAAATATAGCAACACCCTTACCATCTGGTAACCATGATTTTATCATTCTTGGCAAAGGGTCATCTAAAGAATATTCCTACAAAGTTATACCCTACAACCTTATACAACATCTCATACATGATAGTAATACTTCTTTATCAAAAATAATGGCTTGAACAATGTTGGAAGAAGGAATATATTTGAAGTAAAGGGTTAATGTTGTGTGACATACATTACACACAATTAGATATGGTGATATACAATTTAGAATAAAATTCATCAACATTTGACTAATCTAAGTGTTATGTAACACAGACTTATAAATGCAGTTCTATACAGAAAGAACTCTCTACAGCATCCAATCCAAGAAGTCAAGAAGCTGTTGATCTAGAAACTCTCTATATTACTTCTATAGTAAACAGAAATCTGTTTCATAGAGTCTTATCTATATTAACTAAGTGGTTGCTTTAAAGATATCACAAGTAAGAATGTATGTATATCTGTTTGAAATCAATAAACAAATATATTGATAATAACACAAATTCCACACTTTATATGCCTATAATTATAAGGAAAAGCATGGTAGAATTCATACTAAACATTTATTACGAATCATACAAACATTATTACCAACATTTATTACGAATCATTCACCATCCAAGATTCCTTTCATACATCTGTTATTTGTATATGTTTTCAGCACCAAAACCAGTTGCGCTTAGCAAACTGAACAAACCCATCACATTAAAACAAGAGAAACAGACATAAATTATAATTAAGCCACCATATTACATAAAGCTTCATTAACAAATCTCAAACCAATCTATATCCATTAACAAATCTCAAACCAATCTATATCCATATACATTACATTAAAACCTGTATTAACTGACCTTTTATTATCCATATACATTACATTAGAACCTTTAAGTGACCTTTTATTATCCATATACATTACACATTAGAACCTGTCTTAAGTGACCTTTTATTAATATGACACAGGAATCTTACAAAGCAGCTGGGTGTTTAATACAGGACAAAAGTAATGCAGAAAGCTACTATAGGAGCTTTTTGCATTACTTTTGATCTGCATTAAGCTATCACTTAAGCCTTACAGGTTCATAATTAGACCTCTTTTTGATGGTCACATAAGACAGGTTGTACTGTATGTAATACTTAAAATTCCATCTTCCAACACAGTACAGTAAAACACCTTTAATGTGACCACAAAAAGAGGTACAATTCTAGGTCGTAGAGACAGGTGGTAGATAAACACAGGACAACAGTTATGAACAAAGCTCTGGTAGAAGATTTCTGCATTAATTTCATCCAGCATTACAGGTAACCACCTACTTTAGATATTGTCAACTTAAAGGTTCAAATTGTTGACGACGCACGCCGGACATGAATATTTATGGGGTAAACCTTAAAGGGTTCATTGTAATGTATGACAAGTTAATGAATTAAGCTTAAAAACTGAGCTGTCCCTGAATGTGGCCCTAGTGGGACTGTGCGACCATGGTGTGACCTTGACCCACATCTCAATTACAAAAAAAATCAAAATACATAAAATATGGGGCATGGATGAAGAAGTTAACACCTGCTGGAGAATCAGATATGTTGAGACTCCAGTTTACATTAACCCTTTCCTCCATAAATATGCCTTTCTACGCCTCTGTAAAAATCACTTTTTGAAACGATTGTGATAAATAGAGCATTTGCTCTTAAGGAGCAAATACTCTATTTATCACAATGGTTTCAGAACTACAAACTTCTAAAAATTTCCTTTTCTCTAGTTTAATCCTCCTTTTTGGTAGATTCATTCAAAGAGGTTGGATCTAAAAATAGCCTATGAGGGAATGGGTTAAACCCTTATTACTATCTGACAAGCATACAAAGGGTGGGCAGTGGTACCCATTCTTGTGCCACTCATGCATGCCCTAGTACCACATGGAGTAGATCTGATTAATCGCAGGGCAATTTACATGTCTGTAAAATGTATGTATGTCTGTAAAAGACATGATCCAATCAGACAGAAATTAGAACACTAGTCAGTCCAGAGATAGGTATATTTAGGAAATATATAGTTCTAATAGTTCCTAGTCAACCCCTACCTTGCTCATACAAACAATGTAGTGCTTGGAGATAATTGGATAGAATATATGGAACATTATAGCTCTCAGACAGGCAGTGCAGCTTAATGACTCACTTCAGAGATGTACAATCAATTGAAAATGAATTTCTGTGGTCCCTTTTTACCATTTACTATCCTTTTAAATATAAGAAATAGACATTCATTGTGTGAGGCAACTTGCCTCACTTTTTCAGGCAGTTAACCCTCTCCCTCATGTGAACACATTTGAATGTCTTTGCAAACAGAGTAGACCCAGCTCAGACAGCTCTTGTAGGAGCCATTTGATCTGGGTCAGCACTGTTTGAATGACATTGTAAAATATCCACGTCTACAGTTTCTACCCAAACTATCCTGTGTACAGGGTATATGATGTGATTATTTCTTACATAAATATTCAACAGGGAAACGGTTAAATGTATTTTATGCATAACATTTATAGCAAAATTCTTTAAAGTACAACCTGGTGACCAAATCAGTTTCATAAAACCTAACACCCTTTAAATGTCTTTTGCATTCAGAGTAGACACAGATCAGACAGCTTCTGCTGCAGCTGTCTGATCAGGACTCTGTTCTGTTTGATTATGGAATAATTCTGCCATCATCAAACTGTCTGTGTTCCCATGCCATTATAATAAAATCATCTAACTAATATTCATAATATTGTTATTTCTTATATGAAATTCAAGAAGTATAGGGATAACTGAACTTAAAGTTACTGAAACTGAAATTAAATTCTAACATGTGCAAAAAATGGCAATTATACAAAGTATGGTTTGTTGGAAATTTTGCTGCTTAGCAGTAATAAGGGACCTTTTAAATAACACTACACTCTACAAGTGTAATAAACCTTAGTCTCTTAACCCTTGAATGCTGATTGTTCAAAGTGGAATGCCAAATCAGTGTTTAACTATACAGTCACACAGTATCAATCAGTGTTTAACTATACAGTCACACAGTATCAATCAGTGTTTAACTATACAGTCACACAGTATCAATCAGTGTTTAACTCTATACAGTCACACAGTACCAATCAGTGTTTAACTATACAGTCACACAGTATCAATCAGTGTTTAACTATACAGTCACACAGTATCAATCAGTGTTTAACTCTATACAGTCACACAGTATCAATCAGTGTTTAACTATACAGTCACACAGTATCAATCAGTGTTTAACTCTATACAGTCACACAGTATCAATCAGTGTTTAACTATACAGTCACACAGTATCAATCAGTGTTTAACTATACAGTCACACACAGTATCAATCAGTGTTTAACTATACAGTCACACAGTATCAATCAGTGTTTAACTATACAGTCACACAATATCAATCAGTGTTTAACTCTATACAGTCACACAGTATCAATCAGTGTTTAACTATACAGTCACACAGTATCAATCAGTGTTTAACTATACAGTCACACAGTATCAATCAGTGTTTAACTATACAGTCACACAGTATCAATCAGTGTTTAACTATACAGTCACACACAGTATCAATGAGTGTTTAACTATACAGTCACACAGTATCAATCAGTGTTTAACTATACAGTCACACACAGTATCAATGAGTGTTTGACTATACAGTCACACAGTATCAATCAGTGTTTAACTATACAGTCACACACAGTATCAATCAGTGTTTAACTATACAGTCCACACAGTATCAATCAGTGTTTAACTATACAGTCACACAGTATCAAATGATTGACTTGGCTAGAGGACTTTGGATGACAAACTGCAAACACTGATCAGAGAGCTCTTCTAAGAGTCATCTGCTCTTTTTGCAAATGCCAGCAATGGTTCCCACATTCAAAGGATTAAATATTGAAACAGTTATTCTTACAATCTATGAATATGTAATAGAGATAAAGATGAAACTGTTTCTGGACAGTAGACTTTTCTTTTCTATATAATATACAGGTGAGATGATCCAAAAGCACAGGTGTTAGGTCCCACAGCATCCCCAGCCTTTACTAACAGATCTGGAATCCAGTGTAACTTTGTCACCACCAGTCCCTTCTAGGGTAACATCTCCACCATAACGTCGAATCAGCTCCTGAAAACAAAATTAGGACAGACAGTGATACATTGGCAAAACACTCTTAAATCTATTCTTTGATCTCATAGACTGGGCTTCACTGTAATTTGAAGGATTGTGTGTCACATGCTAGCAGAAGTGCATGACAGACAGACAAATACCTGTTGCTGAAATACGGAAATCTGTCCAAAGATTTCAGAGTAAGATCTTTAAAATTATCACTAGAGCTTGAATTAATAACAGCTTCAATAACTTTGGTAGACTATCGTCTATGGAAAAAGTCTTGTAAAATTACATTGAAATCCAAGCAGTGTTTTCAGAAATCACTTACTATATAGCAAAATACAGAATATTAGCCCCACCTCTGGCCCCATTTTTAAATGATTCACAATGGCTTGAGCAATTTGGTAGAGGATAACCTCCAGATCATACATGTGTGTATTGAAAGCTGACAGATCATTCCTGTGTGTATTGAAAGCTGACAGATCATTCCTGTGTGTATTGAAAGCTGACAGATCATACATGTGTGTATTGAAAGCTGACAGATCATACATGTGTGTATTGAAAGCTGACAGGAGGTTTCTTTGTATGGTTATAGAATATTCACTACAGTCATAAATGGAAAGTTACTAAAAGTCACTTTTTTAATAATTTGGTAAATGGTTACCTCTATGTATCTTTTTTGCAAAACCATAATTATTGAAATCTGATATATGAGGATTGCAATGACAACCAGATCTCTACATGAATGGAAATGAATTCTTTGAACAAAACTGAACTCCCATGAAACACATTATTGATCTTTGATCACAATTGACCCAGGTGATTTGGAGATGTTGTTAAAAATAAATTGTTGACAACTGACAAACCTTTAGCACTAAAACCAAACCAAATCCACAACAAGAGAAAAAACAAGAGTAACGCATACGGTACATAATACGCCCACTTGCAAACTTTCTCTGATTCAACATGCCTTATAAGTGTTGACATTTTCTAATCTGTGCTTCAGATCTTGATTTCCATATTAAGGTGATACTATTTTTAAAAAAATTGAAGTGTTTATCTTATTAAATAAAAACGTTACATCTAATCCTCATATTTGCAAATTTTTGTAAAGTGCAACGGTCATAACTCTGTAAAGACAAACTGAATGAACCTCAAAATAAACTCAGCTTCATATTTTGTTGCTCAAAACATTTGTGTTAAGTTTCATTTATATCATTTTAATAGTTTTCCCAGAAAACAACAGACAAACTAAAAGTTGATTGACAAACAAAGCAACGAATACATAAAGTTCAAGGACTATAACTTTAGAATAAAATGACATATCAAAAACCCCACAATATATGTGAAAATTCATATTAAGGTTTAACCATACAAAAAAAATGAAGTAAATATCATTTCAAATGAAAAAGTTATGGCCATCCTCATATTTGCATAGATTTGCATTATTTTTTTAAGTGCAAGGGCCTTAACTCTGAAACGAAAAATCAAATGAACCTCAGGATTGACTTAGCTTCAGGTCTTGATGCATTATGTGTGTGAAGTTTCATTAATATCTGTCAAACAGTTTTCCCAGAAAACAGCGGACAAACTATATGCATATATTTGCATTATTTTTTAAGTAAAAGGGCCATAACTCCAAAAAGACAAATCAAATGAACCTCAGAATCGACTCAGCTTCAGATCTTGATGCATTAAACATTTGTGTGAAGTTTCATTAATATCTCTCAAATAGTTTTCCCAGAAAAAAGCGGACAAACTATTTGCATTATTTTTTAAGGACAAGGGCCATAACTCTGAAACGAAAAATCAAATGATCCTCAGAATCAACTCAGCTTCAAATCTTGATGCATTAAACATTTGTGTGAAGTTTCATTAATATTTGCCAAATAGTTTTCCAAGAAAACAGCGGACAAACTATTTGCATGTATTTGCATTATTTTTTAAGTACAAGGGCCATAACTCCAAAACGACAAATCAAATGAACCTCAGAATCGACTCAGCTTCAGATCTTGATGTATTAAACATTTGTGTGAAATTTCATTAATATCTCTCAAATAGTTTTCTCAGAAAACAGCAGACAAACTATTTGCATGCATTTGCATTATTTTTTAAGGACAAGGGCCATAACTCTGAAAAGAAAATCAAATGAACCTCAGAATCAACTCAGAAAACAGCGGACAAACTAAATGTTGATGGATGAATGGACGAACGGACGGACGGACAGGGCCACGCCAATATAGGACCACCTTTATTAGGTGGGTGTATAACAAGAGGGTCATGATTGCCCATTATCCCTAACCTGGGAATGGTAGCACTAGATAAACATGAACAAGTCTCCTGAAAATGAAGGTAAGACGTCATTGATTATTTAATGTGTTCAAACTATGCATGGCAGTCATAATTAGTTCTCAATATGATCACCAGAAGACTATTTCTACCAAATAACTTCAAATTGGACAATCAGTTTTGGAAAAGAAGATTTTTAAAGTTTTTGTTATAGTCATATTATGGAAATTAGCCCATGCCCCTGGCAGTCATGTTTTTTCTTTCAGATAACAGCAAGGTTTTAGCATTTTTATACAGAGTCACCAGGAGACTATTCCTACCAAATGCCATTTAATTGGACTGTTAACTTTGGAGAAGAAGATTTTTAAAATGTTCTATATATAGACATATATGGAAATATAGCCCAATCCTGGTGCCCATGTTTTCATGCATATCAATGTGGTTTTAGCAATTTTGGTAAAGGGTCGCCAGAAGACTATTCCTACTAAATGCCATTCAAATTTAACTGCTGGTTTTGGGGAAGATTTTTCCCTATAGTCATATAAGGAAATTTAGCTCTGCCCCTGGCGGCCATGTTTTTTGAGATATCAACATAATTTTAGCAATTTTGATTAAGGGTCACCAGGCAACTATTCCTACCAAATGCCATTAAAATTGTACCACAAGTTTTGGAGAATATTTTTAAAGGTTTTCTGTATAGTAATATAATGAAATTGGCCCCGTCCATGGTGGCCATGTTTTTTGAGATATCAACATGATTTTAGCCATTTTGGTAGAGGGCCACAAGAAGACTATTTCTATAAAATAACCACTGGTTAAGGAGAAGAAAATGTTTAAAGATTTTTCTTTAGGTTAATATGACAACCAGAGTTCTGCATTGATCCAGATTCTTTCAACAATTTTGATAGAGTATGATACAAAGATCATTTATGTAATGTTTGGTTAAATTCTGCTGTATAGTATCAGAGGAGATGTCGTTCAAAGCAACTGTTGACAGACAAACGGATGGCCGGAAGATGGACGATAGGCCATCACAAAAAGCTCACCTGAGCATACTCAGGTGAGCTAAAAACAAATTATACATGTAGCAGGACAGCAAAGCTCGCCTATTGTAGACCTTGTCTACAAAGATGAAGTCCAAAATATTTTTCTATTTTAACTGAACTACATCAATGTTAAACCTACTGGCAACCTCCATTCCAAATACCAGCTACCCATGGCAAGTATTTCATGTTGTACTAGTGCATCTTAAAACTTACAACCAAACTTTAACCTTGAGATTTCAGCCCAAAAAGCTAAGTCCAAAACAGGTAAAATTTTGACTAAAATTCAATTTTATTTTAAATTTTATCTACACTACATCAATGGGAACCTACATTCCAAATATCAAGTTTCTAGGGCAAATATTTCATGCAGAATTATTTGCATTTCAACACTTACATGTACCCCAAAACTTTAACCTTCCTATTTCAGGCCAAAAAGCTAAGTCCAAAACAGGTGAAATTTTGACTAAAATTCCATTTTATTTTAAATTTTAACTACACTACATCAATGTTCAACACACAGGGAACCTCCATTCTAAATATCAATTTCCTAGGGCAAATAATTCATGTAGTATTAGTGCATTTCAACACTTACCCCAAAACTTTAACCAAAAACCAACGCAAATGCCGGGGTGATCCATAAGCCCCCCATTCCTTCAAATAGGCGAGCTAAAAAGGGCCAAATTTGGATAAATCAAGGGCCATAACTCTGAAGTAGCTGAAACAATCTTGCTGGATATCTAACTTGGCCTAGATATTATAGCTATAACCATTTTTGTAAGGTTTGGTGATGATTACATGAGAGGTTTTTGACTTAGAGGGCAGACAAGGCTAAAATGGCCAAATTTGGATAAATCAAGGGCCATAACTCTGAAGTTCCTGAAACGATCTTGCTGGATATTGATCTTGGCCTAGAGGTGATGAATACCCCCCCCCCCCCCCCCGCACGGCAGCCTTGATTGCCGTGTGACACCAACTACCCATGTAACAGGATCAAATCTCAAAAATACTCAAAGTTCAAGTGGGGATAATTCTGTAATTAATACCTACCACTAAACACAGGAAAATTGTGTCTTGCACATGTGCTATTCGTGGTTATTATGTATGTCAAATATCTATTCAATAACTTTCAAATTGAAGGAGTTTGAGCCACCAACTCCCAATGTTTCAAACCTAATTGACAAAAAAACTCAAAGTTCAGGGGGAGATAATTATGCAATGGCAAGCGGTAAACACATGAATATTGCGTCTTGCACATCTACATTCGTGGTTATTACGCAAATTACCAAATACAATGTATAAATTCAATAACTTTAAAACTGAAAGATGGAGTTCGCAACACCAACTCATGTTTCATGCCAAAATGACAAAAATACTCAAAGTTCAAGTGGAGATAATTCGGCAATGCCCAGCGCTAAATATGTGAAAATTGCATCTTGCACATCTACCATTCATGGTTATTATGCATACCAAATATAACTTTGAAACTGAGTTTGCGACACCAACTCCCCATGTTTCATGACAAAAATACTTCAAGAGGGGATAATTCTGCAATGCATAGTGTTTAACATGTAAAAATTGCGTCTTGCACATCTACCATTTGTGGTTAATATGTATACCAAATATAAACAAAATAACTTTCAGATTGAAGGAGGAGTTCGCGACACCAACTCCCCATGTTTCATGAAAAAAAGTAAACAAGAGCTGTCCGCAGACAGCGCGCTCCACTTTCTTTAGTGCTGGATAGTGTAGTGGAAGTCTAAGTCAGAAAGGGGAGATACCAACAGCAAAATTAATTCTAGGGTTATCTGCCCTTGTGAAATGGGTCCCCCTTGTAATAGTTAATATGTATACCAAAGATGAACCAAATATCTTGGACAGTTTCTGAGACATGGACCTAAATTCTAAGTCGAAAAAGGGGCATAACTATGGCAAAATTAATTTTAGGGTTACCTACCCTTGTGAAATGGTTCCCCTTGTGATAGTAAACATACATACCAAATATAAACCAAATATCTTTGATGGTTTCTGAGAAAAGAACCTTAACAAAAAGGTTAACGAACGCCGACGCCGACGAGAGGGTCATGACAATAGCTCCACTTTTTGAAAAAGTGGAGCTAAAAAACCCTCAATGTTCAGGGGGAGATAATTCTGCAATGGTCAGTAGTAAACACTTGAAAATTGCGTCTTGCACATCTACCATTCATTGTTATTATCTATACCAAATATAAATTCAGTAACTTTCAAACTGAAAGAGGAGTTCGCGACACCAACTACCCATGTTCAAATGCGGACGTACGGACCGCCCAACCGACCACCCACCCGACCGACGGAAAGGGTGATTTCAGTATACCCCCTCAAACAAGTTTGCGGGGGTATAATAATACCTCTACCGCTGGTGTTAATGAGTGATGATCATACCCATACTCCTGATGTTAATTAGTGACAATCATACCCATACCTGTGGTGTTAATGAGTGAATATCCTAATACCCATATTCCTAGTGTTAATGAGTGAAGATCATACCCATACTCCTGGTGTTAATGAGTGAAGATCATACTCATACCCCTGGTGTTAATGAGTGAAGATCATACACCTGGTGCTTATGTTCACATTATTATCAACCATCCTACAAACCTTCATGACTTTAAGTAAAATACATTTTTGCAGTTATGCATTGTAAGAAGAGTGTTCAAAAGAATACATGAGTTACCTAATGAAGTGTAAACATGACGAAAATAGTCTGACAGTCAGACTGATGGATTAACACAAGATAATGGAGAAGTGACTCTTAAGTGTCAACCAGGTAACACAAAAACTAAGGGTAGATTGGTGGACAAAGAAAAAGTAACCCTTTACTCCAGAGATATGCCTGGTAATGTCGGAGCAAACAGAGCAGACCTAGATAAGATACATCCTGCAGGTGCCGTCTGATTAGCATCTGCTCTTTTGCTGATGAAATGATATATATCTAGTTCTACAGTCTCTGCCATGGCCACAAATTTATGATGTCATTATTTCTTACATGAATATTCATTAGGTTAGCCCCCCCCCCACCCCCCTTATAAACGTTCTATCATAAGAAAGGGCATTCTATAAGACAACACCAAGGTACCTACCTTTGCTAACTTTACAAATGTTTCATCTATATTTGAGTTTTCCTTAGCTGAAGTTTCAAGATGTGTAATCATATTGTGTTGCTGGGCAAAAGACTGGGCATCTGTGAAATTGACTTCCCTCAAGTTCTCGAGATCTCTTTTATTCCCTGGAAGAGATTATTAGATATTAGTAAAATTTATGTTATTAATTACAGAATATACAATAAAATGACTGACTACATTCAGAGGAACATGTACATGCACGAAAAAGGAATACATATGTACAAGAATAACATCAATACAATGCTAGGCGTTAGTTTATATGGTCTACTTCTTAAACATGGGGAAACCATTTTGGACCAAGATCTGCACTCTTAGAAATGGGAACAGTTGCCTTCTTTCTTAATTATCATAAAACTATGTTGTACCTTTGCTGTCAATCTTCTGCATAAGACACTTATGAGTCAGACAGAAACTGTAGAATCAGGTCTATATTATTTCAATTATATAAGCAAACTGAGCAGAACCTGATCCAACAGTCTCTACAAGAGTCACCTGATCTTGGTCTACTCTGTTTGCAAAATGTTGAAAGGTAAATCTATTGAGCACAGGGTCGCAAAATTTGCGGAAATTTGCGCAGCATACATCTTTAATTATTCCCTTCGTATAAACACCTTTTCACACCTTTGCTAATAGACCCAAATCAGACAGCTCCTGTATGAGCCATCAGACCAGGGTCTGCTCTATTTGCTTATAAATGAAATTATACAGAGTGAGTGACTTAGTTGGGTTTAACGTCCGACCAACAGTATTTCAGTTATTTGCAGACGGCACCCGCGTGAGACAAGTTATAGTGCTGTCTCACTGAAATACCCCTGCCGCGGGCACATGGCAAGGGCACCCCACCCAGTCACATTATCCTGACACTGGGCCAACCAGTCCTAGAACTACACCTTTTAATGTCGAGCGTAGACATGGGAGTTACTAGTACCAACTTTTAACGACTTTTGGTCTGTCGTGGCCGGGGATCGAACCCACGACCTTCCGTACCGCAGGCGGACACTCTACCACTGAGCCATGCGGCCGGTGAAATTATATAGATTCTACAGCTTCTATAAAACTTGAAAGTCAAAAAATCCTGCTTGATATACCATTATGAACATGCATTCTGCTGACAAATATTCATGATGTCATTATTTCTTACATAGATATCGAACAGGGAAAGGGTTAACTGTAGATGTTATAAGTAAGAAATTTTGCTCTGAAATGGAAATAATATACTTTTTTTAAATGGAATATGACAGTTAAAATGTGGGAAAAAATATTTTGAACTTTACAATGATAACAAACATTTGATGTCATACCTTCAAAATATTGCAACTTTATGCAATTTAAACATAAAAATAAAATAAATAACAAGATGGCCCTTAATCACTCACCTGATTACCATAGTTTTAATATTATAGCTGGGTGGTCCCTGGATGTGGCCAATATTAATTAACCTAAGGGAACAATGTTATAGTGGATAAAAAGAATTTCAAAGATTTAGAATATAGATTTTATCAAGACAATCATTCTGATCAATGAAGATTGGGCTAAAAATGTGACCTCTAGAGTGCATTTTTTAAGGTTTGATCTAGTGACCTACTTTTTGATTGAGCCTTGACCTTGATCAAACTCAACCTTGATATCATCAAGACAAACATTTTGAGCAGGTTTGAGGAAGATTGGACTAAAAATGTGACCGTTGGAGTGTTAACAGGATATGACCTAGTGACCTACTTTTTGGACCCACTTTCAAACTCTTCAAAGATTTTATCAGGTCAATCATTCTGACTAAGTTTCATGAAGACTGGGCTGAAAATGTGACCTCTAGCGTATTCATAATGTTTTCCTGCCATTTGACCTAATAACCTAATTTTTGACCCTACGTAACACACTTTCAAACTCGTCCGAGATTTCATCCAGACAAGCATTCTGACTAAGTTCCATGATGATTGGACAAAAAATTGACCACTAGAGTGTTAACAAGGTTTTTCTACTGTTTGACCTAGTGACCTAGATTTTTACCCCATGTGATCCACTTTCAAATAAAAACGTCTGAGATTTTATCAAAACAATCTTTCAGATATATGAAAAAGTAGTAAAGTCAAGCAGGAAAAGTTTCATGAAGATAGAGCTGAAAATGTGACCTCTAGAGTGTTCACGAGGTTTTTCTATTTGATCTGGTGACTTAATTTTTGACCCCACGTGACCCACTTCAAACTCGCCTGAGATTTTATCGAGACAATCATTCTGACAAAATTCATGAAGATTTGGCTGAAAATGTGACCTCTACGGTGTTCACAAGGTTTTTCTATTTGACCTGGTGACCTAGTTTTTAACACCACATGACCCACTTTTAAACATGTGCCAGATTTTATCAGGACATTCATTCTGACCAAGTTTCATGAAGATGTGATCTCTAAATTGTTCACAAGGTTTTCCTACTTTATGACCTAGTGACCTAGTTTTTGACCCCTCGTGACCCACTTTCGAACTCTCCATGGTCCGGAATTTTATCAATACAATAATTCTGATAAAGTCTCATGAAGATTGAACTAAAATTGTAACTACTAGAGTGTACACAAGCAAATTGTTGACGACGCACGATGCGTGACGGATGAAACACAACGGACATTCAAGTCTCCCAAAAGCTCACCCTGAGCTCTGCTCAGATGAGCTAAAAAACACAAACAAGAGGGATATTGGCCCTATATCGCTCACCTGAGTTACAGTAATATATTTACAATATTAATTTTTCAGCAGACAATCTTTCTAGCAGATGACAGAAACATGTTAATTAACCCTTTCACTGCCAAGCCAACTTGAACTGAAATTGACACATACCAAGTAACTGTCTTACAAAGATCTAAACTGTTTACAACTTGTGACAATTTTGCCTTAGGTCAAAATGCCTAAAACTGATCTTTTAGAAATTCAAATGATGACAAATGTGAAGCAGGCGAATTAAAGGGTGAAAGAGCTATGCAGTGACCTGGAGAGATTTTAGCATGATGTAACAGTTACCCTAAGGGCACTACTGGTCAGTGCTGTAACCTTTAAACTGTAGTTTCCGATTTAACCCTTTCCTTCATATAAACTTGTTTTCATGCATCTACAAACAGAGTAGACCCAGATAAGATGGCTCCTATAGGGTCAGGGTCTGCTCTATTTGCTAATGGAATTTGAAAGATCTGTTTCTATGCCTTCTAAAACGGCTACACCGATCCACCTTCCATCTTTCATTATAAATATTTTGTCCATAACTATTCAGGAGGTATTGGAATTTGTAATAAACATAGAACAAGGGAAGGGTTAACCGCCAATGCAGTTATCTCCTCTTGTCCCTTAATGACTATGCTGATAAGACATGGGAAATAACTGTGAGGAAATTGCTAGTTCTGAATAAGGGGAAACCTTTTAACTGTAATTTCTGATGTTAAGAAGTCTAAAGCCCAAGTGTGAGGCCAATTTTGGCCCAGCGGACATAATTTGAACAAAACTAGGTAGAAGTCTATTTGGTGATGCTTCATACCAAATATTTTAGCTGTAGGATATGTGGTTTCAGAAGAAGATTTTTAAAGGTTTTCCTATATAAGTCTATGTTAAACTTACAAACCCCGGGGCGGGGCTAAACAAACTTGGTAAAGGACCATTAGATGATGCTATATACCAAATATCAAAGCTCTAGGAATTGTGGTTTCAGAGAAGAAGATTTTTAAAGATTTAAAAAACCTTTTAAGTAGTGGGACGGGACTATTTTTGGCCCGGGGTCATGATTTTAACAAACTTGGTATAGGAGCCCCTAAGGTACATTTCAGTGAAATTTAGTTGAAATCCCCCCAGAGGTTTAGAAGAAGACATTTGAAATAAAAGTGAACGGACAGACGGACGACGGACGGTCACAATAGCTCACCTTGAGCCTTTAGCTCAGGTGAGCTAAAAATAACGAGAAATAAAATGATTAAATAAAAAGCATATTGCAAGATTTTTATAATCCAACAAACCTATGAGAATTTGTACAATGTTTGGACCAGCATATCGTCTAACATCATCCAACCAGCGTGGCATACTCTCAAAAGAATTTCTCTTTGTTATATCATATGCTAGTATCACACCATTGGCGCTACGGTAGTAGCTCTGGGTGATTGTCCGAAACCTCTCTTGACCAGCTGTATCCCAAATCTGCAACTGTACAAAGAAATGATTTACCCTAAGTATTCAGACACTTAATCTTCACTCTTCATGGGTGTCACTGTGTAATGCTAAACATGAGCCCCTGACCTTTGATCTAGTGACCTTAACTATAGAGGTCATCTAGTAGTCATGACTAATCACCACAGCAACTTTGAAGATCCTAAACCAAACCACTGATCATTTATTGATCTGAAAACATTTCACAAGTTAAGGTCATGGTGACCTTGACCCTTGACCTAGTGACTTCAACAACTACAGGGGTCATCTAAAGATCACGACCAACTACCACAGCAAGTTTGAAGATCCCGAACCAAACCATTGAGCAGTTATTAATCGGAAACCATTTCATCAGTTAAGGTCATGATGATAAGGTCATGATGAACTTGATCTTTGACCTAGTGACCTCAAAAACAATACGGGTCATCTAGTGGTCATGACCAACCACCACAGCAAGTTTGAAGATCCTAAGCCAAACTCTTGAGCAGTTATTGATTGCACTTCACCAGTTAAGGTCATGTGACCTTGACCTTTGACCTAGTGACCTCAAAAACAACAGGGCTCAACTAGTTGTCATGACCAACCACCTAAGCAAATTTGAAGATCCTAAGCCAAACCCTTGAGCAGTTATTGATCAGAAACCATTTTACCAGTTAAGGTCATGGTGACATTAACCTTTGACATAGTGACCTCAAAAACAATAGGGTCATCCAGTGGTCATGACCAACTACCACAGCAAGTTTGAAGATTCTAAGCCAAACCCTTGAGCAGTTTTTGATCGGAAACCATTTAACCAGTTAAGGTCATGGTGACCTTGACCTTTGACCTCAAAACCAATAGGGGTCATCTAGTGGTCATGACCAACCACCACAGCAAGTTTGAAGATCCTATGCCAAACCCTTGAGCAGTTATTGATCGGAAACCATTTCACCAGTTAAGGTCATGGTGATGTTGACCTTTGACCTAAAAAACAACAGGGCTCATCTAGTTGTTATGACCAACCACCTAAGCAAATTTGAAGATCCTAAGCCAAACCCTTGAGCAGTTATTGATCGGAAACCATTTTACCCTTTCCCTCATATAAATGTGTTTTCACGCATTTGCAAACAGAGTAGACCCATAAGGGCGCGAAATGGTCAGGGTAGCGAAACGCTGTGTAGCGAAATGTCCGTAAACTCACCGAAACGGTTCCGGGACGTTTCGCTCCAAAACCAGTTCCTCCTGGGACGTTTCGTACCAATTTTCGACTGGGACATTTCGTCCCACTGATCTGGGGAGTTTCGTCCAATAATAATCTTATACTTTTTATTAGAATTAGCTCAATTTTGTGTGACACTGGTAATTTATTACTCTTGTTTGTCTTATTGCTATTGAAATATTTCTTCTTATTCGTTCCTTTTCTTCTTATTTATTCCTTGATGGCTACAGAAGTTTTATGCTTCCGTTCTGTTAAAGCAGTTATAGTTGTTTGGGTGGTTGCGACTTGTATAAATTACGGCTGTTGGGATTGTGAGCAAACGGGTTCAGATCCTGATTAATCCCTTAATAAGATATGCATGTTCTATACTGTTTATTCTTCTTCTTCGTATTTTAATTCATGTAAGCATAATATTCTTATTGGCATCACGAAGTAAATACTGTATTTACTTCGTGTTGGCATATAGCTCATCGGTCAAAGTGTGTCATGTGATATACTTTTTCCCGCGTTAAGGACTTTGTTGTTATATATATATTAATATTATTATTTTTTACAACGTCACAAATTCGCTTAGTTGACTGAAAGTTGAGTGAGTGACAGCCTGCTTGGATCTGGATGCAACGCAGAAATGTTAAGATTTAAGAAAACGCTAGATAATTAATACAAAACCATCGTAGATCGAACACTGTCTATGAGTAGATCTACATGTAGATCCATGAATTTCCTTGTACAGTAAAATCTGTTTCAATCAACAACCAAAGCATGTCTAATTGTTGGCCTAAAAGTCAGGTGGTAGCTTAACCTTAAATTACGCATTTGCAAACAGTAGACACAGATCAGATGGCACCTGCAGAAAGCACTGTTCACCTTATAGTTTGTCTTGTGATAATACTACATATTAATTAGCCACTCTAAGTTCTAAAAAACCAAGAAGAATGTCCTTATAACAATTAAAACGGTCGTCCAAGTAAATTTTCAACAGTGGTGTGAAACGTCCCAGTAAATTTTCAATAGTGGGACGACACATCCCGGGAGGAACTGGTTTTGGTCCCGTACCCACCGAAACAGGGCAATCAAGGATAATTTAATGATTTAATTAATCATAAGGTTAAAACTCGTGCAAATGTGGGACCAGGTTGGAATCTGATTGAAAGTTACAGTTACAAGTAAAACACGGTCTAACCTTGACGAGTTTGTTGTCGATCTGTAGTGTTTTCATTGTGAAATCCACTCCGATTGTGCTCGCATGTTTTTCTACGTAAGTCCCCGACTTAAACCTTTGCACGACACAGGTTTTGCCAACATCAGCATCTCCAATCAACACGATTTTAAATAAAAAATCAAAAGTCTCATCAGCTTCTGAATGAGGATGAAAAGCCATCTGTGAAACCAAGAAGTTTATTGTTTTGATGCGTCATACAATTTTTTTCCGTTCTCGATGACAAACCGGAAGTTTTGTTTTCTGCTGTTCGGTGTGCTTCGGTGTGTATTTATTTTGGGTCTGTCTAAAACGCAGTCTAAGTGGTTGTCGAATATATATGGAAGGCCGGTGCGTTAGGAAAAACCTATATATATCCCAATCTTTAAAATGCACACAAAAGTTTATCTCCAAGTATACCTATCTTTGTCCCACTTGTGGAGGCACTGATCGAAATTTCATTTATAATTCCTGTATCATAATTTTTTTGCAGAGTGTACATTTTTGTACATTATTTCTCGCATATGGTAGAACCCGCCCTTAGAGAGCATAGTCCTAAAGAACTGATTTTAATTTGAATACGTAATATAAACACTAACGACCCACTGGGTTACACCTATGTATGCAAATACCTAAATTGTGGTGGTTATATTTTACCAGTTTTTACCATGGACTTTAATATTATGTCGTGGAATGCTACATTTAGCAGTCGCCTATAGATATATCAAGTCTTATTTGCTAAAAGTTCGGTTTAGATTCTACTACATTTTGTTTAGCGAAGTCAAAACTCCTACATGATGTATTGATTCTCCAGCACTGTTCAACCTAACTGTGAACACCCAATCGTCTTTGCGACCTGTTCGAAACTATATTCTTTGTTTTCCAGTTCAATGATAAATAATGTTATTCTATACAGCTTTTTATATTCTGGCTCATATTCAGATCCACGACAATCAACACTTTGACAGCATACCATAATCCTTTAACTGGTAAATATACAATCACTGGAGGCCAACTACATATTATCATCAAAAGTTTTGCTACGACAAGTTATATGGGTATTTTAGACCAATTGTTTTCCTACAAAGCCAGTGTATACAGTATATTAGGAAATGTTTTCCTACGAAAAACAAAGTTGCCTTCGTAGAAAAACAAATCCATTATTATACCTATATAAATTCTTGGAGCAAAACATTTGATAAATTAATAATACGTAGTTGGCCCCCTGTGACAATGATGTTTTTAAATACACGAACAGAAAAACACATCATTTCATAATCCATGTGAAACCTTCTATAAAGTAACAATGTTATAACCCTTTATTTTATTGAGACGCCATTTGTAAACAAGTAGACCCCAATTCAGACACGACTACAGTATGATCTAGGTTTACTGTGTTTGCAATGGCGTATCTATGGAGTATGTATTAACTATTTATCCCACAAATATGCATTTAGACTGCGTCTTTGCAACCAAAGCACACACACATCAGACGGATCCGCCTGAATAGGGTCTGCTTTGTTTGCGTAAGAAATAATATAAATGTGATGCTTGATGTTGTTTGTAAGGTCGTAAATATTTACATAGGCTACCCGTTAAAACTTTACATGGCCATTTTAATGGCCAAACATTCATGTGTTTTCGTGGCATTATCAACATTACTCTAATTAATGTTCATGATGTCATAATTTCCTAGATGAATATTCATGGTGTAAAGGTTTAAAATAGAATTACACACAATTCAGAGGACTATCATGTCACCAAAATACTCGGGGAGCCAATGGGGTCTACTGTCCCCCCCCCCCCCCCCCCCGACTTTTTTCATGGGTACCAAATTGTTCAGAAAAGTCTACTGAATCAGAATCGCAAATGTATTATAAGTTTAAATTCTTTTAGGCTATGTGTATTTTAACCGTTTCCATGGCAACCCCCAGTTTTCGTAATCATGACCAATGCCTGCAAAGTTGCCCATATCACAGTCAGTTTTTGTCCTATACCTACAAAGCTGGTACCAAATTAAAGATAAGAAAAATGTGCTTTTATTTCCAACTTGTTTTTTTAATTACCTTATTTGCATACTCATGAATATTAATGAGAACATTAAAATAGTAAAAAAAGTATAGAAATAACGTAAAACTTTCACTTTTATATCATACAAATATCAGAAAACAACTTCAAATGCAGTTTAACATGATGGCAAGATCCCAAGAAAACAAAATATGTAAGTTGCGGACCAAAACATTAACTTCAAGTAACGTTTTAACCGTTTCCATGATGGCCCATACCTGCTAAATCGTCCATATCGCAGCCAGTTTTTGTCATAAACCTATAAAACTGGTACCAAATTGAAGATAAGACATTGTGCTTTTATTTCTAGCTAATCTTTGAAATTGCCTTATTTGCATACTCGTGAATATTAATGAAAATAATATCAATTGTAAATAATGTAAACTATTCATTTTTTATCCTACAAATACATGTATCAGAAAACAACTTCAAATGCAGTTTAACATGATGACGAAATCCTCAGAAAACAAAAATTGAGGACTACATATCTTATTAGTCGACACCTACCACCAAAATATTTCATACCACAGTTAGTTTTTGTGCTAACTGTATAAAACTGGTACCAAATTAAAGCTAAGACCTTGTGCTTTTGTTTAAAGGCTATACTTAGGAATTACCTTATTTGCATACACATGAATATTAATGAGAAAAATAGTAAAAATTAAACTATCACCTGTCTGATAGACCTCATTGATACTAATTAAACTACCACCTGTCTGATAGACCTCACTGATACTAATTTGCATCAACTATCACCTGTCTGATAGACCTCATTGATACTAATTAAACTATCACCTGTCTGATAGATCTCATTGATACCAATTAAACTATCATCTGTATGATAGACCTCATTGATACTGATTAAACTATCACCTGTCTGATAGACCTTATTGATACTAATTTGCATTAACTATCACCTGTCTGATAGACCTCATTGATACTAATTAAAGTATCTCCTGTCTGGTAGACCTCATTGATACTAATTAGACTATCTCCTGTCTGATAGACTTCATCAGTAATAATTTAAAAGTGCAAATTAGCGAGGTTTTATTGTTTTACAATAAACTCATAAGTCAACTTTAAGCCCTTTTCCCACTGTCCCGGATTGCCCCCCCCCCCCCCTCGGTACGTCCCGGATGTGTGGTCCGGGGGAAACCGTGTCAAACCGGGAGCACATCCCTGGCGGCACCGTTAACATCCGGGAAGATCCTGGATGAGCCCCGTTGATCCGGCTTAATCCGACAGACAGGCCCGGATGTTTTAAAATGTTTAATACAACCGGGAGTCACCGGGAAAAATATCCCAAACCGGCTTAATCCTGGCAATTCCGGGACAACCCGGTATATTCCGGTGCAGGTCCGGGTCTCTACCCTGGCTCTACCGTGATAGTCCCTAGTAATCCGGGATGTTGGCGAGCACCTCATCCACGATAGACCTGTGGTGAACCCCATGCATTGGGCCGGTATATAGCTCCGGTGTGAGACGGTATAGTCCCGTTTTGTCCCGATGGAGTTGGGGACAGGCAAGGTATGAATGAGCCGGTTTGTCTGCCGGTCAACACCCGTTTGTACCCGAGTAACGCCGGCCTGTCACCGGCGCACACCCGGGATATGACGGGTTGATACCGGTGGCCACCGCGGCACTACCGGCGACAACCAGGGTCACACCGGGTTGTATCGTGTTCAACCGGGAACACGCCGGCCCTACACCGTATATACACCGTGCCAAACCGGAAACTAACCGGGATAGTCCGGGGTCAAACTGGAAGATCCTGTTTCTAAATCGGGGGTACACCGACGCAACGTCGGGAATATTGGAATGTACATTTATTTTTTAGAAATAAGGTCCCGTATCATCCCGGCTATTTCTTCGCCGGGAGGTACCGTGGGGTACCGGACCAGCACCGTGACAGTGGGAACGGGGCTCAATATCTTATTTGCTAAACTTATATTACTGTATGCGTGAGATGATTTCATCTATATTACGACACACTTTATACAAGGATAATGAGGCTGCAATATATGTGGTGCTAATACAACGGACATCAGTCGAAATGTTCAATACAAGTAGTTATTATCCTCTGCCAGTCATAGTGTCAAACAATAGGGATCCTGATGGGATGTCAAGCTACTCGGTATCTGGTCTGGATGCCAAATGGATGCCAAATGTTTTATAATAGGTTTAACACAGAAAATGCTACTAGCGTGGAAACCGTAGAATACAGTTCACATACTCGGTTGTCAAAGAAAGTGTGTACATTTTGATTTTACAATTAGGACAGAGGTCCAGATAAGATGCGTAAATTCAAACATTTCAAGAATATCTCCTATATTTCTCCACCAAACCCTTCGAGACGATTCTTAAGAGCGGTCACCGTGTAGGGTTTGGTGTGGAAATGACGAGTTAAGTATTTGGGTACGCACATTTATCTCTGACTCTGCTAAGTTAGGACATAGTGATCAAACAGACATTACACAAATTTTCTTATCTGGGTTTACTCTGTTTGCAAATGCGTTTTTATCAAGCAAAAATGGGTTAGATCTAATTAGGTTTACGCATGAATGTAAAAATGGCTAAAATGGCATTTTATAAATCAGGAAAATGTACAGGATTTCACAAATCGATTGGATCTAAATATGATCAGGAGAAAAATGGACAGTGCTAAAGTATAAACAATATAAAAGATTTACGAACTCAGCTTCGCTTGGTTATTGGCCAATTTTGATAATCTTTAAACATAATAATCCAATTTGGCCAATAGGAAAGCATAGGCTTCAAGTAATTACGGCTTTAAATACGGGGTATTGTGATCAAGTTTGATTAAAATTGTAACAGATATACTGGCCAGTAACTAAACAAGAGAGCCATGCTGGTCTGGGACTATATCGCTCACCTCCGAATAGTAGCAATAGATAGGAGTGAAATCGTCACAACGATCGACGGAAAATGAAAAGAAGAGAGTCGTTATAAGTGGTTTTAAAATTATCATTTTTTTCAAATTGCATGGTAGCTGTAATTGATTCTCCAAAAGACTATTCCTACCAAATACCATTCAAATTGTACCATCATTTTTCGAGAAGAAGAGCTATAAAGATTTCCCTATAGCCACAATGAAATTTAGCCCCGCCCCTGGTAGCCATGATTTTTTTTCCAGATAATGGTTTTAGCAATGTTGTCAATGGGTTACCAAAAGAAATTTACTATCAAATGCCATTCATATTGGACAATTCATGATGCAGAAGACTTTTAAAGTTGTCCATAACGCCATGAGTTTGCAGTTCAACTTGGTTTTAGCAATTTTGGTAGAGATCAACAAATTTTTTATTTTCCCTACCAATTACCATTCAAATTGGACAACCAATTTTGGAGAAGATTTTTAAAGTTTTCCATCTAGGTATGGGGCTTTGTTTTATTTTTCAGATTGTTTTAATAATTTCAATAAAGGGAAAGAAATCAGAAACTGTTCCTACCAAACACCATTCAAACTTCACAATTAATTTTTTAAGTTTTCTAAATAGACATAAGGAATAATAAGGAAATTTAATCTACCCCTTGTCGACAATGTTTTTTGTTGTTGTTGTTTTGCATGTCAAACGTGGTTTTATCAGTTTTTGGTAGAGAGTCGCCAGAAGACTATTCCTACCAATTACCTTTCAAATATAAGACCAGCATTTTTTTGGCGGCCAGTTTGTTTTAGATATCAGCATGGTTTTAGCAATTTGATCAAGGGTCGCCAGGGGAATATCTTCATTCAAATTTGACTACCAGTTTTGGGGAATAGTTTTAAAGTTTTCATATACATGTATATAGTTATTTAAAGAAATCTAGCCCGACGGTCCCGTTTTTTGAGATGTCAACATTTTAGCATTTTTTGGTAGAGGGTTACGGGAAGTCTATTATTATTATTATTATTAGTCCCCCACCGGTTACCGGTTGGGGGACTATAGGTTTGCTCGATTCCGTCCGTCCGTCAGTCCATCTGTCCGTCCGTCACGCTTCGTGTCCGGGCCATATCTCCTACAAAGTTATGCCAAATTCATTATAACTTCACACATTGAAGAAGCATGATGAGGGCTAGTGTCATGCACAAGGGCCATAACTCTAGCATCAATATTTTTGGAGTTATTCCCTTTTTACATATTTTTTTGTCCGGACAATAACTCTTTATCTACTGGTTCAATTGATTTGAAACTTCACATATGGAACAATCATGATGAGGGGTAGTGTCATACACAAGGGCCATAACTCTAGCATCGATATTTTTGGAGTCCTTCCCCTTTTTCATATTTTCTTGTCAGTCCGTCTGTCACGCTTCGTGTCCGGGTAATATCTCCTACAATTTAGGCCAAATTCATTATAACTTCACACATTGAAGAAGCATGATCAGGAGTAGTGTCATGCACAAGGGCCATAACTCTAGCATCAATATTTTTGGAGTTATTCCCCTTTTTCATATTTTTTTGTCCGGACAATAACTCTTTATCTACTGGTTCAATTGATTTGAAACTTCACATATGGAACAAGCATGATGAGGGCTAGTGTCATGCATAAGGGCCATAACTCTAGCATATAGATTTTTGGAGTTATTCCCCTTTTCATATTTTCTTGTCCAGTTAATAACTCTTTATGTACTGGTTCAATTGATTTGAAACTTCTCATATGGAACAAGCATGATGAGGTGTAGTGTCATGCACAAGGGCAATAACTCCAGCATCAATATTTTTGGAGTTACTCCCCTTTTTCATATTTTCTTGTCAGGACAATAACTTTTTATTTACTGATTCAATGTATGAAAGTAGGTACTAATACCATTCAGGTGGTCATGTATATACCATGGTCAACCACACCATGGGTGGGTGGGGTTGGGAGAGTGGAGGTGTTTTTCCAGTCCGGTGGGGGACTCATGTCTTGCATAGCAATACAACATGCCCTTGTTATTATTATTATTATACCACATTTATATAGCGCTCTTTTCACACCGGATATGTGCGTTCAAAACCGCTTCACATGGATGAAATCACTATCAAAACCTATTCAATTCTGACTCCGGGTTTTGGAGCAGACTGTTTTTCTTTAGGTTGCCATTGCAACAAGAGTTCTAAATTGATCTAGTTTATTTTACAAAATTTGATTGAGCATACGATACCAAGATCATTAATTTATGTAAAGTTTGGTTACATCAGTAGCCAACGAATGAATGACATCATCCAGTTAAATTAAATAACAAGACTTACTATTCAATTTAATCTTTTATTACGAAAATATTACAAAACAGCACTCAGTAAAATGGTAACTTCAGATTCTTGACTATATCACAGAGAAAAGAGTGAACTACCCTAAATAGCCTACGTATCCAGACACACACACAATTTCCGGTCTCCTCTGGTTTGTAAAGCTGAATACCTCAATAAAACACAATTAGGATAACTTTAAATGGAACTAATGGAAGTAAGAAATAGTGTATACCCTGATCAAAGTGTTTCCTCAGTGTGTCTGTCTGAATATCTATGATAGTTAGGATATAATGTAAAGTAAAAGCAAAATGTCTAAGTTCTATGCATACTTGAAAATATTTTTTTAGGGTTTTTTATGAACTAGCCTGGAAAACTTGACTGAAGAAAACTAGACTATCAAGAACTATCACTAAAAGTGATGATTACTCCCACACAGCAGCCTTGACCACAAATCCAAGGGCTGATAACAGCTGTATGTTAGATACTGATACAATTAAATGTGATGCACATCATCAGCAGCACATGTTAACTTCACCGAGATCATGTGTCTCAACTTTCACTGAATTATGTTGAAAACTGTAGAACACATTCACTCCACAAACTTTATTGGCTAGCAACACATAGGGTACAAATCCAGGGACAGATAGCTTAATGTATGAATTGTAAGATACTGAAAAGAGTATATATGCACATCTACACTTCAGACCATGTATACAAACTTCATAGAAATCTGGAGAAAACTGTAGAAGTTTGTACAAGTTCACAGTTACCCGTATACAACAATTAAACAATTTCATCGAAGTTCAAAGGCAGGTAACTCCATATAACCCGGAGACAGGCAAATAAAAATTATTTACCAAGACCAAACAACAATAAAGTTCAAAGGGAGATAATTCTATAATGCCTAGCACTAAACACATAAAGTTGTGTCGTACACATCTACTATTCATGGTTATTATGCATTCCAAATATAAATTACTTTTAAAATGAAGGATGACTTTGTGTGACACCAACTATCCATGTTACTGCCCCAAATGACAAAATACTCAAAGTTCAAGGGGAGATTATTCTGCAATGCCTTTCGCTAAACACGTGACAAGTGCATCTTGCAAAGAGGAGATAATCAGCATCTCACCTGGATCCAAACTGTTTGTATTGGTACAATATCACATGCAAATAGTTACGAAATTTACACTTGTATTTTTATGTTTATTATCTATGCCAAATATTTCATATACACTTCAAATTGAAGGAAGACCAATTACCCATGTTACATGCCAAAATGGCAAAAAATACTCAAAGTTTTAAGGGAGATAATTCTGCAATGCCTGACATTAAACACACAAATATTATGTCTTGTATATCTACCATTCATGGTTATTATGTGTATGACAAGTATCAATTCAACAGCTTTCAAATTGAGGAGGGAGTTTGAGATACCAACTAATCACGTTTCAAAATGACAAAAAGATAATTCTGCAAGCCAAGTCCTAAACACATGAAAATTAAGTCTTTCATATCTACTATTCATAACTATTAAGTATACCAAAACAAACTGAATAACTTAGAAACCGAATGAGCAGTTTGTAACTCCAATTACCCATGTTAAATACGGACAGACTGACTGACGGATGAACCGCCTGACAACAAGGTGGTTCCAGTATACCCCTTTAAATTTTGTTTGCAGGGATATAATAAGCAACAGTCTAATGTAAACAAGAATACAGGACTCTTTATAGTGCCTACATAGTGAATTAGCACGGATGTCCTTTAAAGCAGGAAGCTGCTTAATGCAGAACACAAGTAATACAGAGGCTCCTATGGGAGCTTTCTGCATAATTTTCATCCTGCTTTGAGTTACCAAATGTCTCTAAGACTTCCAACACAGACCTCTGTGTGGGGCTGTTGTAGAGAGGTTTCACTGTATACTCAACACAATTGTTTAAACATTTAAAGGAGGGAAGGACAAATATACAGCTACTATCCCAAACTGCGTAATATTCATAGAGCTCTAAGTATTGTGTGTCATCACTGCAGTCACTTACAATTTCGATAGTCATTTCCTACAACATATAATGTTTCAGAATGTCAAACAGTTATGATGATGATAAAAAGGGGAGATAATCACAATCTCATCTCGATCCATACTGTTTGTATTGGTACTACAAAATCACATACAATAGTTACGCAGTTACACCTGTATTTCTATGTTGAGATTCATTCTACTACATATTGTGTATTACAGTGTGATACAATGTTTGTGTATTACAGTGTGATACAGTGTGATACAATGTTTGTGTATTACAGTGTGATACAATGTTTGTGTATTACAGTGTGATACAATGTTTGAGTATTAGTGTGATACAATGTTTGAGTATTAGTCTGATACAATGTTTGTGTATTGCAGTGTGATACAATGTTATATTCCGTCTATATTTGACAATATTGTAAATATCTAATTGTCTTGGAGAAAAGGTCAACCCACATTAACCCTTTCCCTGTTGAATATTCATGTAAGAAATAATAATATCATGAATATTTATGAACTGAACTTTTTGGTAGTGGTAGAAACTGTTGAGTCAGACCTATTATAAATTTAAAAGTAAACACAGCAGACCCCGATCATACAGCTCCTTTTGTATCTGTCTAATCTGGATCTACTTTGTTTGCAAAGGCATGAAAAAGCATTTATTGTGAGGGAAAGGGTTAAACATGTATCAAATCTACTCTAAATATATCAAAGTAAACTAGAACTATCACTAAAGGTGATGGAATACCTCCCCAGCTGCCTTGATCGCATATCAAACAAGATTTGTGACCGGTTGTTCCACAGACAGACAGACCAACCGACCGACCAACACACTGACTCCTATATATCCCCTCTCAAACTTCATTTGCAGAGGTACAACAACAATAGGTTTGTCATGGCACATGACTCATTTGTCAAAAATGTAAAAATCAAGAAATTAGAAATGTAAATAAAAGCGAAAATACTTATCGCATTTTGGATTTGCATTGTAACAATCAAAACCTTATTGTCATGAGACCAACTCATACGATGGCAAGATGTACAGTAGAGCAGATAAAATGTCCTACTAACCTTTTACCTCATAAAACTGAACACTAAACAATGTGTGAATGTTAATTAGCTGAATTTTTACAATGCCATAATAAACTAAAAAGTTATGTCCATAGGGCATGGATGCTACCCTAGCGATATTGTCTATATATCGAGCACTTCTCACAATATGGTACTTAGTGAAGAAAATTTCAAAGTCCCATAACTCTGATAAATATGGCGGAGCAAAATTTATCTTCATTATGTACATCACATCAAGGTTGTTCATCTTTGAAAGTTTGAAGTTAATCCTCCCACTGGTGTACGAGTTGGACACACAAGATTTGTTCACTATATGTGAAGAAAATTTCAAAGTTCCCTGCTATATGTACATCAGCACATCAAGGTTGTTCATCTGTGAAAGTTTGGAGTTAATCCTCCCATTGGTGTATGAGAAGTTGGACACACAAGATTTGTGGGATGTAAGGACGTATGTAATTATGTACAGGCATACAAGAGCAAGGCTGTACACCTCCCAACTTGTGGGGGCATAACAAGGCTGTACACCTCCCAACTTGTGGGCGCATAACAAGGAAATTTTGTTCCAGGACAGAAACTTAATAAATAGATATATGCAGGGGATTCTTTAGCAGCACACTGATCAGCATAGATCCATACCAGCAGCACACTGATCAGCATAGATCCATACCAGCAGCACACTGATCAGCGTAGATCCATACCAACAGCACACTGATCAGCATAGATCCATACCAGGGGACTCTTTAGCAGCACACTGATCAGCATAGATCCATACCAACAGCACACTGATCAGCATAGATCCATACCAACAGCACACTGATCAGCATAGATCCATGCCAGGGGACTCTTTAGCAGCACACTGATCAGCATAGATCCATACCAGCAGCACACTGATCAGCGTAGATCCATACCAACAGCACACTGATCAGCATAGATCCATACCAGGGGACTCTTTAGCAGCACACTGATCAGCGTAGATCCATACCAGGGGACTCTTTAGCAGCACACTGATCAGCGTAGATCCATACCAGCAGCACACTGATCAGCGTAGATCCATACCAGCAGCACACTGATCAGGGTAGATCCATACCAGGGGACTCTTTAGCAGTACACGAATCAGGGTTTCTTCCACTAAGAAATTACTACCAAAATGTTACATCAACTAAAGAATTACAGTCGAAACACCCCTTGAAATGCATATCAGATTTAATCATATATTTGGACAATTTCACTAGGAAATACAGGTTAGCATGGATATTTTAATTATTCAACTGATCCTAACAATATAAACAACCCTATCAATTGATTATAATCAATATATTATTCTAGAACATGTTTTTGTTAAAGAAAGAAACTCTTCAAAACTTAAATTATATTAAAAATAGTTATTCCATTGCATTATAATATAAATAAACTACAATCTATATCTAAATATATTATATTCTATTGCATTATAACAAATATTTATCCAAACTGTACATTAACAGAATTAAGTATTAACAAGATTTTGTTTCATGCAGCTATTATGGTTTCAGGAATAACATTTGTTTTGAAAAACCCTTTAACGTGAACACTCAAATACACTCCTACAGGAGCTTCTCATCTGGGGCCACGTTGTTTGCAAAGATATTAAAAGGTGTATCTATGTAGAAAAGGGTGAAACAACCAGATAAATAAGAATTACTATGCTAGTAGTTCTGAAGTTCAGCTGTATTTTGGCGAGTTAGAAAAGTTGTTAAATGCGAGCCTTGGCGAGCATTTAACTACTTTTCTGACAAGCCAAAATACAGCTTAACTTCAAAACTACTAGTGTAGTAATTCTTTTATCATGCAACACCAATAAAGAATAGAGAAAATTAAGAAAAAGAAAGTTTGCTCAAGCGGTTCTGTCCCCTGAATAAAATACATGCCAGTACAATATACATGATGTCGTATTGGCGTGCAGTGATGTCATCGATTTTTACAACATAAACAAACTTGATTTAATCCTTTTATGTGGACAAAAAGTTGAGACAAAGGTGAGCAAATGTGGTAAATTTGATGTTTATGTTCTTCCTTCTGTTTTCCTCCCATTGGCTGAATTAAACTTGCATCCCAGTGGGGTCAGTACACATGCACTGTACCTCTCAAAATACAGAGTTGACGTGGAAAATATTATGCTAGTAGGAAGTGACTGTATTTGGTGACGTTGTATGATAAATAATAGTTCCTGCAATTACTGCAATCATTTTTGATGATCACGAAAACATGTTTCAAACATGAACAGTTCATAGAAGCAACAAAAGCAACTCTCTGTCTGAGCGCTACAAAAAACGATACAACATTTGTGACTTACAGTATTATATATAACATGGTTATTTTTATACATACAATACAATTCCTATGTATAATTATGAAGACAACAATGCAAACCTCATTCATGTATATAATGTAAACTATGTTGTGACACGTGCTGGAATTATCCATTTACTTGAACCTGCCTTTTTGTGCCTTTACAAACAGAAACAAACAAAGCTAACACCAACCAGTTATTTTGTGCTGTCTGACACCAACCAGTTATTTGGTGCTGTCAGACACCAACCACAGTTATTTTGTGCTGTCTGACATCAACTACATGTAGTTATTTGGTGCTGTCTGACATCAACCACAGTTATTTTGTGCTGTCTGACATCATCTACAGTTATTTGGTGCTGTCTAATCAAGATATGCTCTTTGCTCATGTATTACAGGATTTGATCGATAGCTAAAAATTATATTTTGGATACAAGATTTAATATTTATAATAGGCATAGTCTTGCATGACTATTCATCAAATAAATGGTTATCTTTATAGAATCATGTTCCTATAAACACCAACCAGGAAAAGGGTGTACTAACATTTGCCTACAGTGTACTTCCAGATCAGTGGGTTACCAGAGGAGTCCTCTGATCAGGGTATGCACAGTTTTTCATTCAAAACCCTTTAGGTCTCATACTGAATTGTTTGTATAGTTAAACACTGGTAAGTGATTCCACTGTGGATATTGAGCAGTCAAAGAGTTAGTATGATCTTTGTAGATGAAATTGGAAAAATGCCCAATATATGTATCCTGTAAAAACATGAGACGATTCAAATCGATACGACCTTTACCTAAATATTTGGACACAGAGTCTCCCCCTCACTCTCTCCACATGCAAAATCAAATAACAGCTTTAAATATTAGACTGATAGAGAAGCAGTAAGTGGAACTGATCAAATTGCTCCTCCAAGGGTAGTTTGATCTGGGTCTGCACTATCAGTATGAGTTTGCCTGTCTGAGTACTTGGGGTATTTTGATCTGGGTCTGCACTATCTGTATGAGTTTGCCTGTCTGAGTACTTGGGGTATTTTGATCTGGGTCTGCACTATCTGTATGAGTTTGCCTGTCTAAGTTACTTAGGGTAGTTTGGATATCTCTAATGTGATTGTTTCAATATCAACGGTTTACACCCTATGAAAAGACACCATGTCCTTACAGGCTTTGACAGGATACTTTTTGCATTATCATCTTGAATTTGTGGTACCCATGGCAACAGTTTAGATACATCAACTCTGCATCTCATCAGGATACATGTACAAACTGTTTGCTAGTGTAACTTTGACAACAATTGAAACAATTCAACTTTGTGAATTACTGAACAGAATAATAATTGCAATACACGTACAATGATTACTTAGCATGCACAGTCAGTAATATTTAAAGGCTTAAAACAACTTATGTCTTATGTTGACAATTAACCCATTCCCTCATATTGACGCCTCTGCAAAAGTAATCTGTTGAAACCATTGTGAAAAATAGAGCATTTGCTCCTATAGGAGCAAATGCTCTACTTATCACAATGGTTTAAAACTACAAAATACTAAATGTTTCCTTTTCTCTAGTTAATGCCCCTTTTCGTTAGATTTATTCAAGGAGGTTGAATCTAAAAATAGCATATGAGGTAATGGGTTAAATGGTTTAAATGCAGGAGTGACAAACACCGTTTGCAAATACCATTTAACCCTCGATCCTTAACCCTCGATCCTTAACCCTCAATCCTTAACCCTCGATCCTATAAGTATTCATGAAAGAAATAATGACAATATTAGTATTAATCAAATTAATTTTTATTCTGGTGTATGAAGAAGGGCATTTTTGGTCATTGTAGAAACTGTAGAATCAGATCTAAATAATTCCTTAAGTAAATAGAGCAGACCCTGAGCATATGCCTCCTAGTAAATAGAGCAGACCCTGAGCAGATGCCTCCTAGTAAATAGAGCAGACCCTGAGCATATGCCTCCTAGTAAATAGAGCAGACCCTGAGCATATGCCTCCTAGTAAATAGAGCAGACCCTGAGCAGATGCCTCCTAGTAAATAGAGCAGACCCTGAGCAGATGCCTCCAAGTAAATAGAGCAGACCCTGAGCAGATGCCTCCTACAGGAGAGGTTGGTCTGGGTATACTCTGTTTGCAAAGGTGTGAAAAGGTACATGTATATGTACTAGGTAAAGGGTTAATTTGCTTGAGTCACTTCCTATATTCAAAGGGTTGACCCTTTCTCTGTTGCAAATCCATGTAAGAAATAATTACCATGCATACTTATTAATAGTCAAATATAACACAGGATGTTTTATAATTGGTATAACACACAGGATGTTTTATAATTGGTATAACACACAGGATGTTTTATAATTGGTATAACACACAGGATGTTTTATAATTGGTATTACACAGGATGTTTTATAATTGGTATAACACACAGGGTGTTTTGTAATTGGTTTTATAATTGGTATAACACACAGGATGTTTTATAATTGGTATAACACACAGGATGTTTTATAATTGGTATAACACACAGGATGCTTTGGTACTGGTAGAAACAGCACAGTCAGATCTATAATTTCATATGCAAACAGTGTAGACCCTAGATCATTTATCTGGCTCTACTCTGTTTACAAAAGAGTGAAAAGGCATTTATATACCGGAAAGAGTTAAAGACAGTAACATGTACAATACACAAGTATTTCAAAAGAAAACATGTGTCACATGCTGAAGGCTTAATGAAAAAAATCTGACAAGACAGGTGTAACTAAAAAAGCATGACACACAGACGACCGGAGAAGTGATCCCTAGTGCCTCCCTGCGCTAAAACATGACATGCACAAAAACATTGTATAGCCATATCACTAATAACTGACATTCAAGTAACATTGCTAATAGCCACACATCTACTTAACACAATTTGTACAGTATAATCAGTATGATATATTAAATTTAGTTCATCAACATGATGAAATCCAATATCCATCCTATACATGATCATACATGAAGTGCACTTGATGTTAAATACCTCGTTTTTGGTTAAGCCCTATCAGCTATAAAGTTGTTTTTCTTCACTTTCAACCTCCACAGCCTCCACCACACCCACCTCCACAACCTCCACCACAACCACCCCCACCACACCCACCCCCACCCCCTCCACCACAACCTCCACAACCACCACACCCTCCACAACCACCACCGCCGCCACCATCCCCACCACCACATCCACCACAACCACCCCCATCTCCGCCAGCATCTCCACCAGCATCACCACTTCCATCCCCAGGACCATCCAAGCCCGCTTCATGATCCCCAAAGTCTGCAACATGGTCGCCTCCGTCATATCCACCACCACCACACATAGCACATGCATGCATCCCATAATGCTCTCGTATGTAGAAGTTGGTTGGTGTGCTGTACAGCAGCCCTGCAGCCACAATGAAAGCCATGTCATCCGATGGTATCACTGTCATGCTCCTGGTCCCTCTACTTGTTGCAGCTGGTTTGACCCGCTGGCCTTCCTTCCATCCTTTAGGCCTTGGAACAACTAGTACATGCAAAAGAGACACTGCAAAAGCCAGAGCTATGTTTTCAGCAACCTCATTGGAATATGGATCAACCTCAATCACTCCTTTCATCAAGTCAATTTTTGCTGATTCTAATGGGAGAAAAAAGCTATTGCTGAGGTATCCCAAGTTCATGACCTGTGACCTGCCTGCCGACATTTTGTAAAAGGTAATTGAGAGAGTACCTGGACTGCCTGGCACCCCTTTCTTGCCCCGTGCTTGCCGTGTACCTGTAAAATAATTGTAAATATGAAAAACATGAAAAATCATTAATACGAGTCCTGTTATAGTTGAACCCTTTGCCTCATTGTGGTGCCTTTTCATGGCTTTACATACAAAGAAGATCCAAATCAGACAGCTCTTGTAGGAATCATCTGATCAAGATCTGCTCTGTTTGGATATGGAATGAAACTAATTCTACAGTTTCTGTCATGGCCAAACCTATGTCCAAATACTATTATAACTAGAGCTTGTTTTTAAGAAAAACAAGATGTGTTTGTGAAACACTATGCCCCCTCGATATGATATTTGACCTTGAAGGATGACCATTAGAGATATCAAGTCTGTATCTCTAATGGTTCAAAAGTTATGACCAATGTTAAAAGTTGGTGACCTTTGACCATGAAGGATGGCCTTGACCTTGACATGTCACCCCTCAAACTGTGCGGCTTCATGAGATACACATGCATACCAGTATCAAGGCTATATATCTACTGGTTCAAACGTTATGGCCAATGTTAATGACCTTTGACCTTCAAAGATGACCTTGACCTTGACATGTCACCCCTCAAACTGTGCAGCCAAATGAGAAACACATGTATACCAACTATAAAGTCTGTATCTCTACTGGTTAAAAAGTTATGGCCAATGTTAAAGTCGGTGACCTTTGACCCTGAAAGATGACCTTGACCTTGACATGTCACCCCCAAACTGTGCAGCTTCATGAGATACACATGTAAACCAAATGTCAAGCCTGTATCTCTACTGGTTCAAAAGTTATGGCCAATGTTAAAGTCGGTGACCTTTGACCCTGAAAGATGACCTTGACATGTCACCCCCAAACTGTGCAGCTTCATGAGATACACATCCATACCAAATGTCAAGTCTGTATCTACAGGTTCAAAAGTTATGTCCAATGTTAAAGTCGGTGACCTTTGACCCTAAAAGATGACCTTTACCTTGACATGTTGCCCCTCAAAATGTGCATCATGAGATACACATGCATACCAAATATCAAGACTCTATTTCTATTGGTTCAAAAGTTATGGCCAATTTGAAGTTGGTGACCTTTGACCCTGAAGGATGACCTTGACATGTCACCCCTCAAACTGTGCAGCTTCATGAGATACACAAGCATGCCAAATATCAAGTCTCTATCTGTACTGGTTCGAAAGTTATGGCCAATGTTAAAGTTGGTGATTTGACCCATATGTTTGACCTCTGACCTTTAAGGGTGACCTTGACATGTCACACCTCAAAATGTGCGGCTTTATGAGATACATATGCATGCCAAATATCAAGTCTCTATCTGTACTGGTTCAAAAGTTATGACCAATGTTAAAGTTACAGACAAACAAACAGACAATTTGACCTTTGACTCTGAAGAATGACCTTGACATGTCACCCCTCAAAGTGTGCAGCTTCATGAGATACACAAGCATGTCAAATATCAAGTCTCTATCTGTACTGGTCCAAACGTTATGGCCAATGTTAAAGTCAGTGATTTGACCCATATATTTTACCTCTGACCTTGAAGGATGACCTTGATCTTGACATGTCACCCCTCAAAATGTGCGGCTTTATGAGATACATATGCATGCCAAATATCAAGTCACTAGCTGTACTGGCTCAAAAGTTATGACCAATGTTAAAGTTGCTGACAAACAAATAAACAAGAGGGCCATTGGCCCTATATCGCTCACCTGAGTTACAGTAATACATGTATATTGACATGTTAATTTTTCAGTGGACAACATTTCTAGCAGATGAAATAAGCTTAGTCCACTGCTTTCACCCTTTCACTGCTGAATAAACTTGAACTGAATTCAGAACTAATACCAAGTGACTGGTTGACCAAGATCTAAACTGTTTACAACTTGGGCCATTTTTGCCTTTATAGCTCAAAATGCCTAAAACTGGTCTTTGAGAAATTCAAATGACTTCAATAAAGCTATGCAATTATACCTTGACCCAGGTATATAGGCAAATAGAGTGCTAGGCAGTACATAATGCCAGTTTTTGTGTGAAATGACCAATAAGAATATCTTTAAAAATTGTTTAACCCTTCCCCTCATATAAAGCTGTTTTTATGCATTAGCAAACAGAGTAGACTCAGATCAGACGACTCCTACGGAAGCTGTCTGATCTGGGTCTTCTCTGTTTCTTTTGACACAATATAGATCGGATTCTACAGTTTTTGTCAAAGCAAAAACTTCTCTTCAGAGAAATAATGTGTTTTACACATTAAAAATAAGAGTAGACTAGATCAGACGGCTGCTATAGAAGCTGTCTGATCAGGGTCTGCTCTTTTTACATTTGACAAGATAAAGATGTGATTTTACAGTTTTTTTCAAAGCTAAAACTTCTATTTATGGCAATAACAATTTTTTTAAGCATTAGCAAACAAGAGTAGTCCCAGATCAATTTTTGTCAAAGCAAACAGGTTAAGGGTTAATAGGTGTTTAGAAATAACTCTAGCTCTAGGTGTGAATATCTGATGATAATTCAATTAAACGGGTCATTAGTATTTTTAACAATTGAAATTGAGAAGAGTTATGTCTACTGTTATAATTAAGTTATATTTACTCAGTTATTTCATTAATATCATACAAGATTCAGACATTTTAGGACTTTTTAATGTGTTGTCATCAAATTTTATAAAAAAAGAGTTATATTTAAGATGCTTTTTGGGGCAGCAGACTTAATCCACAGTAGTAAGTTTAACACCTATCATTGTTAGGGGGGGGGGGGGGGATTATCATGTTTTCTTAAGAATTACCATGACTTATATCAGTTGGGCCATTGCATAATCATGTTTTCACAGTTTTCTTAAACATTACCATAAATTACATCAGTTGGGTTTGGACCCAGATCAAAAGTCTAGATGGTGATCATTTTCCTTGATTGGCTGAATTGTTACTTTCCTATATCTCTCACATCTAATTTGAGAGACATTGGAAGACACCATGTAACATCACTCACACTACACACTGGGGGTTAATGGGTCAAAATGCCTTTAATGTTTCGTCTGCAACAAAAAGTTATTGTCATCTGCTTCAATTCTTAAAATAAACTTACTTTCATTTTTTTGCAAAAATATGGTTAAGATGACAAACAATTTGGATCCTGATGAGACGCCGCAGTATGCGGCCTCTCATCTGGATCCAAACTGTTTGCATAGGTAATCACAGTTTCACCACTAGCATGCAAAGAGTTAAGAGTCATGCATTGACCTGGAGAGATTTTACTGCCCAGCAGCTGTAACCTTTGAACTGCTGCTGTTGTTTATTTAACCCTTAATTTCTCTCATATAAACTTGTTTTCATGCATCTGCAAACAGAATAGACCCAGATAAGGTGGCTCCTATAGGATCAAGGTCTGTTATTTGCTAATGGAATTTGATAGATGTTTCTATGCCTTCTAAAACAGCTACACTGATTCACCTTCAACATTTTATTATAAATAGTTATAAATAGAATGATACCAGCACTCCAATGCAGTTATCTCCCTTTGTCCCTTATGGCTATGCTGATGGGACAAGGGAAATAACTGTGAGGAAATTACCTTTTAAGTGTTACAGATTCTGATGTTAAGTAGCATAAAACCCCAGGGTGAGACCATTTATGGCCCAGGGGTCATTATTTGAACACACCTGGTAGTGGTATATTAGGTGATGCTTCATACCAAATATCTTAGCTCTAGATTATGTGGTTTCAGACAAAAAGATTTTTAAAGGTTTCCCTATATAAGTCAATGTAAAAACTACAAGCCCCAGGGCAGGGCCATTTTTGGCCCGGGGGTCATCATTTTAACAAACTTGGTAAAGGACCATTAGATGATGCTATATACCAAATATCAAAGCTCTAGAAATTGTGGTTTCAGAGAAGAAGATTTTTAAAGATTTAAAAAAAAAACTTGTAAAAGTAGTGGGGTGGGGCCATTTTTTGCCCGGGGGTCATGATTTTAACAAAACTGATAGAGGACATCCTAAGGTACATTTCTGTGAAATTTGGTTGAAATCCTCCTAGTGGTTTAGGAGAAGAAGTCATTTGAAATAAAAGTGAACGGACAGACGGACGGACGGACGGACGGACGTGCTAACGGATGGGTAGTTGTGTGACTTTTTCCTTTGATCTTTTCTTGTGTGACTAGTCCCACAAGAAAAACTATTTTTGGCTCTAACTTTGGAAAAGAATGATCTGGAAGCTAACCCTAACCCTAACCCTATGTCCCACAACTGGCCAGGTTAATGTCACAAGAAATGGCCAGGTTAATGTCACAAGAGATGGCCAGGTTAATGATTTTACTTGTGGGACTAGTTAGAAAAAGTCACACAACTACCCTTTGGTGAGTGCGGACAGACGGACAGACGGACAGACAGACAGACGGACAGACGGACAGACGGACGACGGACGACAGGCGGTCACAATAGCTCACCTTGAGCCTTTGGCTCAGGTGAGCTAAAAACAAATGTCTCCCACCTGCTCCTGTCTCAACAAGAGTGCCAGTGGGCACAATATACGCCCATCATCGAGGTCTTGTTCAACATAAACTGAGGTTAACATATTAGCTAAATGCAAATTCTAAGTCCAATTTTGCGACCAAGTTTCAAGGTTGTAAATAGGCATACTTTAACGAAAAATCTAAATGCTTGACAGAATTAAATTGTATTTACTCTTGCCTACAGATGAAGCTTCTGATGGTAAACAAATGTTTCAAGATTAAAAGCTTGTCTCAAAGGGTTATGTAAATAAATGGACTTAAACCTTAACCAAAAATTCTAAGTTAACAAGAGGGCCAGATTGGCCCTGACATCGCTCACCAGACAATCAGAAGAGAAGATTTTCAAAGTTTTCACCATACTTTTCTATTGAAAACTGCCCATCCCTGGGGCGGGGGCAATTTGGACCCCAGGGGCATAATTTATACAACTTTTATAGAGGACCTGAACATGATGCTATGTGCCAAATATGAAAGCTGAGAACCTTCCAGTTTCAGAGGAGAAGATTTTCAAAGTTTCACTATATGTTTCTATAGAAAACAAGGCACCCCTGGGGTGGGGCCAATTTTGACCCCAGGGGCATAATTTATATAACTTTTGTAGAGGACCTGATTAGGATTCTATGTGCCAAATATGAAAAGCTGAGAACCTTCCAGTTTCAGAGGAGAAGATTTTCAAAGTTTTCACTATATGTTTCTATTGAAAAATGGCCACCCCTGGTGCGGGGCCAATTTTGACCCCAGGGACATAATTTATATAACTTTTGTAGAGGACCTGAACATGATGTTATGTGCCAAATATGAAAGCTGAGAACTTTCCAGTTTCAGAGGAGAAGATTTTCAAAGTTTTCTCTATCTGTTTCTATTGAAAATTAGCCACCCCTGGGGCGGGCCAATTTTGACCCCAGGGGCATAATTTATATAACTTTTGTAGAGAAACTGAACATGATGCTATGTGCCAAATATGAAAAGCTGAGAACCTTCCAGTTTCAGAGGAGAAGATTTTCAAAGTTTTCTATATTTGTTTCTATTGAAAATTAGCCACCCCTAGGGCGGGGCCAATTTTGACCCAAGGGGCATAATTTATATAACTTTTGTAGAGGACATGAACATGATGCTATGTGCCAAATATGAAAGCTGAGAACCTTCCAGTTTCAGAGGAGAAGATTTTCAAAGTTTTCTCTATTTGTTTCTATTGAAAATTAGCCACCCCTGGGGCGGGGCCAATTTTGACCCCAGGGGCATAATTTATATAACATTTGTAGAGAACCAGAACATGATGCTATGTGCCAAATATGAAAGCTGAGAACCTTCCAGTTTCAGAGGAGAAGATTTTCAAAGTTTTACTATGTTTCTATTGAAAACAAGGCACCCCTGGGGCGGGGCCAATTGTGACCCCAGGGGCATAATTTATATAACTTTTGTAGAGGACCTGAATATGATGCTATGTGCCAAAGATGAAAGCTGAGAACCCTGTAGATTCAGAGGAGAAGATTTTTAAAGGTTCAAATTGTTGACGACGGACGACAAATGACGAACGACGCACGACAAACGCTGACGGACATTAGGCGATCACAAAAGCTAACCCTGAGCACATTGTGCTCTGGTGAGCTAAAAAGGGTCATAGTTATGTCACAATGCTCGACAGAGTTATATATTTTTGCCTACATGTGAAGGTTGTGACGGTGAACAAGTGTTCCAAGTTTCAATGCTTTATCGCATAGGGTTATGTAAATAAGTGGACTTAAAACATGTGTTCCACATAAATTGAGGTTAACATTTTTGCTTGCAAATGCTAAACACAAATTCTAAGTCCAATTGTGCGACCTTGACCTTGGATAAATGGACCAGGAAACACCCATGCTACTGTAGCATGTCCAGATAAACATTGTGGTGAAATTTGAGAAGGATCATCATCCAGCAATCAGAACTTGATGTTAGCTCAAAAAGCCTTCCAGAGTTATGGCCCTTGGTCAAATTGTAGCCCTTGTTACAGTAAGCAAGTGTGTGAAGTTTCATAATATTTGTATGAATAGTAAAGAAAGAACAGCCTAGGTTAAAGTTTCTGGACGACAACACAGATGCTGGAGTTAGGACAATATTTTGTCTTCGAAAAACAGAACAGATAGAAATGACTGTATTTCTGTTTTTTTAATATGTTTCTATACTCTATAGAACTATAGAAGACAAATTGACATCAACCAAATTGATTAAATGAAACACCATTAGCTAACAACAGACTTAGCTCTGATCTTTTATTGAAAATTCAAATAATAAAATAATCATTTCTCCACCAAACCCTATATTGGGACCACTCTTTAGCTTTGTCACAATATGGAGTTATTTTTAATTTACACATCTAAACTGGGCCTCCATGTTATGTACCAAAAGAAGATCAGTGGGTAGACAAAGCAACAAATACAACTAGAACTACCACTATAGGTGACGAACACCCCCACTAGCTCATTTGACACAGAGATGGGGGTTATAGAAATAAATCACTACAATATCTGCTACAGTTTAGAAAAAAAATCCGGAAAACCTGAAATTTCCTCAAAATTTCTAAGTAAAAATGCTGTAATTCTGTTAAAAATCAATGTAATGTAACAACATTCAAACCTGATCTGTATCTCATTATTATAAAGCTACATACCAAATATCACATCAATATCTGCAAGGGTTTAGAAAAAAACTCCGGAAAACCTGAATTTCCGGAAAATTTCTAAGTAAAATCACTGTATTTCCGTGAAAAATCAATGAAGCATAACGAAATTCGACCTTTATCTGTAAATCATTATAATAAAGCCACATACCAAATATCACTTCAATATCTGTAAGGTTTAGAAAAAACTCCGGAAAACCTGAATTTCCGAAAAAATTCTAAATAAAATCACTATATTTCACTGAAAAATCATTGAAGCGTAACGAAATTCAAACTTTATCTGTAACTCATTATAATAAAGCCACATACCAAATATTACTTCAATATCTGTAAAGGTTTAGAAAAAAAAACTCCGCAAAACCTAATTTCCGGAAAATTTCTATTTAAAGTAAAATCACTGTATTTCCATGAACAAGAGGGCCATGAGGCCCTAAAGCGCTCACCAGATATAACCCCAGGGGCGGGGCCATTTTTGACCACAAGAAATCATGTGTACACCCTTAGTAGAGAACCACAAGGCAAAGCAACATGCCATTAATTAAAGGTCTAAGCCTTATGGTTTCAGAGAAAAATAATATTTATATTTTTCCCATGAAAAACTGATAAGCCCTGAGGCAGGGCCAAGTTTCGCCCAGTGGTCAGGGTCGTAAGTTAAATATTCTTGGCAGAGGACCACAAGCCACAGCAACATATTTGTAGAGGACCATAAGATCATGTTACATACCAAATATCAAAGGTCTAGGCCTTACAGTTTCAGTAGATTTTTAAAGATTTTCCAATGAAAAACTAATAAGCCCTTGGGCGGGGCCATTTTTGGCCCAGTGTTCATAATTTGAACAACATTTGTAGAGGACCATAAGATCATGCTACATACTAAATATCAAAGGTCTAGGCCTTACAGTTTCAGAGAAGAAGATTTTTAAAGATTTTCCTATGAAAAACTGATAAGCCCTTGGGCGGGGCAATTTTTGGCCCGGGGGTCATAATTTTAACAATCTTTGTAGAGGACCATAAGATCATGCTACATACCAAATATCAAAGGTCTAGGCCTTACAGTTTCAGAGAAGAAGATTTTTAAAGATTTTCCTATGAAAAACTGATAAGCCCTTGGGCGGGGCCATTTTTGGCCCGGGGGTCATAATTTGAACAATCTTTGTAGAGGACCATAAGATCATGCTACATACCAAATATCAAAGGTCTAGGCCTTATAGTTTCAGAGAAGAAGATTTTTAAAGATTTTCCTATGAAAAACTGATAAGCCCTTGGGCGGGGCCATTTTTGGCCCGGGGGTCATAATTTGAACAATCTTTGTAGAGGACCATAAGATCATGCTACATACCAAATATCAATGGTCTAGGACATATGGTTTCAGAGAAGAAGATTTTTAAAGATTTTCATATATTACCATATATGGAAAAAATGACCACGCCCTCTGGCGGCCATGTTTTTTGCCGGATCAAAATTCTTTTAACAACTTTTATAGTCTATCAACTGAGAAACATTTTGGTGAAAACTATATTCAAATCGGACGAGTCATTCTGGAGAAGAAGATTTTTCTAGATATTGCATACAGTTGCCATGGCAACAAGACCGATGGCCCCGCCCACTATCTTTTAACAACTTTTGAAGCACACACCCACAGTATGTATCTGACCAAGTTTGGTTACAATTGGGCAGTCGGTTTCAGAGAAGAAGTCGTTTGAAATTGTTGACGGACAGACGGACAGACGGACGCCGGACACAGGGGTATCACAATAGCTCACCTTGAGCACTTTGTGCTCTGGTGAGCTAAAAATTAATGAAGCGTAACGAAATTCAAACTTGATCTGTAACTCATTATAATAAAGCCACATACCACATATCACTTCAATATCTGTAAAGGTTTAGAAAAAAAACTCCGGAAAACTGAAAATAACAATGGGCAATAACCTTGTGCACTGCACTTGCGGTCAATTTGATCTATATATGAAGTTTGAAGTCAATAGCTTTTATACTTTGGAAGTTATGATCCAGACAAACCGGACGGACGGACAACTGGACCCCCCCCCCCCCCCCCCCCCCCCCCCCCCCCCCCAAAACTTCATTTGTGGGGGTATAATGATTGCCCTTCACTGAATACCAAAAAAAACCAACATACCATTTCCTCTTATTACCTTACATATGTTACAGTCTGTTATAATGGAATTATATAGAGCTGTTTCTATATTTTCTGTAATGGCCAAACTATTGTGTTTTTCATATGGCATTGTAAATGACTAATTAACACCTGTAGTGTCATTATTTGGTACATGAATATCTATGAGGTAAAGTGATAACCCTTTCTTTTGTATAAATGCTTTTTCACGCATTTGCAAACAGAGTAGACCCAGATCAGACGGCTCCTATTTTGACATGATATAGATATGATTCTACAGTTTTTGTCAAAGCAAAACATTTCCATGAAAAGTTTACATAATAAAACTTCAGCTAATAAATATTCCTGTCATTTTCTTACACAGACAGGGAAAGGGTTTACAGAATCTAACAGTCTGTTAACATTGTGCCTTATGAACATTTCTGTACCAAATAATTACACTATAGATATTAATTACATGATTTTTACAATGGCCTATGATCACAAAACATTTTGGTAATTGTAAACAAGAGGGCCTGAAAGGCCCTGATATCGCTCAGAGGAGAAGATTTTCAAAGTTTTCACTATATGTTTCTATAGAAAACTAGCTGGCCCTGGGGCAGAGCCAATTTTAGGTCAGAAAGAATTTATTAATCTATACTTATGTTCAAAATTTCAGATATTTTCATTACACCTTCATGAGTTCATATAATTATCCATATCTTAACTTATTTTTAACTCATCCCCTGTTCTATGTTTATCAAATTTTAAATACCTACTGAATATTCATGGACAAAATAGTTATAATGAAACAGGGAAGGTGGGACATTGTAGTCATTTTAGAAAGTAAAGAAACATCTTTCAAATTCCATAGATAGAAAGAGCAGACCCTGATCATATAGATGCTATAGGAGCCATCTGATCTGGGTCTGCTCTGTTTGCAAATGCATGAAAAGGTGTTTATATGAGGGAAAGGGTTAAGTAAACATATTATAAGTACATGTACATTGTACACCAAATGAAAATAATTTAATGCAATTTGCACTATATTATATCATAAGCAAACAGAGCAGATTGATTAGACGGCTACTACATGAGCCATCTGATCTGGGTCTACTCTGTTTGCAAAGGTGTAGAGAGGCGTAATTATGGAATAAAGGGTTAATTGTCCTACTTACTTTTCAGCTGGCCAGATCTAATGAAATTTTTTGCATCTGCCATAACCAAGAAGGGAGGCAATCCAGTTGTTATCAAAAAGTGCAAAGGGAGATAACCTATCCTTTATGTATGCTAAAAATAGCCAGCTAAAATAGCCAGTTTTAAAACAGTCAGTTTTGTAAAACTGGCTACCCCTGGGGTTTAGGCAATTTTGACCCCAGGGGCATGATTTATATAACTTTTGTAGAAGACCTGAACATGATGCTATGTGCCAAATACCGTATAACGGGTTATTTTTACCTGCTGCTAATTTTTATTTTTTACGACCAAAGTCATTTTCGTAAAAATATTCCTCATATATTTTCGCCGCGTAAACTCCTGTAAAAAGATCTAGTATCTAGAATTTGAATTTAACCGTAAGCAGGGTAATCTTATCAAAGGCAACCTAATCTTCCGATACACTAGAGCGACGTGTTATTGTTAATACCTATACATGTAGTGTACAAATGTTTCAGTGCATTGTGTAATAGGCTATCAGCATCAACACAAAATATGAAGAAACAACACATTATCTGACAAACGTTTCTATTGGCCGAAATCAAAACATACGAGAGGAAATGAAACAATCATCCAATCAGAAGCACGGTTACTAACTGATTACGATATTGTAGCTGGTTTCAGTCACTTACTGAATTTGTCAGATAAAGCGGGGTACCATTCCTGCGTCAGTTTCGTCCCTATATTTTATTTACCAACTTCACTTCTGCGGCAACGGTCGTCGCTGGCAGAACACTGGACCATAACAAACATTGGGATAAATGTGTACATGTACAACATGGTCAATTACGTTAATTACGTTGTTTGATGCCCAGGGGGAAAGCCGGTACATGTGTTTGCTGCACGGTTACCGTGGTAGGCGTGAACACTTGTCAAACTGCGACATACAGTTGACTTTGTATTAACCAAACTATTTATTGTGATTTTTTTAATGATGTAAACTTTTGACGAGCTAATATTTTACGTGTCTTCATGGATTCGTAAAAATTAAAGTCATATAAAATCAAATCATGTGTTTTTACCCCAAATCCGTAAACTTTTACAGCAGTAAAAATAACCCATTATATGGTATGAAAGCTGAGAACCTTCCAGTTTAAGACGAGAAGATTTTCAAAGTTTTCACTATATGTTTCTATTGAAAACTGGCTACCCCTGGGGCGGGCCAATTTTCACCCAAGGGCCATAATTTATATAACTTTTGTAGAAGACCTGAACACCATGCTATGTGCAAAATATCAAAGCTGAGAACCTTCCAGTTTCAGAGAAGAAGATATTCAAAGATTTCACTATTTGTTTCTATTGAAAACTGCCCACCCCTGGGTGGGGCCAATTTTGACCCTGGGACGGGGCAAATTTTGACCCTGGGGCCATATTTTATACATATTTTGTAGAGCACCTGGACATGATGCTATGTGCCAAATATGAAAGCTGAAATATGAAAGCTGAAACCTTCAAGTTTCAGAGAAGAAGGTTTTCAAAGTTTTCCCTACATGCATTTATTTCTATTGAAAACTGCCCGTCCCTGGGGTGGGGCCAATTTTGACCCCAGGGCCATAATTTATATGACTTTTGTAGAGGACCTGAACATGATGCTCTGTGCCAAATATGAAAGCTGAGAGCCATCCTGTTACAGAGAAAAAGATTTTCAAAGATTTCACTATTTGTTTCTAATTAAAACTGCCCACCCCTGGGGCGGGCCAATTTTGACCCTGGGGCCATAATTTATATAACTTTTATAGAGGACCTGAACATGATGCTATGTGTCAAATATGAAAGCTGAGAGCCTTCCAGTTTCAGAAGAAGATTTTCAAAGTTTTCACTATTTGTTTCTATTGAAAACTGCCCACCCCTGGGGCGGGGGCAATTTTGACCCAAGGGCCATAATTTATACAACTTTTGTAGAGGACCTGAACATGATGCTATGTGCCAAATATGAAAGCTGAGAGACTTCCAGTTTCAGAGAAGAAGATTTTCAAAGATTTCACTATTTGTTTCTATTGAAAACTGCCCAACCCTGGGGCGGGGCCAATTTTGACCCCAGGGCCATAATTTATATAACTTTTGTAGTGGACCTGAACATGATGCTATGTGTCAAATATGAAAGCTGATAGACTTCCAGTTTCAGAGAAGAAGATTTTCAAAGATTTCACTATTTGTTTCTATTGAAAACTGCCCAACCCTGGGGCAGGGTCAATTTTGACCCCAGGGCCATAATTTATATAACTTTTGTAGTGGACCTGAACATGATGCTATGTGCCAAATATGAAAGCTGAGAGACTTCCAGTTTCAGAGAAGAAGATTTTCAAAGATTTCACTATTTGTTTCTATTGAAAACTGCCCAACCCTGGGGCGGGGCCAATTTTGACCCCAGGGCCATAATTTATATAACTTTTGTAGTGGACCTGAACATGATGCTATGTGCCAAATATGAAAGCTGAGAACCTTCTGGTTTCAGAGGAGAAGATTTTCAAAGTTTTACTATATGTTTCTGTTGAAAACAAGGCACCCTGGGGCGTGGCCAATTTTGACCCCAGGGCCATAATTTATATAACTTTTGTAGAGGAGATGAACATGATGCTCTGTGCCAAATATGAAAGCTCAGAGACTTCCAGTTTCAGAGAAGAAGATTTTCAAAGATTTCACTATTTGTTTCTATTGAAAACTGCCCATCCCTGGGGCGGGGCCAATTTTGACCCCAGGGCCATAATTTATATAACTTATGTAGTGGGCCTGAACATGATGCTATGTGCCAAATATGAAAGCTGAGAACCTTCTGGTTTCAGAGGAGAAGATTTTCAAAGTTTTACTATATGTTTCTATTGAAAACAAGGCACCCCAGGGGCGGGGCCAATTTTGACCCCAGGGCCATAATTTATATAACTTTTGTAGAGGACCTGAACATGATGCTCTGTGCCAAATATGAAAGCTGAGAGCCATCCTGTTACAGAGAAAAAGATTTTCAAAGATTTCACTATTTGTTTCTAATTAAAACTGCCCACCCCTGGGGCGGGCCAATTTTGACCCTGGGGCCATAATTTATATAACTTTTATAGAGGACCTGAACATGATGCTATGTGTCAAATATGAAAGCTGAGAGCCTTCCAGTTTCAGAAGAAGATTTTCAAAGTTTTCACTATTTGTTTCTATTGAAAACTGCCCACCCCTGGGGCGGGGCCAATTTTGACCCAAGGGCCATAATTTATACAACTTTTGTAGAGGACCTGAACATGATGCTCTGTGCCAAATATGAAAGCTGATAGACTTCCAGTTTCAGAGAAGAAGATTTTCAAAGATTTCACTATTTGTTTCTATTGAAAACTGCCCAACCCTGGGGCAGGGCCAATTTTGACCCCAGGGCCATAATTTATATAACTTTTGTAGTGGACCTGAACATGATGCTATGTGCCAAATATGAAAGCTGAGAGACTTCCAGTTTCAGAGAAGAAGATTTTCAAAGATTTCACTATTTGTTTCTATTGAAAACTGCCCAACCCTGGGGCGGGGCCAATTTTGACCCCAGGGCCATAATTTATATAACTTTTGTAGTGGACCTGAACATGATGCTATGTGCCAAATATGAAAGCTGAGAACCTTCTGGTTTCAGAGGAGAAGATTTTCAAAGTTTTACTATATGTTTCTGTTGAAAACAAGGCACCCCTGGGGCGTGGCCAATTTTGACCCCAGGGCCATAATTTATATAACTTTTGTAGAGGAGATGAACATGATGCTCTGTGCCAAATATGAAAGCTCAGAGACTTCCAGTTTCAGAGAAGAAGATTTTCAAAGATTTCACTATTTGTTTCTATTGAAAACTGCCCATCCCTGGGGCGGGGCCAATTTTGACCCCAGGGCCATAATTTATATAACTTATGTAGTGGACCTGAACATGATGCTATGTGCCAAATATGAAAGCTGAGAACCTTCTGGTTTCAGAGGAGAAGATTTTCAAAGTTTTACTATATGTTTCTATTGAAAACAAGGCACCCCAGGGGCGGGGCCAATTTTGACCCCAGGGCCATAATTTATATAACTTTTGTAGAGGACCTGAACATGATGCTCTGTGCCAAATATGAAAGCTGAGAACCTTCCAGTTTCAGAGAAGAAGATTTTCAAAGATTTCACTATTTGTTTCTATTTAAAACTGCCCACCCCTGGGGCGGGGCCAATTTTGACCCAAGGGCCATAATTTATATAACTTTTGTAAAGCACCTGAACATGATGCTCTGTGCCAAATATGAAAGCTAAGAGACTTCCAGTTTCAGAGAAGAAGATTTTCAAAGATTTCACTATTTGTTTCTATTTAAAACTGCCCACCCCTGGGGCTGGGCCAATTTTGACCCCAGGGCCATAATTTATACAGCTTTTGTAGAGCACCTGAACATGATGCTATGTGCCAAATATGAAAGCTTAGAACCTTCTGGTTTAAGAGGAGAAGATTTTCAAAGTTTTACTATATGTTTCTACTGAAAACAAGGCACCCCTGGGGCGGGGCCAATTTTGACCCCAGGGGCATAATTTATATAACCTTTGTAGAGGACCTAAAGATGATACTATGTGCCAAAGATGAAAGATGAGAACCCTGTAGATTCAGAGGAGAAGATTTTTAAAGGTTCAAATTGTTGACGACGGACGACGAACGACGCACGCCGACGGACAACGGGCGATCACAAAAGCTCACCCTGAGCACAAAGTGCTCTGGTGAGCTAAAAAGAGAAGCCTCCAGTTTCAGGAGAAGATTTTCAAAGTTTTCACTATATGTTTCTATTGAAAACTGGCCATCCCTGGGGCAGTGCCAATTTTGACCCCAGGGGCATGATTTATATAACTTTTGTAGAGGACCTGAACATGATGCTATGTGCCAAATATGAAAGCTGAGAACCTTCCAGTTTCTGAGAAGATTTTCAAAGTTTTCACTATAGTATATATTTCTATTGAATACTGGACACCCCTGGGGCGGGGCCAATTTTGACCCCAGGGACGTGATTTATATAACTTTTGTAGAGGACCTACAGATGATGCTATGTGCCAAAGATGAAAGCTGACAGCTCAGTAGATTCAAAGGAGAAGATTTTTAAAGGTTCAAATTGTTGACGGCTGATGACAGACGACGCACGACGGATATCAGGCAATCACAAAAGCCCACCCTGAGCATATTGTGCTCTGGTGAGCAAAAAATGTAGAATGAGCTCGATATAATTCCATCTGCAAATAGAGCAGACCCTGATTAAATGGCTCCTACTGATGCTGTCTGATTTGAGTCTACTCTGTTTGCAAAGATGTGAAATAGCTGTCTAAGCATCTGGTTCCATGACAATTATATCAAAATACCTGGTACGCCTGCAACACCTTTCCTGAAGCCAGTCCATTTGCCAAGCACAACACCCCAGTCTCCTGCATGGTTCTTGATCAGTACAGCTCGTTCTCCTTGACGAGGATTTAATGTTAAATGATCCTTGGAAACCTGTTAAAACACACATACATATAATGATTTACTTCATATGTCTTTGAAAACCTTTGCAAAGAGAGTAGACCCACATCAGATGGCTTCTATACGATATGCTCAGGGTCTTTTCTTTATGCTTGTGGAATAATATAGATCTGATTCTACAGGGTTTTATTCAGGGCCAAAATTTTATTATTCATGTCACTATCAACAAGAGTGCCAAAATGTCACAATATACTCCCGTCAAATGTCTGCAAGTTGAAAGGCCATTACTCCATATCAGGTGGCATTAAGTAAGGGGAGAAACTTCTGGAGTGTCAAGGACATTCTTGCTATTCATCAAACCCAACTGAGACATTATGGTAATATACATGCTGACCAAATTCGAAAAGGATTGGATTACAATTGTTGAGTTAGAGAGCGGACAAGCAAAAGTTCACCGAAATTCATAAAGTAAGGGGAGATAATTCTTGAGTGTCAGAGACAATCTTGCTGGTTATCGAACATGACCGAGACATTATGGTAATATTCATGCTGACCAAATCTGAAAAGGATTGGATTACATTTGTTAAGTAAGAGAAAGGACAAGCAAAAATTCACGGAAATTCATAAAGTGAGGGGAGATAATTCTGGAGTGTCTGGGGGCAATCTTGCTGGTTATCGAACATAACTGAGACATTATGTTAATATACATGCTGACAAAATTTGAAAAGGATTGGATTACATTTGTTTGGGTTAGAAAGTGGGCAAGCAAAAATGCACGGAAATTCATAGAGGGATAAATAAAGGGAGATAATTCTGGAGCTTCTGGGCCAATCTTGCTGGTTATCGAACTTGACTTAGACATTATGGTAATATACTTGCTGACAATATTTGAAGCGGATTGGATTACATTTATTTGAGTTAGAGAGTGGACAAGCTAAAATTCAAGGAATATTATAAAGTAAGGGGAGATATTTCTGGAGTGTCTGGGCAAATCTTGCTGGTTATCGAACATGACCGAGACATTATGGTAATATACATGCTGACAAAATTTCAAAAAGATTGGATTGCATTTGTTTGAGTTAGAGTGGACAAGCAAAAGTTCACGGATGGACAGATGGACGGACGGAGAGCGCCACGACATAATACGTCCCGTCTGAAGACGGGCGTATAAAATTCAATTAATATTCATGGTGTCATTATTTCAATCTTTTTAAAAAAATCATCAGAAATTTGTCATGACTTTCAAAGCCTTTTCTCAAATTGTGACTGCTGTGAGGGTTAAAAACTTCATCTGGAGAGCTAGTGTAAACAAGAGGGCAATGATGCCCTTTATGGTTCACCTGAAACAAAGGTCTTGTACTCTAATGTGTATATACAAGAGGGCCATGATGACCCTAAATCGCTCACCTGGTTACTATAGACTTATGCATACACTGTATTTCTACGTAAACAAGAGGGCCAAGATGGCCCTTAATCGCTCACCTGATTACCATAGATTTAAGATTTTTGCTTGGTAGACCATGGGTAGGGCCAATATTGACATTACTATTTGAACAATGTTGATAGTGGACCATGAGCAGTGGTTCTACAGAGAACAAGATTTTCAAGATTGACTTTATCAAGACAAATGATTCTGATCAATGAAAATTTGCCCTCTAGAGTATTTTTTCTAAGATTTGACCTAGTGACCTATTTTTTATTCCCACCCCACCCATGATCACACTCAACCTTGATATCACCAAGACAAACACTCTGAGCGAGTTTGAGGAAGATTGGGCTAAAAATGTGGCCTCTGGAGTGTAAACAAGATTTTTCTAAGATATTACCCAGTGACCTACTTTTTGACCACACGTAACCCACTTTCAAACTTGTCCAAGATTTTATTAGGACAATCATTCTGACCAATTTTCATGAAAATTTGGCTATAAATGTAACCTCTAGAGTGTTCACAAGGTTTTCCTACTATTTGACCTAATGACCTAGTTTTTAACCCCACATAACCCACTTTCAAACTCGTTTGAGATTTTATCAAGACAATCAGTATGACAGAGTTTCATGAAGATTGGACAAAAAATGTGACTACTAGAGTGTTCACAAGGTTTTTCTACTGTTTGACCTAAAGACCTAGTTTTCAACCCCACTTTCGAACTCGTCCGATATTTTATCAAGACATTCATTCTGACCAAGTTTCATGAAGATTGGACAAAAAAATGTGACCACCAGAGTGTTCACAAGGCTTTTCTACTGTTTGACCTAGTGACCTAGTTTTTAACCCCACTTGACCCACCTTCGAACTCGTCCGAGATTTTATCAAGACATTTGTTCTGACCAAGTTTCATGAAGATTGGACTAAAATTGTGACTACTAGAGTGTTCACAAGGTTTTTCTACTGTTTCACCTAGTGACCTAGTTTTCAACCCCACTTGACCTACTTTCAAACTTGTCCGATATTTTATCAAGACATTCGTTCTAAGTTTCATGAAGATTGGACAAAAAAAATGTGACTACTAGAGTGTTCACAAGGTTTTTCTACTGTTTGACCTAGTGACCTAGTTTTTAACCCCACTTGACCCACTTTCGAACTTGTCCGAGATTTTATCAAGACATTCATTCTGACCAAGTTTCATGAAGATTAGACTAAAAATTGTGACTACTAAAGTGTTCACAAGGTTTTGCTACTGTTTGACCTAGTGACCTAGTTTTTTACCCCACTTGACCCACTTTCGAACTTGTCCGAGATTTTATCAAGACATTCATTCTGACCAAGTTTCATGAAGATTAGACTAAAAATTGTGACTACTAAAGTGTTCACAAGGTTTTCCTACTGTTTGACCTAGTGACCTAGTTTTTAACCCCACTTGACCCACTTTCGAACTTGTCCGAGATTTTATCAAGACATTCATTCTGACCAAGTTTCATGAAAATTGGGCTAAAAATGTGACCACTAGAGTGTTCACAAGCAAATTGTTGACGACACACGACGGAAGACGGACATTCAAGTCTCCCAAAAGCTCATCCTGAGCTTTGCTCAGGTGAGCTAAAAAGTCAGCTTCAGATTGGGGCCAATATGAAACCAAGGGCCATAGTTTTAGGCAGTGTTCTCATTAGGATTGAATTTTACCGATTCCCTGGGACCCAGGGCATCAGCAAAAGTTGTGTCCCAAGCAAATACAACTGAGTTCCAGATCATTTCACTTCTGCTTTTGTAATGGAGATTTTTTGCACCATTAAATGTAAAGGGGTAAAACTATTTAAGACTTACACTGATATATCATTTAACATCAATAAGATAAGTGTTATAAGCACTGTGTAATAAGGTCTTTCTTGATGCTTTGATTTGAAGTGCACGAAGAGGAGCATCGTTTGAGTATCTGAGCTGAGCATCACTGTATCCGCTGGTGCGTAAAAGCAGTTTTCACTTCATTTTCAGTGCATACAAAGCATCACATGGTAATTCTATTGGTTTCAGGGCTAACATCATTTACTTACAAGTCTTTAAACTCACGATCTTGCACCCATAACGCTTTAAAGTTCCTGGCGTGTTCAACTTTTTACTAGCAGACGCCATTTTTTTCAGCACCCAAATCTCATTACTACGCGACAGAACGGTTCTCATAGAATTACATAATGTTAGATGCTGACATTAGGGTGGAAATGGTAACCATTCAATGCAGAATGCAGGTGCCCTCCTACGTACATGGAATAACCCAGGACTCGATATTAATAGATGCGTTGCAAGACCGAGTATCAGTTGTTAATTTACCTGGATTCATTTAAATCGGTAAAATTTCGATCATTGGGACGCAACGTACTTGACTATTTTGCGTTCCAACGATTTTCGGTGCGTATTTAGATATGATTACGACGTAAACGGGAACACTGGTTTTAGGCCTGGAGGTAAATTTGAACAATCTTAATAATGGCACATGAAGTGATGCTTCATATAAATTTCAAAGGTCTGGGCCTTAAAATTTCACAGAAGGAGATTTTTGAAGACTTTCCTATGAAAAACTGATAAGCCAAGTGGGGCGGGGCCATTTTGGTCCAGATGTCATAATTTGAATAATCTTGGTATAAAATCATTAGATGATGCTACATACCAAATATCAAAGGTCTAGGCCTTACAGTTTCAGAGTAGAAGATTTTTAAAGATTTTCCTATGACAAACTGATACGCCCCGGGGCGGGGCCATTTTTGGTCCAGGGGTCTTAATTTGAACAGTATTTGTAGAGGGCCATTAGATGATGCTACATACCAAATATACAAGGTCTAGGCCTCACGGTTTCAGAGAACAAGATTTTTAAAGATTTTCCTATGAAAAACTGATGAGCCCCGGGGTGGGGCAATTTTTAATCCGGGGGTCATAATTTGAACAAGAGGGCCATGATGGCCCTAAATCGCTCACCTGGTTACTATAGACATATGCATAAACTGTATTTCTATGTAAAAATAAGTAAGCTTCAGATTGGGGCCAATATGAAACCAAGGGCCGTAATTTTAGGCCTTGAGTTTCAAATTTGAACAATCTAAATAAAGGAACATTATATATGCTTCATACAAGTTTCAAAGTTTCACAGGAGATTTTAAAGATTTTCCTATGAAAAACTGATAAGCCAGGGGCAGGGCCATTTTGGTCCAGGCGTCATAATTTGAACAATTTTGGTAGAAAACCATTAGATGATAATAAATACTAAATTTCAAAGGTCTAGGCCTTACAGTTTAGGAGAAGATTTTTAAAGATTTCCCTATGAAAAACTGATAAGCCAGGGGCCGGGCCATTTTTGGTCCGGGGTTCATAGTTTGAACAATCTTTGTAGAGGACCATTAGACGATGCTACATACTAAATATCAAAGGTCTAGGCCTTACGGTTTCAGAGAAGAAGCTTTTTATGAAAAACTGATAAGCCCCCGGGCGGGGCCATTTTGGTCAAGGGGTCATAATTTGAACAGTCTTTGTAGAGGACCAATAGATGATGCTACATACCAAATATCAAATGTCTAGGCCTTACGGTTTCAGAGAAGAAGATTTTTAAAGATTTTCCTATGAAAAACTCATAAGCCCCGGGGCGGGGCCATTTTTGTCTTTGGGGTCATAATTTGAACAATCTTAGTAGAGGACCATTAGATGATGCTACATACCAAATACCAAAGGTCTATGCCTGATAGTTTCAGAGAAGAAGATTTTTAAAGATTTTCCTATGAGAAACTGATAAGCCCCGGGGCGGGGCCATTTTTGGTCCGGGGGTCATAATTTGAACAATATTTGTAGAGGACCATTAGATAATGCTACATACCAAATATCAAATGTCTAGGCCTTACGGTTTCAGAGAAGAAGATTTTTAAAGATTTTCCTATGAAAAACTGATAAGCCCCGGGGCGGGGCCATTTTTGGCCCAGGGGTCATAATTTGAACAATCTTGGTAGAGGACCAATAGATGATGCTACAAACTAAATTCCAAAGGTCTAGGTCTTACGATTTCTGAGAAGATGATTTTTAAAGATTTTCCTATGAAAAACTGATAAGCCCCGGGGCGGGGCCATTTTTGGTCCAGGGGTCATAATTTGAACAATCTTTGTAGAGGACCATTAGATAATGCTACATACCAAATATCAAAGGTTTAGTCCTTACGGTTTCAGGGAAGAAGATTTTTAAAGATTTTCCTATAAAAAACTGATAAGCCCCGGGGTGGGGCCATTTTTGGCCCGGGGGTCATAATTTGAACAATCTTTGTAGAGGACCATGAGATCATGCTACATACCAAATATCAAAGGTCTAGGCCTTACGGTTTCAGAGGAGAAGATTTTTAAAGATTTTCCTATGAAAAACTCATAAGCCCCGGGGCGGGGCCATTTTTGGCCCAGGGGTCATAATTTGAACAATCTTGGTAGAGGACCAATAGATGATGCTACAAACTAAATTCCAAAGGTCTAGGTCTTACGGTTTCTGAGAAGATGATTTTTAAAGATTTTCCTATGAAAAACTGATAAGCCCCGGGGCGGGGCCATTTTTGGTCCAGGGGTCATAATTTGAACAATCTTTGTAGAGGACCATTAGATAATGCTACATACCAAATATCAAAGGTTTAGTCCTTACGGTTTCAGAGAAGAAGATTTTTAAAGATTTTCCTATGAAAAACTGATAAGCCCCGGGGTGGGGCCATTTTTGGCCCGGGGGTCATAATTTGAACAATCTTTGTAGAGGACCATGAGATGATGCTACATACCAAATATCAAAGGTCTAGGCCTTACGGTTTCAGAGGAGAAGATTTTTAAAGATTTTCCTAAGAAAAACTGATAAGCCCCAGGGCGGGGCCATTTTTGGCCCAGGGGACATAATTTGAACAATCTTTGTAGAGGACCATTAGATGATTCCACATACCAAATATCAAAGCTCTAGGCTATGTGGTTTCAGAGAAGAAGATGTTTAAGTAAATTGTTGACGACGCACGACGCACATATGCACATACGCACATACGCACGACGCACGACGACGGACACTGCCCCCTCACAATACCTCACCTGGCACTTTGTGCCAGGTGAGCTAACAACCTTGGTAGAGGACCATTAGATAATGCTATATACCAAATATCAAAGGTCTAGGCCTTACAGTTTCAGAGAAGAAGTTTTTAAAGATTTTTACAAAAAAACTGATAAGCCCCAGGGCGTGGCCATTTTTGGCCCGGGGGTCATGATTTTAACAAACTTTGTAGAGGTCTATTAGGTGATGCTTCATACAAAATATCTAAGCTCTACGGTATGTGGTTTCAGAGAAAAATATTTTTAACGATTTTACTATAGAAGTCTATGTAAAATTGATAAGCCCCGGGGCGGGGCCATTTTTGGCCGGGGGTCATAATTTGAACAACCTTGGTGGAGGACCATTAGATGATGCTACATACCAAATATCAAAGGTCTAGGCCATACGGTTTCAGAGAAGAATATTTTTTTAAAGATTTTTACAAAGACAACTGATAAACCCCAGGGCGGGGCCATTTTTGGCCCGGGGGGCATGATTTGAACAAAATTGGTAGATTGGTAGAGGTCTATTAGGTAATGGTTCAAACCAAATATCTAAGCTCTAGGGTATGTGGTTTCAGAGAAGAAGATTTTTAAAGGTTTTCCTATATAAGTCTATGTAAAATTGATAAGCCTCGGGAAGGGCCATTTTTGGCCCGGGGGTTATTATTTGAACAACCTTGGTAGAGGACCATTAGATGATGCTACATACCAAATATCTAAGCTCTAGGATTTGTGGCTTCAGAGAAGAAGATTTTTAAAGCTTTTACAAAAACAAATGATAAGCCACAGGGCGGGGCCAACTTGATAGAGGATCACCCAAGGTACATTTCTGTGAAATTTAGTTGAAATCCTCCAAGTGGTTTAGGAGGAGAAGCCATTTGAAAAAAGTGTGGACGCCGGACGAAGCCAGACACAGGGCAATCACAATAGCTTACCTTGGCACTTCGTGCCAGGTGAGCTAATAAAGGTTGTGTGCTCTAATGTGTGTATATACAAAGGGCATGTGCTCTAATGTGTATATACAAAAGTTGTGTGCTCTAATGTGTATATACAAAGGCTGTGTGCTCTAATGTGTATATACAAAGGTTGTGTGCTCTAATGTGTATATACAAAGGTTGTGTGCTCTAATGTGTATATACAAAGGCTGTGTGCTCTAATGTGTATATACAATGGTCGTGTGCTCTAATGTGTATATACAAAGGTCCTGTGCTCCAGGGTTGGCAAAATGCCGGCATTTATGAGTATTTACCGTGCCGGTGGTAAATACCGGTAAATACCGGGATTTACTGGCGTTTACTGGCACTTACTGGCATTTACTGGTATTTGAATTGTCCAGGGGTTTAGCACATATTTAAACCATCCTAATGTGCTTTATTAGATCTCTAATCATATATACAAGTTTTGCCTTATGTATTTGCAGTGTAAACAACCCAAAAAATAAAATAAAAGGTGTAATTAGGGCCCTGCATGGAAATGCAGGAGCCCTATAGGAATCACAATTTCTGTCCATCCGTCCAACACTTTTGATGTGACATGATAACTCAACAGTACTTCACATATTGGTTTCATATTAAGGCATATGCTAAGTATCATCAGAGGGAAACACCTATAGTTTTTGGGTTGAATCTGATCACTATGTCTAAAATTATCTGCCCTTGATTACAGGGCTCTCTCCCTCTCTGTAACTGAGTCAGTTTTCTAGTTTAAGCTGAATTTTGAATGAACCAAGTTTCATGAAAATCAAAAGACTGGCAGTCAGTTGTAGAGAACTGAGTAACAGATAAGAGAAACAATACCGGCCACCTAACCCACTGCAAATTACTGCCAGGTCAGCTCTCAAAACAACAGTTTTGACACCTCTACTGGCCACTATGGTAATTGTTGTAAAAACATACACACTTTTCATTTAAGAGATAGACACAATGAACCATGAAGTGTCAAACACAATATAGACAATTTGGAGGGGCAATGATTCAGATTAAACCAATCAAACTGCAGTATCAGACAAAGGAGTTGGTCTGTTGTACTGATGATTTTTACACATTATACCAGCAGAATCATGCCATTATTTAAATTTAGAGTTATACAGGACTTGTCTGATAACCAGATGAAACTCCTAGATAATATGTATAAGCCATCTGATGAGTACACCTGGCAGGCATGAAACAGTTTAAACCCTCAGTATAATGATGGTCAGAAATCAATAAATAAAGTTATCAATATTCCACTAACCAGCAATTTAAAACAGCCTTTATAAAAACAATAAACTTCAAAGAAATAATATATATTCCACCTTTTCTGGAGTATTTGCCAGTAAATGCCAGTACTGGCCATTTTGGGAGTATTTACCGGACCGGTAAATACCGGTATTTACCAGCGGTATTTACCGCCCCCGGTATTTACCGCCCAACCCTGCTGTGCTCTAATGATTGTGTATATACAAAGGCTGTGTGCTCTAATGTGTATATACAAAGGTTGTGTGCTCTAATGTGTATATAGGAAATACAGTCGACTCTCGTTATGTCGAACTCGAAGGGACCCGTTAAAAACTTCGACTCATCGAGAGTTCGACTTAAAAATCACATGCCATTTTGTAAAAAAAAACCCAGTTTCTTTCATTGCGTTCACCTTAAACAAGCTGTCATATTTCAAGCATACTAATGTGCGTGTACAGTTTAGTCTTCACACTGTGTAAAAGAAACGCATATGTGTATATAAAATTGTACATGTGCGTGTTGATCCATTACTGCGAGAACAAACTTCTGTCTTTCCTACCCTACATTTATGACACCATGCCCTAATTTACAAGGCACTGTCCAATGTTCAGACCCCTTTTGCCTTTATCATTGAATTAATCGCCGTTTGTTTGGCGATTTTTAAAGCGCATCATTTGTTTACGCCATTTCTATGGGAAATCCCTTTTCCTCAACGGGCACCGGAAATACGCAATCACACATGAACTAGCTGGTTGCCGATTCGCGTACTTCCGGTACATGTAAGAGAACAGCCGTATTCGGGAAACCAGACTTTTAAAAATGTAGTCACCATTTTACATGTTTCGCTGTGAGCTGTTTTCGCTATTACTCAAGTGACAAATTAAATTCAATGTTGAACTGCATGTATTGGTATTAAAATAAGGAACAGGCCTTACTTTTTATCCAATCTCTACAAAATCGTCCGGAAGCGAGGACGCTTGAGAGTTATCTTTCTTACTACAGTAGTCATGATTGACACTTAGGACGAATGGACGGTAATGTGTCATTTTACTAAATAACGTTCACTCAATGTGACATTGTTCCGCAGTTTGAATAATTATCTGACATCAGTGATTGTTTACCCACAAAACACTGTAATTACGTGTGTCGCGATCACCTGGCGTACTTTGCCAGGGTCGGATCAAAAGGTCCAATTCACACCTCGAACTCAATCAGACTGAGGTGTGACTTAGATACAAACACCGATACTTACATGCAAACAAACGCTTTGGGGACGGAAAATGACTTCGACTTAACGAAAACGTGATCAGTTCAAACTCGTCTTAAAAACTTAAATTTATATAGAATATATAGGAAGAAAAGTTGGGACTTTACAAAAAATTCGTGTCAACGAGAAATTCGTGTCAAGCGATTTCGCCATAACGAGAGTGGACTGTAGTAGTCTTATTTTTTAATATAAAACAAGAAGCATTCTGTCTGGCAGCCATGGTTTTTCAGGAATTGTGATAATTTTAGCTCTCTTGGCAATGGGTCATCTAAGGAATATTTCCACGAAATTATCCCCTGTTGGCATGTACAGAACTGATAATCTACTGAAATTTACCCTCATCTGTAGCAAATCATTTAAGTTTCAACTAGTTTGGTAGAGGGTCACCTAAGAATAATTTCTGCCAAAATATATTGAAATTGGGCTGGCGGTTTTATAGACAATATCTAAAGTTTTTTCCATTTAATTACCACGGAACCAGAGTTTTGAATGGTATGAAATTGTGTATGAAAAGTGAATGGATGGGTGGACTGAGGATAGACGATGGGCAATCACTAAAGCTCATGCAGAGCATATGCAAGGGACACAAATATGTGATGAAACAAGAGATGTCACAGTCACGTGACAAATGCCCCCAAAAATTGTACCCTGTGACCTTGACCTATGGACCAGGGAGTTGACACATCGTCTTTGTGTGGTGAACATTTGTGCCAGGTTCCTTTGAAATCCATTCACAGATAAACAAGTAATTGTACCCTGTGAGCTTGACCTTTGACATATGGACCAGGGAGCTGAACGCGACACATCGTCTTTGTCTGGTGAACATCTGTGCCAAGTTATATTGAAATCCATTGATAGATAAAGATGTTACAGACCGGACACCAAATTTGTGACAAAGTAATTGTACCCTGTGACCTTGACCTTTGACCCATGGACCAAGGAGTTGAAAGCGACACATCATCTTTGTCTGGTGAACATTTGTGCCAAATCATATTGAAATCCATTGATATATAAAGAAGTTACAGACCGGACACGAAATTTGTGACAAAGTAATTGTACCCTGTGACCTAGACCTTTGACCCATGGACCTGGGAGTTAAACGTGACACATCCTCTCTGCCTGGTGAACATTTGTGTGCAGTTATATTGAAATCCATTGATAGATGAAGAAGTTACAGACCGGACACGAAATTTGTGACAAAGTAATTGTACCCTGTGACCTTGACCTTTGACCCATGGACCTGGGAGTTGAACGTGACACATCGTCTCTGTCTGGTGAACATTTGTGTGAAGTTATATTGAAATCCATCGATAGATGAAGAAGTTACAGACCGGACACGAAATTTGTAACAAAGTAATTGTACCCTGTGACCTTGACCTTTGACCCATGGACCTGGGAGTTGAACGCGACACATCGTCTCTGTCTGGTGAACATTTGTGTGAAGTTATATTGAAATCCATTGATAGATGAAGAAGTTACAGACCGGACACGAAATTTGTGACAAAGTAATTGTACCCTGTGACCTTTGACCCATGGACCAGGGAGTTGAACGTGACACATCGTCTCTGTCTGGTGAACATTTGTGGCAAGTTATATTGAAATCCATTGATTGATGAAGAAGTTACAGACCGGACACGAATTTGGGACGGACGGAAGGACAGACGGACGGACGGAAGGACGGACAATGCGACTACTATATGCCCACCGTTGGGGGCATAAAAAGCCAGACGGAAAACCATGACAGACTGCCTGGCAGACAAATGGACAAAGACAAAGAAGAGATCTTCAAGTGTGGTGCCACTCCACTAAAACAGTTGACACAATAAATATCTACCATGAAATAAAAACAAGAGGGCCATGACGGCCCTATGTCACTCATCTGAGAAAAAGGTCTCCTGGGTGGGGGCCAATATTAACCCCAGAGGCATAATTTCAAGAATCTTGTATGTAAAATCAACATCTATGACCTGTTTAATTTCATATATAACATCAAATTAATGAAAGCACTGAAGTTTAAAATCTCATTTAAGTTAGCTAAACAAGGATGAATCTGCATTATGACATCAACTGACTCAGCAAGCAGGAATATCCACAGTTTATATTCAGCTAATTATCACACAGACAAGCTAAAGCAAACCATGTAGAAATAGGATGTTTATCCTGGTACAATCGCGCGCAGTCGCATAGGAGTGCATGCGTTTTTTCCATCGATATAAATAGCCTCCTACAAATAGCGTTAAAAATGGATAAATGCGGAGTTGGATTTAATTCACAGAGTGCATCATGTATAGAGTCTTATGTTTAATCAACCTACGAAAATATGTACACTCTTTTTCTTTCTTGTGCCTAAATTCCAACTTGCTTTTTCCAATTTTCACTCGCATTTTATCAGTTCTCAAGAGCTAAGTTCAAATGCTAATGGCCTTATGTACTATTAACTTCTATTACCTGGTTATTTTTATATCTAAAATCAACATCTATGGCCTGTTTAATTTCATATATAAAATCAATTTCAATACAAAAATTACCTGTGTTGGTAGCGGTAGTTGATCAGAGGCGATCAGATGACCAATGGCTGCCATTTTGTCATGGTAGTACACCTGTATTACAGACGTCATCAAGGGCAAACTGTGCAAAGTACGAGCAGTAAACTCGACCCTTCCAGCATGGTTCTTCAGCCTGTTACAATAACAAGAAAATGGCTGTAGATAATATGCATACATGTACTGATCTATCAAAATGTCTTATTTCTCTGCCCAACCTTATCTTTCTGCAGCTCAGAGAGGTGATTCCAAGGAGTTGCAGCAAAATTGGGATTGGCTGATAGAGACTTGTATGCAAGCAGAGTAGACCCAGATCAGACAGTTCCTGTAAAAGTCGTCTGATTAGGGTCTGTTCTGTTTGATTATGAACTTATAATAGACCTGACAATGTAAAAATTCAACTAATAAATAACCATGATGTTATTATTTCTTACTTGAATAATCAACAGGGAAAAGGTTAAGCATTAAAGTACGCACTTGTAAGGTAAGTTAGGTCAAGCAATAAGTGACTGTAACAACTGTTACCCTTTGTCCTGACAAACACTCTACTTAAACTCTGATCTGTTGCCATTTTGTTGAAACTATTGACGAAGTGTAAAAAAGTTACTCAACATCTCATCTGGAATTCTGCATCCACCTTGTTTGCAAATGTCTGTTAGGTCACAATCAATAGCAGGATAAGGTTTAACCCTTTTGGCACCAAATTTATAATTGTCATCTGCAATTCCATTTTGTTAAATCATTCAGTAAAATAAGGAAATAAGATAAATAAATGCAAATTTCAAAGGAATATAGCACATAAATAGAAATAGAGCTTGAGACAAAAAGTGAAGTCCCTGATCAGATGCTTCCTTGAAAAGGTTGGCGTTTGATTCTGCACTATTTGTAGTGGTGCATTTTTTGAGACATTGTCGGTGAAAGGGCTAATAATAGTTAGCTTTGATAATTATTTGCAGCAATTGATCAGACTCTTACCTGTGTGTGGCCACTTGACAATGGTTGTCTGCTCCTGGTGGCAGTCGCTCCAGATTCACAGGGCCCCAAAGCTGCTGAATATTTTCAGGAACAATTGCATTCTCATAATTGCCTTTTTCCAAGAAAAACATGGCCGGCCCTTTGGATGGAGCTGAAAATGTGCCACTGACATCCAAACTCAAATCGTGGCATAAATTTAGCTTTGCCTTGTAATTTCCACCATTTGCTAAGGATTCTACCTGAGACATAAGATCATACAGGCTGTGACCAAGACTGTCTTCACTTCCACAGCAGGAAAATCCTGACTTCTTTTTAACTTCAAATTTTATGTTGTTCACTGCTCGAGTACTGAACATGTATGGTTCAGACACAGTCTGGAAGTGTACCTCTGTGCTTCCAATGGATTCAGCTGGTCTACCTCTTTTGAACCATCTCTTCACTTCAACTTTACCAGCACAGGCAGTTGCAATGATGTTCAGTTTCTTGTAATCTTCTCCAGCTGCATAATTAGGTAGATTCAGTACCATTGAATCCATTCTGACAGTTGAACTTTTGGTAGCAACACCCCAGGTATCCATCTCAGTCATCTTGTACAGTACACCACCTGGCGGAGGACCACGATACATTGCTCCAAATACGGAAAAATTTTCATTGAACGTGTTTTTCCAATGTTTCCTTGTTTCCAGATCAGCATTAAAAAGCTTCGATCCCTCACTTCTGTCCGTCACATTGTCATCATGATTGAAAAGATTGCCAATGATAGCCATCATATCTTTCTTGTAAAGCCATGGGTTTAACTGATGGGTGTGCCACATAAGGTCTATGTCATAGCAAGGGACAATAAACTCGCCAGGGAGCTTTGTCTTAAGATACAAAAATTGCTTGTACCTCAAAACTGAATCTTTCAGAAATTTACGGTCTCGGAAATGTGGTAGGGACACTTGGTAGTAGAAAGCTGTTTGTCTTGATGCTGCTTCAATGATGTTATATGTAATTTTGGATGCAAAGCCTTTCAGCACAGCAGCATTGAAGGGCATGTTGTGGTCCAGGTGAAATGGTTCATGTCCATTGGCATACATTCGATTCCAGTAGCCTTGAGACTTCTTCAGAGCATTCTGGTATTCTTTAGGAGAGCCCATTAGTGTATGGTTTACAACAGTGTTCACAATTGCCACGCAGTCCTTTGAATAGGCTCTTGGTGACAGCATGTGACAATGCCATACCCATTCTATGTCTAGTGGAGCTGCTAAACATTCCTGACTGTGTTCTGCAGCAAGGGGAAGCCAGTATTTCTCATATCTGTATAGTGCCTGCTGTAGTACCTGTGGGTTCTTCAACTCTGGTACTTTATCTACAGCTGCCAAGAAGTGGATCTGGTTAATTGCCTGTTCTTCCAGCTGTATGCTCAGCTTGAGCTTCTTAGCTTCAGCTGTAGCCATTCTCTATTGGTATAGGGTCATGTGTTTGTATCTGCAGAAATAGAAGAAGTAAATCAGCCAGAATGAGATTTATTACCTCATGAATATTTGTGCACAAAATAATGATACATTTTACCATGAATATATGTTAGCTGATTTTTTGTAATAGCAAATGAAATTTTTTGGCAATGACAGAAACAATAGAATCAGATCTACATTATTCCATAAGCAAACAGAGCAGGCCCTGGTGAAATGACTCAACTGGATCTACTGTTTGCAAAGGCATAACAAGAGGGCCAGAATGGCCCTGATATCGCTCACCAGACAATCAGAGGAGAAGATTTTCAAAGTTTTCACTATATGTTTTCTATTGAAAAGTGGCTACCCCTGGAGTGGGGCCAGGCATAATTTATACATGTATATATGTTTTGTAGAGGGCCTGAATATGATGCTATGTGCCAAATATTGAGAAACTTCCAGATTCAGAGGAGATTTTCAAAGTTTTCACTGTTTGTTTCTATTGAAATCTGCCCATCCCTGGGGCGGGGACAATTTTGACCCCAAGGCCATAATTTATATAACTTTTGTAGAGGACTTGAACATGATGCTATGTGCCAAATATGTAAGCTGAGAAACTTCCAGATTCAGAGGAGAGTTTCAAAGTTTTCACTATATGTTTCTATTGAAAACTAGCATGACCCCTGGGGCCAGGCTAATTTTGACCCCAGGGGCATAATTTATATAACTTTTTTAGAGGACCTGAATATGATGCTATATGTGCCAAATATGAAAGCTGAGAACCTTCCAGTTTCTGAGGAGAAGATGTTCAAAGTTTTACTATATATGTTTCTATTGAAAACAAGGCACCCATCGGGCGGGTCCAATTTTGACCCTAGGGGCATAATTTATATAACTTTTGTAGAGGACCTAAATATGATGCTATGTGCCAAATATGAAAGTTGAGAACCCTGTAGATTCAGAGGAGAAGATTTTTTAAAAGTTCAAATTGTTGACGACGGACGACGGACGAAGACGCACGACGGACAACGGGTGATCCCTAATGGAGTAAAGGGCTGAACCCAGATCTGAGGCAAGTCTTATTTTCTGAGTGATGATTAATTTGTAAATTACACAATGAACAAAATATTCTAAAATGGGAACAAATGATTGTTCTCTTTGATTTTATGGCTGAATGCATGCAACAAAAATGTGACATGTATTTTGACATGATAATCTTTGAAAAAGGCCCTTAGTAGTGTAAATTACAGTTAGGCCACACTTAACAAGGCATGTACATCTAGGTAAGTTGGTATCTGATTTGAATCCCAACTGTTTTACCATGTCTGTCCATAGTTTTCCTTAGTCTTGTATATATCCGAAGCAGGTAAAAACTGCAGCTGTTTGAGCTGCCACCAATTTTTATTATTTTATAGCAGGAATATTAATGTAAGAAAGAATAGCACTATGAGTACAGAATATCAATTAGATTATTTTCTATAATGAAACATGAACGCAGAAAATTTTGGCCTTGACAGAAATCGTTAAATCAGATGAATGTTATTCCATAAGCAAACAGAACAGACCCTGATCAACCAGCTCCAACAGGAGTTGACTTATCTGGGTCTACTCTGTTTGCAAAGACATAACAAGAGTGTTCAGAGAAACACCTGCTCGCAGCTGACACAAAAACTGTTAATATGCTAGAGTGAAATCAGAACAAAGGGGAGTAACTCAAAAAGTATCGCATGCAGTGATGGACCTTAGTTACATCAATGGTCCTCAATGAGAGGAAGACACGATGTGAAATTTGAATTTAGAAATGACAGCCAAAAAAAAAGAAAGTGTGACAGACAGACAGACAGACGATGGAAAATTGATCCCTTAAAGTGACACACGCAGCCTCTCGGCAGGTGACACAAAAATACATATGTTTGAAGGGTTAAAGCTACCACTTAATGAATAAAAATAATGTTTTTTAAACACAGCTGATTGTTTAATGCAAAATGAATGTAATGCAGAAAGTTCCTATGGGATGAATTAGAAAAACATCCTATTAAACAAGAGGGCCAGAATGGCCCTGACATCGCTCACCAGACATTCAGATATGTTTCTAATGAAAACTGACTGTCCCTGGGGCAGTGTCAATTTTGAACCCTGGGACACAATTTATATAACTTTTGTAGATGACCTAAATATGAAGCTATTTGCCAAATATGAAATCTGAGAACATTCCAGTTTCAAAGGAGAAGATTTTCAAAGTTTGCACTATATGTTTCTATTGAAAACTGACCACCCCTGGGGTGGGGCCTATTTTGACCCCAGGGGCATAATTTATATAACTTTGTAGAGGACCGGAAAATGGTGCTATGTGCCAATACCCTGTAGTTTCAGAAAAGAAGCTTTTCAAAGTTTTCACTATACGTTTCTATAGACAAGAGGGCCATTGAAAGTGTTAATTTTTCAGACAAACAGATTACAGATGACAGAAACCCTATCACTGCTGAGCATAATTTGACTGAAAACAGCACACAGTTTGGATTCTGATCTGACACATATGTAACTTCATAATTATGTGGTTTGTACAAGAGAGTTAATTGTAAGATTGATATGTACTAACCAGGGAATTTTAATTTATATGCAAGGCCATACAAAGTTCTGACTAAAGACGATCAACTGACCTCTCAAATAATCAACTGTTCCTCTGAAAAGGTATGTGTACCCTTGCATTCCAAACTGATTTTTTTGCATTTGAATATTATTATAAATTATTACATAATATAAATTTCATATTCATAAGTTGAACTTAGTATTTTCAAGTAATACAATTTCATGTTAAAAATTATTTCATAATTTATTTAAAATCTTTAATTTGGCATTCTGGAGCCTTTATATGATTTACCCTTCTTCTGAACTGCAGGGCAGGTTATAATGTCATAATGCAAATCACTATTATTAACTAGAGGTTTGTTTTTGTCACAAAAACAGATGTCTCCCCCTCCCATCCTCTTTCCAATACACAAGTGTAATGTTTGTAACTCCAAACTTATCAGGATCTAATGTTTAAGTCATCAGGGGCAATAACTCCAACATTGTCTGGGGGAGACAATTCAAAAGCCCCAGGTACACAAAAACACATGCTAGTCAACATTCTTGTGAAGTTTGGTGACTCTAGTACTAGTGGTTTCAGAGATACATGTGACACAAAGTAAAGTTTCTCTTATTTAAGTCATAAGGGGCAGTAACTCCAAAGTTATCAGGGGGAGACAATTAAAAAACCCCAGATGCACAACAACTCATGTTGGTGAACATTCCTGTGAAGTTTGATGACTCTAGCCCTACTGGTTTCAGAGATACTCGCAGCACAAAGTTTCTCTAATTTTAAGTTAACATATCAGGGGCAGTAACTCAAGAATTATCAGGGGGAGACAATTAAAAAAAAACCCAGGTGCACAACAACTCATGCTGTGAACATTCCTGTGAAGTTTGGTGACTCTAGCCCTAGTGGTTTTAAAGATATGCATGACACAAAGTTTCTCTAATTTTAAGTAATCATATCAGGGGCAGTAACTCCAAAGTTATCAGGGGAAGACAATTCAAAAATCCCAGTTGTACAACACCTCATGCTGGTCGACATTCCTGTGAAGTTTGGTGACTCTAGCCCTAGTGGTTTCAGAGATATGCATGACACTAAGTAAAGTTTGTCTAATTTTAAGTCATCAGGGGCAGTAACTCCAAAGTTAACAGGGGGAGACAATTCAAACAAGAGGGCCAGAATGGCCCTGAAGCGCTCACCAGACAACCAGAGGAGAAGATTTTCAAAGTTTCCACTATATGTTTCTATAGAAAACTAGCCGGCCCTGGGGCGGGCCAATTTTGACCCCAGAGAAATAATTTAGAAAAACTTGTAGGGGACCTGAACATGATGCTATGTGCCAAATATGAAAGCTGAGACTAACCTTCCAGTTTCAGAAGAGGATTTTCAAAGTTTTCTCAATATGTTTCTATTGAAAACTGCCCACCCCTGTGGAAGGGCCAATTTTGACCCTAGGGCCATAATTTATACAACTTTTAAAGAGGACCTGAACATGATGCTCTGTGCCAAATATGAAAGCTGAGAGCCTTCCAGTCTCAGAGAACAAGATTTTCAAAGATTTCACTATTTGTTTCTATTGAAACTCGTCCACCCCTGGGGCGGGGCCAATTTTGACCCTGGGGCCATAATTAATATAACTTTAGTAGACGACCTGAACATGATGCTATGTGCCAAATATGAAAGCTGAGCGCCTTCCAGTTTCAGAGAAGAAGATTTTCAAAGATTTCACTATTTGTTTCTATTGAAAACTGCCCACCCCTGGGGCGGGGCCAATTTTGACCCTGGGGCCATACATTATATAACTTTTGTAGAGTACCTGAACATGATGCAATGTGCCAAATATGAAAGCTAAGAGCCTTCCAGTTTCAGAGAAGAAGATTTTCAAAGATTTGACTATTTGTTTTTATTGAAAACTGCCCACCCCTGGGGCGGGGCTAATTTTGACCCCGGGGCCATAATTTATATAACATGACATTATATAACTTCTGTAGAGTACCTGAACATGATGCAATGTGCCAAATATGAAAGCTGAGAGCCTTCCAGTTTCAGAGAAGAAGATTTTCAAAGATTTCACTATTTGTTTTTATTGAAAACTGCCCACCCCTGGGGCGGGGCTAATTTTGACCCCGGGGCCATAATTTATATAACATTTCTAGAGGACCTGAACATGATGCTATGTGCCAAATATGAAAGCTGAGAACCTTCCAGTTTCAGAGAAGAAGATTTTCAAAGGTTTCACTATTTGTTTCTATTGAAAACTGTCCACCCCTGGGGCGGGGCCAATTTTGACCCTGGGGCCATAATTTATATAACATTTGTACAGGACCTGAACATGATGCTATGTGCCAAATATGAAAGCTGAGAGCCTTCCAGTTTCAGAGAAGAAGATTTTCAAAGATTTCACTATTTGTTTCTATTGAAAACTGTACACCCCTGGGGTGGGGCCAATTTTGACCCCAGGGCCATAAATAATATAACTTTCGTAGAGGACCTGAACATGATGCTATGTGCCAAATAAGAAAGCTGAGAACCATCCAGTTTCAGAGGAGAAGATTTTCAAAGTTTGCACTATATGATTCTATTGAAAACTGCCCACCCCTGGGGTGGGGCCAATTTTGACCCCAGGGCCATAATTTATATAACTTTTGTAGAGCACCTGAACATGATGCTATGTGCCAATTATGAAAGCTGAGAACCTTCTGGTTTCAGAGAAGAAGATTTTCAAAGTTTTACTATATGTTTCTATTGAAAACAAGGCACCCCTGGGGCGGGGTCAATTTTGACCCCAGGGGCATAATTTATATAACTTTTGTAGAGGACCTGAATATGATGCTATGTGCCAAATATGAAAGTTGAGATCCTTGTAGATTCAGAGGAGAAGATTTTTAAAGGTTCAAATTGTTGACGACGGACGACGAACGACGCACGCCGACGGACAACAGGCGATCACAAAAGCTCACCCTGAGCACTTTGTGCTCTGGTGAGCTAAAAACCCAAGAGCAAAACAACTCATGCTTGTGAACAATCCTGTGAAGTTTGGTGACTCTAGCCCTACTGGTTTCAGAGATACGCGCAACACAAAGTTTGTATAAATTTAAGTATTCATATCAGGGGCAATAACTCAAGAATTATCAGGGGGAGACAATTCAAAAACCATAGGTGCACAACAACTAATGCTGTTGAACATTCCTGTGAGGTTTGGTGACTCTAGTACCAGCGGTTTCAGAGATACACGCAACACAAAGTTTTTCTATTTTTAAGTCATCAGGGGCAATAACTCCAAAATTATCAGGGGGAGACAATTAAAAAAAAAACAGGTGCACAACAACTTATGCTGGTGAACATTCCTGTGAAGTTTGGTGACTCTAGCCCAACTGGTTTCAGAGATACGCGCGACACAAGTTTGTGACGGACAGACAGACAGACAACTCTGGCAAAAACAATATATCTCCCCATAAATGGGGGAGACATAATTAACCCTTCCCTCATAGAAACGTGTTTTCACACATTTGAAAAATGAGTAGACCCAGATCAGATGCTTCCTATAGGAGCCATCTGATCAGGGTCTGCTGTGTTTGTTAATCTGTTCCTTTAGTTTCTAAAATGGCTACAATGTTCTACCTACTATATTTCATTATAACTATTTTGTCTATGAATATTCAGTAGGTTGTGAACTTTGGAAAAAAAATGTTGCGATATTTGGGAAAAAAATGGCTACAATGTTCCACCTTCCATACTTCATTTTAACTATTTTGTTCATGAATATACAATAGACATTCAAATTAATAATAAACACAGAGCAGGCAAAGGGTTAAGACAGACTCACTATCACTCCACTACCAGCAATACAGGTGCACTAAAAATAGCCACTGGTCATCCCCTCTCTACTGCTTGACCTGATGACCTCTTTATGAGTAAAGATAAGATGCTTAAAAGTGCAGGCTAGAAAACTGTACACCCTGGGATGTAGCCAATTTTGACCACAGGAGCATAATTTATATAACTTTTGTTGAGGACCTGAACATGATGCTATGTGCCAAATATGAAAGCTGAGAACCTTCCAGTTTCAGAGGAGATGATTTTCAATGTTTTCACTATATGTTTCTATAGAAAACAATGCACCCCTGGGGCGGGGCCAATTTTGACCCCAGGGACATAATTTATATAACTTTTGTAGAGGACCTACAGATGATGTTATGTGCCAAAGATGAAAGCTGAGACCCCTGTAGATTCAGAGCAGAAGAATTTTAAAGGTTCAAATTGTTGACGACGACGACGGACATCAGGCGATCACAAAAGCTCACCCTGAGCACTTTGTGCTCTGGTGAGCTAAAAAACATTCTACTTAACTTTCTAACCCTTTCCTGATTCTACAGTTTCTGCCTGAGCCAAAACATCCTGTGTTCATATAATTATGCCATTCTAAAAAATATCCTTAATAGTATTCATGGTGTTATTATTTCTTACATGAATATAAAACAGGGAAAGGGTTAAATCTTTTCTTTTACAGGCAATTCACAGATCTGAACAAGTGTAGCTTAATGCATACCATAGGGTTTTATGTATTTCATTCATTCTGCATTAAACAGTTACCTGTGTCACATTAATACAGTTCACATTTGATTGCAAAATGCAAATGAGAGGACAGTTTTCCAATGACTATGATCAAACACTAACAATAACAATTACTATAAAAACTTAAATGTCAGTTCTTCCACAAGACATGCTGATAATATTACCATCAGAGTGGTTAAATAAAGCTTGACAAAATTCCTCTTTTCATCATAAGATTTATTAAATTCGATTACTCAGATCAAATACACTTACAATTTGGAATTTTCGAACAATTTTCAAATTGTACCGTAAGTGTATTTGTTCTGAGTAATGGAATTTAATAAATCTTATGATGAATCCAGAACAAGAGATCAACCTTCATAGTTGTAGATCAACCTTTATGGTTGTCCTCTTGCCATATTGTCCTATACCATAACCTCAATGATCTGTCGTTTTTTTTATTAATACCATTTCGAGATGTGACTATTTTATTAGATCATTCATTAAAAAATCCTGATTACCATATATTTAAGAAAGTTTAATAAAACTAGAACTATCACTAAAGGTGATGAATACCCCTGCACTGCAGCTTTGATTGAAAATCCAAGTTCGTGACACCAACTACCGTATCCATGATGATGTAACAGGAACAAAACACAAAAATACTCAAAGTTGAAGGGGAGATAATTCTGCAATGCCTGCAACTAAACATATGATAACAAGAGTGCCAGTGGTCACAATATACGCCCGTTGAGGTTTTGTTCAACATAAACTGGGGTTAACGTATTTGCTAAATTCAAATTCTAAGTCCAATTTTGCGACCAAGTTTCAAGGTTGTAAATAGGCATACTTTAACAAAAAACCTTAACCAAACATTCTAAATTAAAAAGTGCCATAATTGTATCTAAATGCTTGAGATGAAGATGAAGCTTGTGATGGTGAACAAATGTTTCAAGTTTAAAAGCTTTATCTGAAAGGATTATGTAAATAAGTGGACTTTAACCAAAACCTTATACAAAAATTCAAAGCTAAAAAGCGTCATAATTATGTCAAAATGTTGGACAGCGTTATGTACTCTTGCCTACAGGTGAAGCTTGTGATGGTGAGCAAGTGTTCCAAGTTTAAAAACTTAATCTAAAAGGGTTATGTAAATAAGTGGACTTTAACCAAAACTTTAACCAAAATTTCTAAGTTAAAGGGGGCATAATTCTGTCAAAATGTTGGACAGAGTTATGTACTCTTGCCTACAGGTAAAGCTTGTGATGGTGAACAAGTGTTCCAAGGTTAAAAGCTTTATCTCAAAGGGTTATGTAAATAAATGGACTTTAACAAAGCCTTAACCAAAAATTCTAAGTTAAAAAGGGGCATAATTCGGTCAAAATGCTTGACAGAGTTATTTTCTCTTGCCTACAGGTGAAGGTTGTGACGGTGAACAAGTGTTCTAAGTTTAAAAGCTTTATCTCAAAGGGTTATGTAAATAAATGGACTTTAACAAAGCCTTAACCAAAAATTCTAAGTTAAAAAGGGGCATAATTCAGTCAAAATGCTTGACAGAGTTATTTACTCTTACCTACAGGTGAAGGTTGTGACGGTGAACAAGTGTTCCAAGTTTCAAAGCTTTATCACAAAGTGTTATGTAAATAAGTGGACTTGTTCCACATAAATTGAGGTTAACATTTTTGCTTAACGCAAATGCTAAACGCAAATTCTAAGTCCAATTAAGCGACCTTGACCTTGGATAAATGAGCCGGGACTTGGCAGGCTACTGTAGCATGTCTAGATAAACATTTTGATTAAATTTGGGAAGGATCCACCAAGCGGAACTTGAGTTAGAGTTGTTACAGACAGACAGACCGGTTAACATTTTTGCTAAACGCAACTTCTAAGTCCAATTGTGTGACCTTGACCTTGGATAAACAAACCGGGACTTGGCAGGCTACTGTAGCATGTCTAGATAAACATTGTGGCTAAATTTGAGAAGGATCCACCAAGCGGAACTTGAGTTAGAGATGTTACAGACGGACAGACAACCAGACAACCAGACGGACAGACAGCGCCATTCCATAATACGTCCCGCTTTTTCAAACGGGCGTATAATAAAAATAGAATCTTGCACATCTGCTATTTGTGGTTATTATGTATCAATTCAATAACTTTATAATTGAAGGCGGAGTTCATGACACCAACTCTCCATGTTTCATGCCAAAATGGCAAAAAAATACCCTCAAAGTTCAAGGGGAGTTAACTCTGCAATGCCCAGTTGTAAACACATGAAAACTGTGTCTTGCACATCTACCATTCATAGTTATTAGGTATACCAAATATACATTCAATAACTCTGAAACTGAAGGAGGAGTTCGCGACACCAGGTACCCATGTTCAAATGAGGCTAAATGGTTGTGTCGAATGGTTGTGTGATGCGTCTAGTGTGTTTGTGCGGTGCTTGTCACTTCTCGCTTTCAGCTCTCATGGCTGGCAGGTAGGTTTTCTGTTGATGAGTGCAGCTTGTAAGTCTCTCCACCACTAGTACATTTAGCCTATCCACAACAAGCCCTACCATAATGCGTCTCAGCTCGTGGCACAGATCAACTGGCACCTTGTGGCCCCAGGCCAGATTACGGAGGACTGGAGGTGATCTGTCCCAAAGGTGTCGCATGCCAGGCCCACCAACGTATGGATATGCCCTGATGCCCACTAACAGATCCCCAGCTATGGGTTAAATAGTAACCCCCCTGGAGGATGTCTACCCACACTTCTAAAAGACTGATTCCGGCAGAGTAGGCGGAAGAGATCAAAGATTTAGATCCAATAGCTATGAAGGCCGTTTCAGCAGGCACTGTGGAGTGCTAAGAGCAAGGCGAGACACAAAAGAAGTGATCTTTCTGCAGATGTAATGGTTCTCCGTGCAACTGGACCAAGATATTTCCTGCTGAGAGAGTGGGACTGCCCCCATGCAACGGTTTTTCCACTTTAATCAAACTCCTGCACATTTATCTGTTCAATGCTCAAAATTTCAAGTCCTGCGGCGATTGGGGAATGGCGAAAGTGACAGGTGCGGGTAACTACTGGCAGTCATAGTCACAAACAAGCACGTAGGCGACCTGGGACATTGGTCACTGTTTCTTTGATAACTGGACAACAAAGGACTTCAGCAGCATCTCAGGTGACTATGTAGCCTCTTTAGGACAGCACTGCTTACCCATGTATGGGAGGGACCTAGAAAAGGTGGTCTAAACAAAGCTTTCCACAACTGTCCGGCCAGCCAGTAGCAGCTGACAGACTTTCCCACTAGCGGTCGAATTCAAATGAAGAGGAAAATCCTCACCATTGCAACATGAAACATCCAAACCCTGATGGACTGGGACAGTAACAACAGACCACATAGAAGAACAGCTCTCATTGCCAAAGAGCTGTCAAAATATAGTGTTGACATCGCAGCATTCAGTGAGACTCGGCTAGCTGAGGAAGGGTCACTTTCTGAGACAGGCAGTGGCTACACCTTCCTTTGGAAAGGCAAGGCCCAAGGTAAAGACAGGATCCACGGTGTTGGTTTTGCTACCAGAAACAGCATCTTGAAAAACTTTCCCAATCTCCCTACCAGAATAAATGAATGACTGATACCAGAATATATGAATGACTGATAAAACTTCGATTTCCGACCAGTGACAAGCGGTTTGCCACCATCATCAGTGCATATGCTCCCACCTTGACAAGTACAGAGGCTGTCAAAGAACAATTTTACACTTCTCTTCTCCAATCCATCCCGACTTCCCGACAAACTCATGGTACTTGGAGACTTCAATGCTTGAGTTGGCAGGGACTATGACCAATGGAAGGCATGGAGTTGGGAAGATGAACAGCAATGGACTCTCTTGCTGAGCAAATGTGCAGAACATGATCTCTTGATAACTAACACCACCTTCAGACTGGCTGACTAGTACAAGACGACATTGATGCACCCAAGATCAAAATAATGGCATCTCATTGACTATGTCATAACTCGCCAGCGGGTCAGCAGAGACACATTTTCACCACACAAGCAGTGTTGGACAGACAATCGGCTAGTCAGAGCAAAGTTTAACATTTACGTTACGCCACTGTATGCTAAACGACTGAAAGTGATCAGAGCAGCATTTAACACTAAAAGACTACAACCACCCAGGATCCACCAAGCCAGTCTTGATGAAATACTGGAAGAAACTGGACCATTATCTGGTGGACCTGCAGAGAAGTGGACTCAGTTCAAGAATGTGGTGACTCATGAGACAGCAAAGTTGGTTTTAGGTCCAAAGAAGAGGCTCAGCCAGGATTGGTCGATGAAAACGATGAGGCAATCCAATTACTCCTAGACCAAAAGCACAAAGATGCATTCATCGATTGGCAAAACTACCGTATCCCAACTGCACAGCACGCAGAGACAAGTTCAAGCACATCCAAGCAAGAGCTGAAAGAGAAATATGTGCCATGCAGGATCGCTGGTGGGACAGGAAGGCTGATGAACTGCAATACTACGCTGATTCCAGCAACACAAAGAAGCTGTTTAGTGTGACTGTGACGGCCATTTATCATCCTACAAAAGGAGCATCAGCACCTCTCCTTTCAGCAGATGGTTCCATGGTAATCAAAGACAAGGAGGGGATCAATGCAAAATGGCAAGAGTCAGTTACTCAACCGACCTTCAAACGTCGATGAGGCTCTACAACAAATCCTCAAGAAACCTGTAGTGCATGAACTAGATCTACCGCCCACATAGGAAGAAGTCTTGAAAGCAATCAATCTTATGAATAGGCACCAGGAAAAGATGGGATTCCAGGGGAAATCTACAAAGCGCTTGGGACAAATGCCACCAAAGCCTTCTGCAACAACCTTCTGACAATTTGGAATGAGGAAGTTATGCCGGCCGATTTACTGGAAGCCACTATTGTTTCTGACAAAATTTGGTTAAAATCGGGTCAGTAGTTTCAGAGGAGATGTCGTTTGAAAATGTGGACGGACGACGGACGACGGACGGATCGCGGTCACAATACCTCACCTGAGCCTTTGGCTCAGGTGAGCTAAAAATAAACTGAATAACTTTCAAGTTGAAGGAGGAGTTTGTGACACTAACTACATGTAACCATGTGTTTCATGCAAAAAGGACAAAAAATCTCAAAGTTCAGGGGGGAAATTAGATTCTTATCAGTACATGTACCAATAAGATAGGATGTGACTAAATGTGAAGAAACCGGAGATTGTGATAAATTATGCAAGACTCCCCTTATCTTAAGTCCTATTAAAGCATAACAGTTTATTTAAAACAGTTAACTAAAAGTGCTATATACAAGGAGCTATAAAACTATACAGTGATTGTCGAACTTGACCTTTTTCTGTCATAAAATTATATGATCATTGTTGAAATACTTTTATAACCACTTATGGTCCAGTATGTGTCCTTTGTGACCTGGACCAGGTATTGGCAAACAGCTTGGCTCCAGATGAGATGCCGAATAACTTGGCATCTCAACAGGATCAAAGCTATTTGACACTCATTTACCAGTTACTCAAACACTTGATCAAATCAGAAGTAAGAATTGCCACAGGTCGCAGCTAGTGTAGGCAGACAGGTCGCAGTGTAGGCAGACATCATTTTAATAGCTGGATAAGGGCTAACCTTTAATTAATGATTGATTGCCTTTAACCCTTTCCCTGTTCTATATTTAGTCCACATTTCAATACCTACTGAATATTCATGCAAGGACAAAATAGTTACAATGAAATATGGATGGTGGAACATTGCAGCCATTTTAGAAACTAAAGAAACAGATCTAGCAAAATCCATTAGCAAACAGAGGATACAGACCCTGATCAGATGGCTCCTAGGACGTCTCTGTTTGCAAATGTGTGAAGGAAAGAGTTAACCCTTTACCTGTTCAATATTCAACTAGTAATAATGACATCATGTATATTTACCTGATTTTTTATAATGGCATAACTATGTAGTACACTGAATATGTTTTGGTATTGGTAGTAATTATAACTGTGGACTGGAGTTAAGTCTATCAAAAATACATAAGCCTATAGAGCTCTAGAGCAGACCCTGATCAGACAGTTCCTAGAGGAGTGGTTTGATCTGGGTCTATTCTGTCTGCAAAGGTGTGAAGCCTCCTACAGTGGCCGTCTGCTGTAGAATGGGTCTACTCTGTTTGCATAAAACGAAGTGATTGAAGGGTTAACTCTTTTAATGTTCATTAACTTTTATCCAAAAGAGTAGTCTCATCAACGAGCTGTAAGACAGCATGCTAATTTTTTGTGATGGTTGCAGTCTTACAGATATCTGCCAGGATATTGTTACACAAATGTGAACTATCCAAAAGAGGTGCTTTTGACACCTTTGAAAACAGATAAGAGATACACTAGCTAGGATTATAAAGGTCTACTCTGTTTGCTATAATGCATTTACCTAGGTTTGTCCATGGGTGTGTTGAATAATGCAATATGACATCATGTTCACAAATGACAATAGCACATATAGTGTAGATCCTAATCAAAAGGTTCCTAGTGGATCTGGGTCTGCATTATTCGCCAAAGTTCTTAGGATAATACCGTACCAGTATCATGTAACTACATACGTTTCACGACACGGTTCATAACATTGCCAAACTTATCTGTACACTTTAATTAGCAGTTTACATACATTAATATATGCAGCCTTTTCGCATATATTGTCACCTAAAACAATATATTTACATGTATTTTATAACATCAAACATCAAACGACTTGCATAGGATTTTATATAAAGAAATATACACAGGCCTACTCTTGCAGTTTCAATATCGGTGTCAATTTGTCAGAGGTGTAAAAAATTGTTGCATATAATCTGATCGATTTTAATCTTCAAATATATATTTTCTTGATGGCTAAACATACTAAACACGTAAAAAGCAATCGAGAAACATTACTTACCGTTTGGCATTAACAGTCAAACTATTGTTAGTGTATGTTTACAATTTTTACTGTTTTTATACCGATTCGACCAAGCCCTTGTAATTACATTTTGCAATATAGTACACAGGGCATGCGCAATGACCCACATACCTGGCACGTGAAGTGACGTCATTAATCACCAAAGCGGAAATTCCCTGGAAAGGAAAATTCCTACTTTCGTTATCGAGGTAAACAAGGCAATTGTTAACATGCTGTAAATATGTAATTCGTTCGCCGATTAAAATGTGGCGATCGATATGTTTCGATTACTTTTCTATGTATGATAGTTACAATAACTATCATAACCTTTCTAGTTTCTAGACTATAGAACTGTGTACATACAAGGGGAGTGGGTGGGGCGTTATTTTGTAGGAGCCATCTAACCAGAGTCTGCTCTGCTTGCTTACGTAAACAGAATAGAGTAAGACCCTGATTATACTGCCTAATATTATTGCTATTTGAATATTTACTGAACACAGATCCCCTGACATGAAGTAAGACTCATATTATAAGTTTATAACTGCTTCAAACATTTTAATCATAAGGCAATTTTGGTATATAATTAACACCCCCTGTCGAAGTCTATGTTGTGATCAGGGGCTACACTGATCATTCAATACTGTTCATTACGATCTGGAAAAAAATACCACACAACAATTTAATATTGTCGGTGGTCTGTGGAATTATTCAATTCCTATAAAGTGACGTTCATACTTTCTGCATAACTGTTATAATTATCGCTCCTTATATATAAATATCTTTTGTCAAATTAATTCTGTGTAGTGTTCAGGGGGGCTTCACTGATCGTCTTGATGTGGAAAATCCAAAAGACACAGGTCTAAATCGAAACCATATTGGGTAACGGATCTGCAAACTCTTGGGAATGAATCATGTATACTTGAACGTCAATGGTTAAATTGCAAAGATATTAACAGGAAACGTAGGCGTGAAATTTATTGTTCTAAAAGGAAAGATCTTAATAGGCCATTAAGAAGGGAAAAGCGAAATTACCAGCTGACTGAACAAATGAAACTGCATGATCACTTTTTGGAAATGTCTAATCCTAGAAACTTTTGGAAAGAAATCGGTAAATTGAGCTTGGCAAACGAAAGAAAAAACAATATTCCAATGGAAGTTTTAGATAAAAATGGCTGTATTATTAATGAAGCAGATGATGTTTTAAATATCTGGAAAATGGATTATGACGACGAAGAGTTGCAATCGATGTCTCAGCCGAATCGAGCAGGCTCAGGGTTAAGGAAGTTAAAGATTAAAATTTCTACATCAACATCATACATTATTTCGATCGGGGTTCGGACTATTTGAGCTCAAATAGGATCTATCTCATTTTGGTTTACACTGTTATCAAATGACTGGCTGGCTATTGGTTATTAACTGATGTATGTAATTACTGTACTTTGTGCTGTTACATTTATTCATATTATTTATGTTTTGTTGCTGTGTGTAACCCGTTCCCTCAATGTCCCCCTATTTCGACAACATTGTAAAAGTCACATTTTGAAGCCACTGTGATAAGTGAGCAGATGCTCTACTCGTTACAGTGATTTAAAAACTAGACAATTTTAATGATAAATGCTCATTTCTGCTAGCTATATTCAATGAATTAGGTTCTACCTCACGAAGTAGGCTAACATTGTAGATCCAGATGAAAGCTCTATTAGGATCTATCTCATTTTGGTTTACAAAAATATATACTACAGTATAATACCATACTAAACAAAAGTTGCAACACTTCTGCTGCCTAAAAAGTATGATCTCTAAACATATTTGAAAATGTTTAAATAAAGTAGTTTTTAGGAAAAATCAATCGTTACATAACCCTTTACTCCATGAACATTTGTGAAAGAAATTATGGCGTCGTGGATACTTCATTAGACACTTTGACACAGCTTTAGGCTGTATAATTATATGCCTCCTATAGGATCAGTCAGATCTGGATCTACTCTGCAAATGTGTATAAAGGCGTATTTATGAAGGAAATGGTTAATATTACAACTTTGTCCATGGCATATTATTCATTCACAATTCAAGTCCCTATTCAAAGGCTATTCGCCGTAAAGGGTTGACCTTTTCCCTGATATAAACGTGTTTTCACGCATTTGCAAAGAGAGTAGACCCAGATCAGACGGCTCCTAGAGGAGCCGTCTGATCAGGGTCTGCTCTGTTTGCTAACAGAAATTGATGGATCTGTTTCTTTGCTTCCTGAAATGTCTACAATGTTCCACCTTTCATATATCTTTATAATTATTTTGTTAATGAATATTCAGTAGGTATTGAAATTTGAAATAAACATAAAACAGGGAAAGGGTTAACAGATACTTTTATACATGTAGAATGTCTCATATTGCCATGGACTATTTTCTTGAAGTAATTCCCGGCTCGTACTACAGTGTGAATTGTTCCCTTCATCATGATCATATAATTTAACAGTGGTTACGAGATGACTCGACCGGTTACGAAATGACCAGGAAACTGGTTACGAAGTGACCAGATTTGGCCGGTTACGAAATGGCAAGGTAAAGAGATGACCAGATCCCATTATTTTTATTCAACCCTTTTCCTCTTTAAACGTATTTTCATGCGTTTGCAGAGTAGACCCAGATAAGACAGCTCCTATACATAATAGGAGCCGTCTGACCAGGATCTTCTCATTTTCTAATGCAACTTGGTAGATCTGTTTCTTTACTTTCTAAAATGACTACAAATTTATGTTTCACCTTCCATATTTCATTATAACTATTTTGTCTATGAATATTCATAGGTATTGATATTTGGAATAAACATAGGATTAAGTATTCAGTCTCAGGTCATTGTAACTGAAGTAATTCTAAAGGAGGAAAAGTGATTGACCTCTACCAGGATTCGAACCCTGGACAAGTCTGACACTCTTACCATGTTATTAAAGGGTTAACCCAACAGCAAGCAGGCCGGTGGCAAAATCAAACGTCCGTATTGACACTCAATACCACAAGGCCACAACAGAAACGTGAAATTTTATAGGCCTTTGTTGTGAATTCATCATACGGACAAGTAGAAAATAGCTTTTGACAAAAATGGACAAGTGATCCAAAATTAGATTTAATATTACTGAGGAGTATATTCAGAAGACTATTTTAACCCTTTCCCTCATATAAACGTGTTTTCACGCATTTGCAAACAGAGTAGACCCAGATCAGACAGCTCCTAGAGGAGCCGTCTGATCAGGGTCTACTCTGTTTGCTAGTGGAATTTGAAAGATCTGTTTGTTTTCTTTCTAGAATGGCTACAATGTTCCACCTTCCATATTTCATTATAACTATTTTATCCATGAATATTCAGCAGGTATTGAAATTTGTAATAAACATAGAACAGGGAAAGAGTTAAACGAATAAGAATAAAAATCTGAAAATGATTCTCAGCCTCTATTGTCGTTGACTTGTGTCTAAATCGACACTACATAACTGCAAAGTGTGATGAACCACAACATACTGTACACGCAAATGACTTGCAATTCCAGACTTGTCATCTGTACTTAATTTACTCTTTAAATAAATATTTCATCCATGATCCATCAGGTATACACCAGTGACATATATGTACAGTGGGGTCTGTACCGGTCCCTGGATATAGACCCCCTAGGGAGTGGTACAAACCCCTATGACTGTATACACTAGAGTGTCAAACATTTTGGATCCTGATGAGGTACTCAACATCTCATCTGGATCCAAACTGATTGCACAGGCTTTTACAAATTAACCATTAGCATGCAAATAGTTTAATAATTTATACTTCTATCCAACATTGTCATCATCATCATCATCATCATCATCATCATCATCATCATCATCATCATCATCATCATCATCATCAGACCCTTGATTCATTGAATAGTCAATGAATCTAGGGAACATTGAAACTATTGGTAACCATTCTAAGCAGATCTGGCTTTGAGAGTATAAACCTTCTGAGTTCATTCTCAAGCTATTGAATGAACAGATGTTGAGCTTGCTCAATATTTGACCACTCCGGTACTTGAGGTTGAATCTAGACCTGAGCAAAACGTTTATAAGCCTGGAACCAGACATTTTGGAGGTAGTCCATTCTTCAAATTGCAAACCAGTTCTATCTTTAACAGTCGGGACACAACTTACCTTCACGACTTCATTGTAAAATTTTCTTTGATATCATATGCTGTCATATGCCATGTCAAACCAAGCCATCTTGTGTCACCTGATGGTAGCTAGAAAATGCTCTTCTGCCATTACTGACTCTCTGGGATCTGCTTTTGACATGCCTTAGTTCTATACCTAAATCAGTTTACATGTATATTTTTTAGAAATATTTAGACACCCAAACTTCCCTCCCCATTTGTTTGTTTAGCTGAATTATTGTTTTGATAACTTTAAAAGATATTGACACAGTATCAAACTAATGCAGACCCTACTCTGGCTCTAAACTATTTGCCAACATTTGTCTGTCTGGCTTTTTAGCTCACCTGGCACGAAGTGCCAAGGTGAGCTATTATGATCGCCCTCTGTCCGTCGTCCGTCATCAACTTTTTCTTAAAATGACATCTCCTCCTAAACTACTTGCTGGATTTTTACCAAACTATGCCCCTGGGGTCAAACATGGCCACACCCTGGGGGTCCCATGTTTTACATAGGATTATATAGTAAACACTTTAAAAAATATTCTCGTCTCAAACCTAAAAGGCTTAGAGCTGTGATATTTGGTATGAAGCATCATCTAATGAACCTTTACTAAGATTTTTCAAATTATGCTCCTGGGGTCAAAATTGGCCCAACCCCGGGGGTCTCAAGTTTTACATAGGATTATATAGTAAAAACTTTAAAGATCTTCTTGTCCGAAACCGAATGGTTTAGAGCTGTGATATTTGGTATGTAGCATCAACTGGTGAACCTTTACTAAGATTGTCCAAATTATGTCCCTGGGGTCAAACGTGGCCATATCCTTGGGTCACATATTTTACATTTGATTATATAGTAAAAACTTTAAAATCTTCTTGTCGAAAACAGTAAAGCTTAGAGCTGTGATATTTGGTACATAGCATTATTTGGTGGACTTTCACCAAGACTGTTCAAATTATGCCCCTGGGGTTAAAATTGCCCTCACCCTGGGGGTCACAAGTTTTACATTGGATTATAATTTTTTGTATAGTAAAAACTTTAAAAATCTTCATGTCTGAAACTGAAAGGCTTAGAGCTGTAATATTTGGTACATAACCATCATCTAGTAAATTTTACCAAGATTGTTACAAATTAAGCCCCTGAGGAACAAAATTGGCTATGCCAATATGGTCCCAAGTTTTACTGAAAACTTTAAAAATCTTCTTATCAATAACTGTAAGGCTTAGGGCTACCATATTTGGTATGTAGAATGATCTAGTAGACCTCTACATAAATTGTTCAACTTTTTCCTCTGGGGTCAAAAATGGCCCATGGGGTCAAAAATGGCCCATTCCTTTGGGGGGAGGGGGGGGGGGGTTCAGAGCTGTCATATTTAGCATGAAGCATCATCTGATGGAACTTTACCAAGATTTTTCAAATTGTGCCCCTCGGGTCAAAATTGATAGTTCACATGACATCATTTAACCAGGTGAGCGATAAAGGGCCATGATGGCCCTCTTGTTTAGCTCACCTGGCACAAAGTGCCAAGGTGAGATTAGAATGGGATGATCCAGTGTCCGTCGTTGTTAGTCGTGCATATGTGTCTCGTCAACAATTCACTTATAAACATCTTCTCTAAAACTACTGAAAGGAAATTGACAAAAATTGGCCAGGATATTCCTTAGATGGTCCTCTTCCAAAATTGTTCAAATTGGTCAATTCCATGCTATCTCAAGAAACATGGCTGCTAGGGGGCTGGACTAATTTTCCTTATTTGTCTATATAAATAGCTAAAAAATATTTTTCGATCTACTTCGATCTCCCTGGGGTTCAAATTGGCCCCGCCCTAAAGGTGCCGGGGTGGGGGTGGGGGAGAGAGTCGACGTACGCCCCCCCCCTCCTCTAAAATTGCCCAAACAAACATTTTTATGTCCCCAAAGCTAGGCTTGGGCGGCATATAGTGATCGCACCGTGCGTGGGTGGGTGTGTGGGTGGGTGTGCCTTTTGTCCGGAGTATATTTCCTTTGTCACATCAGCTACGGATACCAAATTTGGTGTGTGAGTTGATCTTGGGATGGCGGAGTGTGGCATACCGTTTTCAGGTCACTGTGACCTTGACCTTTGACCTCAATTTTACAAAAAGCTTGTCCGGAGCATATCTCCTATACCTTACCACCTACAGATTCCAAATTTAGTGTGTGAGTTCATCTTGGGATGGCGGAGTGTCGCATACCATTTTCAGGTCACTGTGACCTTGACCTTGACCTTTGACCTCGATTTTACAAAAAGCTTATACCTTACCAGCTACAAAAACCTTGTCCGGAGTATATCTCCTATACCTTACCAGCTAAGGATTCCAAATTTGGTGTGTGAGTTCATCTTGGGATGGTGGAGTGTCGCATACCATTTTCAGGTCACTGTGACCTTGACCTTGACTTTTGACCTCGATTATACAAAAAGCTTGTCCAGAGCAAATCGAGGGCTTGGTGGAAAACTATTCTAACTCCTTCACTTTAGTGAAGGAGTTAGAATAGTTTTGCACCAAGCCCTCGAAATACAATCAAGTCTACAGTGAAAAATTATGTTGACCTGCTTCCAGCTATATAGATTTGTATTATTATCTCCTATACCTTACCAGCTACGGATTCCAAATTTGGTGTGCGAGTTCATCTTGGGATGGCGGAGTGTCGCGTACCATTTTCAGGTCACCTTGACCTTTGACCTCGATTTTACAAAAAGCTTGTCCGGAGCATATCTCCTATACCTTACCAGCTACGGATTCCAAATTTGGTGTGTGAGTTCATCTTGGGATGACGGAGTGTCGCGTACCATTTTCAGGTCACCTTGACCTTGACCTTTGACCTCGATTTTACAAAAATCTTGTCCGGAGCATATCTCATATACCTTACCAGCTACGGATTCCAAATTTGGTGTGTGAGTTGTATCTTGGGATGGCGGAGTGTCGCGTACCATTTTCAGGTCACTGTGACCTTGACCTTTGACCTCGATTTTACAAAAAGCTTGTCCGGAGAATATCTCCTATACCTTATCAGCTACGAATTCCAAATTTGACCCTGTGTCTTTTTTAAAACGTTAAGAATTTACCCAGGATCAACCCCAGGGTCCTTTTTAGCTCCACTTTTTCAAAAAGTGGAGGTATTGTCATGACCCTCTCGTCGGCGTCGGCGTCGGCGTTGGTTAACCTTTTTGTTAAGGTCCTTTTCTCAGAAACCATCAAAGATATTGGGTTCATATTTGGTATGTATGTTTACTATCACAAGAGGAACCCATTTCACAAGGGTAGGTAACTCTAAGATTAATTTTGCCATAGTTATGCCCCTTTTTCGACTTAGAATTTTCATTGTTGGTTAAGTTTTATGTTCAGGTCCATGTCTCAGAAACTGTCAAAGATATTTGGTTCATCTTTTGTATACATATTAACTATCACAAGGGGAACCCATTTCACAAGGGTAGGTAACCCTAAAATTAATTTTGCCATAGTTATGCCCCTTTTTCGACTTACAATTTTCATTGTTGGTTAAGTTTTATGTTCAGGTCCATGTCTAAGAAACTGTCCAATATATTTGGTTCATCTTTGGTATACATACTAACTAATACAAGGGGGACCCATTCCACAAGGGTAGGTAACCCTAAAGTTAATTTTGCTGTTGTTATCTCCCCTTTCTGACTTAGACTTCCACTACACTATCCAGCACTAAAGAAAGTGGAGCGCGCTGTCTGCGGACAGCTCTTGTTAACGTTGAGAATGACCTAGGGTCCTTTTTAACTAAGTTTCGACCCCGGCTCTTTTCTTAGCTATCATAATCGTCAAAAGTTCTGTTTTTAATGTTAAGAACTGACTCCTGTGTCATTTTTAACAGCATCAAAATTTCATGTAACACCTGCATTACATTGTATTGTTTTTCCGCCAAAATGCATTTCAGTGTCAAACACTTTGGGGGCATTTGTCACCCGTGACGACTCTCTTGTTTTTAGATCTTAATCTACTAAAAATCAATATAACAATGATTTAATTTGAGTTTTTAGCTCACCAGAGCACAAAGTGTTCAGGGTGAGCTTTTGTGATGGCCAGATGTCCGTCGTCCGTCGGCGTGCGTCGTTCGTCGTCGGGCGTCAACAATTTGAACCTTTAAAAATCTTCTCCTCTGAATCTACAGGGTTCTCAGCTTTCATCTTTGGTACATAGCATCACTTATAGGTCCTCTACAAAAGTTAATATAAATTATGCCCCTGGGTTCAAAATTGGCCCCGCCCCAGGGGTGGGAAGTTTTCAATAGAAACATAGTAAAACTTTGAAAATCTTCTCCTCTGAAACCAGAAGGTTATTAGCTTTCATATTTGGCGCATAGCATCATGTTCAGGTCCTCTACAAAAGTTATATAAATTATGACCCTGGGGTCAAAATTGGCCCCGCCCCAGGGGTGGGCAATTTTCAATAGAAACAAATAATGAAATCTTTGAAAATCTTCTCCTCTGAAACTGAAAGGCTCTCATCTTTCATATTTGGCACAGAGCAGCATATTCAGGTCCTCTACAAAATTTATATAAATTATGCCCCTGGGGTCAAAATTGGCCCCGCCCCAGGGATGGGCAGTTTTCAATAGAAACAAATAGTGAAATCTTTGAAAATCTTCTCCATTGAAATCAGAAGTTTCTCAGCTTTCATATCTGGCACATAGCATCATGTTCAGGTCCTCTACAAAATTTATATAAATTATGGCCCTGGGGTCAAAATTGGCCCGCCCCAGGGATGGGCAGTTTTCAATAGAAACAAATAGTGAAATCTTTGAAAATCTTCTCTGAAACTGGAAGGCGCTCAGCTTTCATATTTGGCACAGATCATGATGTTCAGGTCCTCTACAAAAGTTATATTAATTATTGCCCTGGGGTCAAAATTGTCCCCGCCCCAGGGGTGGGCAGTTTTCAATGGAAACAAATAGTGAAAACTTTGAAAATCTTCTTCTCTGAATCTGGAAAGTTCTCAGCTTTCATATTTGGCACCTAGCATCATGTATAGGTCCTCTACAAAAGTTATATGAATTATGGCCCTGGGGTCAAAATTGGCCCCGCCCCAGGGGTGAGTAGTTTTCAGCAGAAACATATAGAGAAAACTTTGAAAATCTTCTCCTCTGAAACTGAAAGGTTCTCAGCTTTAATATTTGGCTCATAGCATCATGTTCAAGTCCTCTACAAAAGTTATATAAATTACGCCCCTGGGGTCAAAATTGGCCTGCCCCAGGGCCGGCTAGTTTTCTATAGAAACATATAGTGAAAACTTTGAAAATCTTCTCCTCTGATTGTCTGGTGAGCGCTTCAGGGCCATTCTGGCCCTCTTGTTTTTATTTCCCTCACCCAATTACACTCTTTTTAACTCAACTGGCACGAAGTGCCAAGGTGAGATTTTGTGATCGCCCTGTGTCCGGCGTCGTCCGGCTTCCACAATTTTTAGCTCACCAGAGCACAAAGTGCTCAGGGTGAGCTTTTGTGATCGCCTGATGTCCGTCATCCGTCGGCGTGGGTCGTGCGTCGTCCCGCGTCAACAATTTGAACCTTTAAAAATCTTCTCCTCTGAATCTACAGGGTTCTTAGCTTTCATCTTTGGTACATAGCATCACCTATAGGTCCTCTACAAAAGTTATATAAATTATGCCACTGGGGTCAAAATTGGCCCCGCCCCAGGGGTGGGAAGTTTTTAATAGAAACATATAGTAAACCTTTGAAAATCTTCTCTTTTGAAACCAGAAGGTTCTCAGCTTTCATATTTGGCACATAGCATCATGTTCAGGTCATCTACAAAAGTTATATAAATTATGCCCCTGAGGTCAAAATTGGCCCCGTCCCAGGGGTGAACAGTTTTCAATAGAAACAAACAGTGAAATCTTTGAAAATCTTCTCCTCTGAAACTGGAAGGCGCTCAGCTTTCATATTTGGCACAGAGCATCATGTTCAGGTCCTCTACAAAAGTTTTATGAATTATGGCCCTGGGGTCAAAATTGTCCCCGCCCCAGGGGTGGGCAGTTTTCAATAGAAACAAATAGTGAAATCTTTGAAAATTTCCTCTGAAGCTGGAAGGCTCTCAGCTTTCATATTTTGCACATAGCATAATGTTCAGGTACTCTACAAAAGTTATATAAATTATGGCCCCAGGGGTGGGCAGTTTTCAATAGAAACAAACAGTGAAATCTTTGAAAATCTTCTTCTCTGAATCTGGAAAGTTCTCAGCTTTCATTTTTAGCTCACCTAGCACAAAGTGCCAAGGTGAGCTATTGGGATGATCCTGTGTCCGGCATCGTGCGTCGTGCGTATGTACGTCGTGCGTACGTGCGGGCGTCAACAATTTACTTAAACATCTTCTTCTCCGGAACCACAAAGCATAGAGCTTTGATATTTGGTATGTAGCATGATGTAATGGTCCTCTACAAAGATTGTTCAAATTATGTCCCCCGGGCCAAAAATGGCCCCGCCCGGGGGCTTATCAGTTTTTCATAGGAAAATCTTTAAAAATCTTCTTCTCTGAAACTGTAAGGCCTAGACCTTTGATATTTGGTATGTAGCATGATCTACTTGTTCTCTACTAAGATTGTTCAAATCATGACCCCATGGCCAAAAATGGCCCTGCCCAAGGGCTTATCAGTTTTTCATAGGAAAATCTTTAAAAATCTTCTTCTCTGAAACACTAAGGCATAGACCTTTGATATTTGGTATGTAGCATGATCTAATGCTCCTCTACTAAGATTGTTCAAATTATGTCCCCCCCCCCCCGCCAAAAATGGCCCCGCCCGGGGCTTATCAGTTTTTCATAGGAAAATCTTTAAAAATCTTCTTCTCTAAAATTTTAAGATATAGACCTTTGATATTTGGTACGTAGCATTATCTAATGGTTTTTTTATCTTTAAAAATCTTCTTCTCTGAAACCACAATTTCTAGAGCTTTGGTATTTGGTATATAGCATCATCTAATGGTCCTGTACCAGGTTTGTTCAAATGATGCCCCCCGGGCTTGTAATTTTTACATAGACTTATATATATAATAGGGAAACCTTTAAAAATCTCCTTGTCTGAAACCACATAATCTAAAGCTAAGATATTTGGTATGAAGCATCACCTAATATACCACTAATAAGTTTGTTCAAATAATGACCCCTGGGCCAAAAATGGTCTCACCCTGGGGCTTTAGACAACTACAGTTAAAAAGTTTCCCCCTTAACAATTTCCTCACAGTTATTTCCCTTGTATCATCAGCATAACCATAAGGGACACAGGGAGATAACTGCATTGGACTTCTAGTACCTCCTGAATAGTTATTCTATTTATAACTATTTATGGTAAAATATGGAAGGTGGATCAGTGTAGCTGTTTTAGAAGGCATAGAAACAGATCTATCAAATTCCATTAGCAAACAGCAAACCCTGATCCTATAGGAGCCACCTTATCTGGGTCTACTCTGTTTGCAGATGCGTGAAAACACGTTAGATGAGGGAAATTAAGGGTTAAATAGACTTCTTCACATCAGAGGTTACAGCACTGGGCAGAAAAATCTCTCCAGGTCAATGCATGACTCTTAACTCTTTGCACGCTAGTGGTGAAACTGTGGTTACCTATGCAAACAGTTTGGATCCAGATGAGAGGCCACATAATGTGGCGTCTCATCAGGATCCAAACTGTTTGTCATCTTAACCATATTTTTGCAAAAAAATGAAAGTAAGTTTATTTTAAGAATCGAAGCAGATGACAATAACTTTTTGTTGTAGACGAAAAATTAAAGGCATTTTGAAAGGAATGTTGACCCATTAACCCCATAGTGTGTAGTGTGTAGTGATTTGTGGTGCTACACAAGGAATTTCACAGCTAGATGTTATCATAGGTCTTGTTTGTTACTGCAGTTAATTTATGTGATTGGAAAAAAAAATTAGTTTCATTATGATCATTAAATTTTATTTTAATAAATTTTATTAATGAGTCTTCATTAATTGCATTTAGTTGAAATTTAGATGTTTAATGAAGTCTTTTCTCCTTGCTACTAATTGTATTTATTTTAATTTTATTTTGAAAACAAATAATGTCTTAAGTTAATCAAAATTATTGTCAATCAATAATTAATGTTACTTAAAAAATGAGTAACTCTTCTCAATTTCAATCGTTAAAAAAACTAATGACCCGTTTAATTGACTTATCATCAGATATTCACACCTAGAGCTAGAATTATTTCTAAACACTTATTAACCTGTTTGCTTTCACAAAAATTGATCTGGGTCTACTCTGTTTGCTAATGCGGAAAAAACGTGTTATTTCTATAAAGAGAAGTTTTAGTGTTGATAAAAACTGTAAAATCAAATCTATATCTTGTCAAATGCAAACAGAGCAGACCCTGATCAGACAGCTCCTATAGGAGCCGTCTGATCTGGGTCTACTCTTATTTTTAATGCGTAAAACACATTATTTCTGTGAAGAGAAGTTTTTGCTTTGACAAAAACTGTAGAATCAGATCTACATTGTGTCAAAAGAGACAGAGCAGACCCTGATCAGACAGCTTCCGTAGGAGTCGTCTGATCTGGGTCTACTCTGTTTGCTAATGCGTAAAAACAGCTTTATATGAGGGAAAGGGTTAAAAGATTTTTAAAGATATTTTTATTGGTCATTTCACACAAAAACTGGCATTATGTACTGCCTAGCACTTTATTTGCCTATATACCTGGATCAAGGTATAATCGCATGGCTTTATTGACGTCATTTGAATTTCTCAAAGACCAGTTTTAGGCATTTTGACCTAAGGCAAAATTGGCACAAGTTGTAAACAGTTTAGATCTTGGTCAACCAGTCACTTGGTATTAGATCTGAAACCAGTTCAAGTTTATTCAGCAGTGAAAGGGTGAAAGCAGTGCACTAAGCTTCTATCATCTGCTAGAAATGTTGTCCACTGAAAAATTAACATTGTCAATATATTACTGTAACTCAGGTGAGCGATATAGGGCCAATGGCCCTCTTGTCATAGGAAAGTCTTAAAAAATCTTTTTCTCTTAAAAATCTTTAAAAGTCTTCTCTGAAATTGTAAGGCATAGACCTTTGATATTTGGTATGTTGCATTATCTAATAGTCCTCTACTAAGATTGTTCAAATTATGACCCCCGGATCAAAAATGGCCCCGCCCTGGGACTTATCAGCTTTTCATAGGAAAATCTTTAAAAGATCTTCTTCTCCAAATCTGTAAGGTCTAGACCCTTGATATTTGGTATGTAGCATCATCTAATGGTTTTCTACCAAGATTTTTCAAATTATGACCCCAGGCCAAAAATGGCCCCGCCCTAGGGCTTATCAGTTTTTCATATGAAAATGGTTAAGAATCTCCTTCTCCAAAACTGTAAGGCCATGACCTTTAATATTTGGTGTGTAGCGTTATCTAATAGTTTTCTACCATGTTTGTTCAAATTATGACCCCTGGGTTGAAAATGGCCCTGCCCCGGGGCATATCAGTTTTTCATATGAAAGTCTTTGAAAATCTTCTTCTCTTAAAACTGTAAGGCCTAGACCAATCTGTCATTGAAATCATAAATCTGTTACGAACAGGTGAGCAATTAAGGGCCATCATGGCCCTCTTGTTTCATTTTTGGCGCCCCAGGGGTGAGTAATTTTCAGTAGAAACTGAAAGGTTCTCAGCTTTCATATTTGGCTCATAGCATCATGTTCAAGTCCTCTACAAAAGTTATATAAATTATGCCCCTGTGGTCAAAATTGGCCCACCCCAGGGCCGGCTAGTTTTCTATAGAAACATATAGTGAAAACTTTGAAAATGTTCTCCTCTGATTGTCTGGTGAGCGCTTCAGGGCCATTCTGGCCCTCTTGTTTCAAATGGCTTCTCCTCCTAAACGACTGGGAGGATTTCAACTAAATGTCACAGAAATGTACCTTTGGTGATCCTCTATCAAGTTTGTTCAAATCATGACCACCGGGCCAATAATGGCCCCGCCCTGTGGCTTATCGGTTGTTTTTGTAAAAATCTTTAAAAATCTTCTTCTCTGAAACCACATATCCAAGAGCTTAGATATTTGGTATGTAGCATCATCTAACGGTCCTCTACCAAATATGTTCAAATTATGACCCCCGGTTCAAAAATGTCCCTGCCCTGGGGCTTATCAATTTCACATAGACTTATATAGGAAAACCTTTAAATATCTTCTTCTCTGAAACCACATACCCCAGAGCTTAGATAATTGGTATGAAGCATCACCTAATAGACCTCTACAAAGTTTGTTCAAATGATCATAACCCCCCGGCCAAAAATGGCCCACCCTGGGGCTTAGCAGTTGATTTTGTAAAAATCTTTAAATATCTTCTTCTATGAAACCGTAAGGCCTAGACCTTTGATATTTGGTATGTAGCATCATCTAATGCTCATCTACAAACATTGTTCAAATTATGACCCCCAGATCAAAAATGGCCCAGCCCTGGGGCTTATCTTTTTAGCTCAACTGGCACAAATTGCCAGGTGAGGTATTGTGAGGGGGCAGTGTCCGGCGTCCGTCGTCGTGCGTCGTGCGTATGTGCGTCGTCAACAATTTACTTAAACATCTTATTCTCTGAAACCACAAAGCCTAGAGCTTTGATATTTGGTATGTAGAATCATCTAATGGTCTTCTACAAAGATTGTTCAAATTATGTCCCCCGGACCAAAAATGGCCCCGGCCCTGGGGCTTATCAGTTTTTCTTAGGAAAATCTTTAAAAATCTTCTCCTCTGAAACCGTAAGGCCTAGACCTGTGATATTTGGTATGTAGCATCATCTATTGTTCCTCTACAAAGATTGTTCAAATTATGACCCCCGGACCAAAAATGGCCCCGCCCCGGGGCTTATCAGTTTTTCATAGGAAAATCTTTAAAAATCTTCTTCTCTCAAACCGTAAGGCCTAGACCTTTGGTATTTAGTATGTAGCATCATCTAATGGTCCTCTACAAAGATTGTTCAAATTATGACCCCCGGGCCAAAAATGGCCCCGCCCCGGGGCTTATCAGTTTTTCATAGGAAAATCTTTAAAAATCTTCTCCTCTGAAACCGTAAGGCCTAGACCTTTGATATTTGGTATGTAGCATCATCTAACGGTCCTCTACAAAGATTGTTCAAATTATGACTCCCAGATTAAAAATGGCCCGCCCCGGGGCTTATCAGTTTCTCATAGGAAAATCTTTAAAAATCTTCTTCTCTGAAACCGTAAGGCCTAGACCTTTGGTATTTAGTATGTAGCATCATCTAATGGTCCTCTACAAAGATTGTTCAAATTATGACCCCCGGTCCAAAAATGGCCCCGCCCCGGGCCTTATCAGCTTTTCATAGGAAAATCTTTAAAAATCTTCTTCTCTGAAACTGTAAGGCCTAGACCATTGATATTTGGTATGTAGCATTATCTAATGGTCCTCTACAAAGATTGTTTAAATTATGACCCCTTGACCAAATATGGCCCGCCCCGGGGCTTATCAGTTTTTCATAGGAAAATCTTTAAAAATCTTCTTCTCTGAAACCGTAAGGCCTAGACATTTGATATTTTGTATGTAGCATCATCTATTGGTCCTCTACAAAGATTGTTCAAATTATGACCCCTTGACCTAAATGGCCCCGCCCGGGGGCTTATCAGTTTTTCATAAAAAGCTTCTTCTCCTAAACTGTAAGGCCTAGACCTTTGAAATTTAGTATTGATTATCATCTAATGGTTTTCTACCAAGATTGTTCAAATTATGACCCCTGGACCAAAATGGCCCCGCCCCTGGCTTATCAGTTTTTCATAGGAAAATCTTTAAAATCTCCTATGAAATTGTAAGGCCCGGAACTTTGAAACTTATATGAAGCATCATCTAATGTTCCTTTATTTAGATTGTTCAAATTTGAAACTCAAGGCCTAAAATTATGGCCCTTGGTTTCATATTGGCCCCAATCTGAAGCTTACTTATTTTTACATAGAAATACAGTGTATGCATATGTCTATAGTAACCAGGTGAGCGATTTAGGGCCATCATGGCCCTCTTGTTTTCATATATCGAGGGCTTGGTGCAAAACTATTCTAACTCCTTCACAAAGTGAAGGAGTTAGAATAGTTTTGCACCAAGCCCTCGATATAGGAAAATCTTTAAAAATCTCTGAAACAGTGAGGCCTAGACCTTTGATATTGGGTATGTAGCATCATCTAATGGCTCTCTATATAGATTGTTCAAATTATGACCCCTGGACCATAAATGGCCCCGTCCCGGATGTTCAAATTATGACCCCTGGACCATAAATGGCCCCGCCCCGGGACGTATCAGTTTTAGCTCACCACAGCATAAAGTGCTCAGGGTGAGCTTTTGTGATCGCCTGATGTCCGTCGTCCGTCGGCGTGCGTCGTCCATCTTTCGTCGTCAACAATTTGAACCTTTAAAATTCTTCTCCTCTGAATCTACAGGGGTCTCAGCTTTCATCTTTGGCACATAGCATCATCTGTAGGTCCTCTACAAAAGTTATATAAATTATGTCCCTGGGGTCAAAATTGGCCCTGCCCCAGGGGTGCATTGTTTTCTATAGAAACATATAGTTAAAACTTTGAATATCATCTCCTCTGAAACTGGAAGATTCTCAGCTTTTATATTTGGCACATATCATCATGTTCAGGTCCTCTACAAAAGCTATCTAAATTATGCTCCTGTGGTCAAAATTGGCTACACCCCACCTGGTGGCCAGTTTTCTAGCAAACTTATAGCTGACTGCGTTTTTAAGCATCTTCTCTTTGCTCATAAAGAGGTCAAGCAGTAGAGAGAGATGACCAGTGGCTATTTTTAGTGCACCTGTATCTGGTGCTGTAGCCAGTGTTAGTGAGTCTGTCTTAACCCTTTGCCAGTTCTATGTTTATTATTAATTTGAATGCCTACTGCATATTCATGAACAAAATAGTTAAAATGAAGTATGGAAGGTGGAACATTGTAGCCATTTTTTTCCCCAAAGTTCACAACCTACTGAAAATTCATCTACAAATTAGTTATAATGAAATATAGTAGGTGGAACATTGTAGCCATTTTAGAAACTAAAGGAACAGATCTATCAAATTCCATTAACAAACAGAGCAGACCCTGATCAGATGGCTCCTATAGGAGGCATCTGATCTGGGTCTACTCTGTTTTCAAATGTGTGAAAACACGTTTATATGAGGGAAGGGTTAATTAATAATAGTGATTGGCATTATGATATTATTATAACCTGCCCTGCAGTTCAGAAGAAGGGTAAATCATGTAAAGACTCCAGAATGCCAAATTAAAGATTTGAAATATTTTTTTAACATGAAATTGTATTACTTGAAACTATTATGTTAGACTTATGAATATGAATTTATTATGTAATAATTTATAATAATATTCAAATGCAAAAAATCAGTTTGGAATGCTAAGGTACACATACCTGTTCAGAGGAACAGTTGATCGCCTTTAGTCAGAACTTTGTATGGCCTTGTTTAAATTATGCCTCTGGGGTTAAAATTGGTCCCACCCAGGGGTGGTCAGCTTTCAATAGAAACATATAGTAAAAACATTGAAAATCTTCACTGAAACTGGAAGGTTCATAACTTTCATATTTGGCACATAGTTCATGTTCAGGTCCTCTACAAATGTTATATATACATTATGCTCCTGTGGTCAAAATTGGCCCCGCCCCAGGAGTTTCTAAGCCAGCTTTCAATAGAAACATATAGTGAAAACGTTGAAAATCTTTTCCTCTGATTGTCTGGTGAGCGCTTCAGGGCCATTCTGGCCCTCTTGTTCATAGGAAAATCTTTAAAAATCTTCTTCTGAAACCGTTAGGCCTTGATCTTTGATATTTGGTATGTAGCATCATCTAATGGCCCTCTATAAAGTTTGTTGAAATTATTACCCCTAGATTTAAAATGGCCCGCCCTGGGACTTACCAGTTTTTCATAAGAAAATCTTTGAAAAATCTTCTTCTCCGAAACTGTAAGTCCTAGACCTTTGATATTTGGTATGTAGCATCATCTAATGATATTTCTACCAAGATTGTTCAAATTGTGACCCCATGGCCAAAAGTGGCCCCGTCCTATGGCTTATATAGGTCAGTCTTTAAAAATCTGATTTTTATTTTGACATAGAAATACAGTGTATGCATAAGTCTTTAGTAACCAGGTGAGCGATTTAGGGCCATCATGGTCCTCTTGTTCAACATGTATTACACCCCCCCTTAAAAAAAATTCTAACAACCCCCCCCCCCCTTTAATCTGAAATCCTGGATCCGCACCTGCCCTAGGGGTGGCCAGTTTTCAATAGAAACATAGAGTGAACTGAAGACTTTGAAGAGCTTCTCCTGTGAAACTGGAAGGTTATCAGCTTTCATATTTGACCCATAGCATCATGTTCAGGTTTTCTACAAAAGTTACATAAATCATGCCTCTGGGGTCAAAATTTGCCCAACCCCAGGGGTTGCTAGTTTTTTCAAGCTGTCTGCATGTTGGCGAGCAGTGTCTATTTTTAGCTGACTATTTTAGCTTCCACAAAAAGGTAGGTTATCTCCCTTTGCACTTTTTTGTAACAACTGGATTGCCTCCCTTCTGGGTAATTTGCAGTTGAAAATTAGATCTGATCTGTTGCACAGTTAATGGGACAATTAACCCTTTACTCCATAAATATGCATTTCTACACCTTTGCAAACAGATTAGACCCAGATCAGATGGCTCATGTAGTAGCCATCTGATCAATCATGATATAATATAGCTAGTGCAAATTGCATTAAATTATTTTCATTTTGTGTACAATATACATGTTCATATGTTTACTTAAGCCTTTCCCTCATATAAATGCCTGTTCATGCATTTGCAAACAGAGCAGACCCAAATCAGACGGCTCCTATAGCAGCTGTCTGATCAGGGTCTGCTCTGTTTGTCAATGGAATTTGAAAGATGTTTCTTTACTTTCTAAAATGGCTGTATACACTGTCCCACTTTCCATATTTCATTATAACTATTTTGTCCATGAATATTCAGTATAGGTAATGAAATTTTGAATAAACAATTAGAACAGGGAAGGGGTAAATTAAAAATAAGTTAAGATATGAATAATTATGTGAACTCATGAAGGTGTAATGAAAATATCTGAAATTTTGAACATAAGTATAGATTAATTTATTCTTTCTGAATTAAAATTGGCCCGCCCCAGGGCCGGCTAGTTTTCTATAGAAACATATATGAAAATCTTCTCCTCTGATTGTCTGGTGAGCGATGTCAGGGCCATTTTGGCCCTCGTTTCATTTTCAGAACATTTTGAAAGAAAAACAACTGTTCTGAAAGCCCTTGTTTCTTAAGACGTTTTATTCTGGTAAATGCTGTTCAATAAACAAAAACTTTTGGATGTAGAGAAGAGTTAAATTGTACAATATTTAATAACCAAACTACATGTACATTATGTTCTTTGAATAATTGTTGTCCAGTATATCCAGGTTAACCCTTTCACTCATACAGATGCCTTTTCACATCTTTGCAAACAGAGTAGACCCAGATCAGACAACTCATATAGGACCCATCTGATCAGGGTTGCTCTGCTTGCTAATATTGAATAATATAGAGATTTGATTCTAATAGTTTCTGCCATTGTAAAAAATTCTGTCTCCTGGGATCACCTGTTCTCTCTCTTGGGATCACCTGTTAGGGTATGCGTTTTTCCCGATTGTCTTGATTCGGTCAGTTCTCAAGAAGATCACCACTTCCAAGTGCTGAATCCGCCTGAGTGCACAATTTTGGCCCAAAAGTCTAAGTCGATCTGGTTCACAGACCTGAATCTGCATTATGATCTCCCTAAATGGCCCATCCCCGGGGCTTATCAGTTTTTGATAGGAAAATCTTTTAAAATCTTCTTCTCTGAAACTGTAAGGTCTAGACACTTGATATTTGGTATGTAGCATCATCTAATGGTCCTCTACAAAGATTGTTCAAATTATGACCCTGGGACCAAAAATGGCCCCACCGGGGGCTTATCAGTTTTTCATAGGAAATTTTTAAAAATCTTCTTCTCTGAGACTGTAAGGCTTAGACCTTTGATATTTGGTATGTAGCATGATCTAATGGTCTTATACATGTACAAATATTGTTCAAATTATGACCCCCGGGACCAAAAATGGCCCGCCCCGGGGCTTATCATGTTTTCATAGGAAAATCTTTAATTTTTTTCTTCCCTGAATCTGTAAGGTCTAGAGCTTTGATGTTTGGTATTTAACATGATCTTTTGGTCCTCTACAAATTTTTTGGGGGGAAATTATAAAATATTATTTTTCTCTGAAACCATAAGGCTTTAGACCTTTAATAAATGGCATGCTGCTTTGCTTTGTGGTTCTATACCAAGATTGTACAAATGATGACTTCTGGGTAAAAAACAGCCCCACCCCGGGCTCAGATGAGCTCTTCAGGGCCTCATTGCCCTCTTGTTAGCTCACCTGAGCCAAAGGCTCAAGATGAGCTATTGTGATTGCGATCCATCCGGCGTCCGGTCTCCGGCATCTTTCCACATTTTCAAACGACATCTCCTCTGAAACTGCTGACCCGATTTTAACCAAATTTTGTCAGAAGCATCAGTGGCTAGGGGTAACGAAACGTTCACATTATGAACCCCGGACCAAAAATGGCCCCGCCCAAGGGCTTATCAGTTTTTCATAGGAAAATCTTTAAAAATCTTCTCTGAAACTGTATAGCCTAGACCTTTGATATTTGGTATGTAGCATGATCTTATGGTCCTCTACAAAGATTGTTCAATTTATGACCCCCGGGCCAAAAATGGCCCCGCCCAAGGGCTTATCAGTTTTTAGCTCACCAGAGCACAAAGTGCTCAGGGTGAGTTATTGTGATCATCTGATGTCCGTCGTCCCTCGGCGTGCGTCCTTCGTCGTCAACAATTTGAACTTTTAAAAATCTTCTCCTCTGAATCTACAGGGTTCTCAGGTTTCATCTTTGGCACATATCATCATATTCAGGTCTTCTACAAAAGTTATATGAATTATGCCCCTGGGAGTCAAAATTGGCCCCGCCCCAGGGATGTCTTGTTTTCAATACAAACATATAGTTAAACTTTGAAAATCTTCTCTAAAAATGGAAGGCTCTCAGCTTTCATATTTGGCACATAGTATCATATTCAGGTCCTCTACAAAAGTTATATAAATTATGCCCCTGGGGTCAAAATTGGCCCCGCCCAGGGATAGCTAGTTTGCTCACCTGGCACAAATTGCCAATGTGAGCTATTCTGATCGCCCTGTGTCCGTCGTCGTGTGTCGTGCGTCGTCAGTCGTCAACCTTTTCTTAAAATGACATCTCCTCCTTAACTACATGCTGGATTTTTACCAAACTTGGCAGAAATGTTCCTTGGGTCAACCTCTTCCAAAGTTTTCAAAGAATTTGATTTCATGCAGAACTCTGGTTGCTATGGCAACCAATGTCCAAAAAGAAGTAAAAACTTTAAAAATCTTCTTGTCAAAAACTGTAAGACCTAGGGCTACCAAATTTGGTATGTAGAATCATCTAGTGGACGTTTACATAGATTGTTCAAATTTTGCCCCTGGGGTCAAAATTGGCCCAACCCTGAGGGTCACAAGTTTTACATTATTATAGGATTATATAGTAAAAACTTTAAAGATCTTTTTGTCGAAAGGCAGGTCAGTGGTTTTGATCCCATGCACTGCTTTGCAGCGCATGAGATTAGCCGAAATCATCTTCCTGATGTCATCCCTCATCATTATGTCATCTCATCATTCATCGGCGCTATATGACCTATTCTGTGTCGCAGTGCCGTAAAACCCAACTCACTTACTCATTTTGTGTCTGAAATCGAAACGTTTAGAGCTGTGATGTTTGGTATGTAGCATCATCCGGCGAACCTTTACTAAGATTGTTCAAATTATGCCCCTGGGATCAAACACGGCCACACCCTGGGGGTCACATGTTTTTACATAGGCTTATATAGTATTAAAACACTTTAAAAAAATATTCTTGTCTCAAACCTGAAGGGCTTAGAGCTGTGATATTTGGTATGAAGCATCATCTGGGGGACCTTTACTAAGTTTATTCAAATTATGTCCATGGGGTTAAAATTGTCCTCACCTTGGGGGTCACAAATGTTATTGAAAACTTTAAAAATCTTCTTGTCAAAACCTGTATGGCCTTGGGCTACCAGATTTGGTATGCAGAATCACCTAGTGGACCTCTACAAAGAATGTTCAAATTTTGCCCCTGGGGTCAAATTTGGCCCAACCCCGGGGATCACAAGTTTTACATAGGATTATATAGCAAAAACTTTATGATCGTCTTGTCTGAAATCGAAACGCTTAGAGCTGTGATATTTGGTATGTAGCATCATCTGATGAACCTTTACTAAGATTGTTCAAATTATGTCCCTGGGGTCAAACACAGCCACACCCTGGGGGTCACATGTTTTACATAGGCTTATATAGTAAACACTTTAAAAAATCTTCTTGTCTCAAACCTGAAGGGCTTAGAGCTGTGATATTTGGTATGAAGCATCATCTGGGGAACCTTTACTAAGATTATTCAAATTATGCCCCAGGGGTCAAAACTGAATATGTAGAATGATCTAGTAGACCTCTAAATAAATTGTTCAAATTTTCCGCCTAGGGTCAAAAATAGCCCATTCCTTGGGGGTGGAGCATCATCTGGTGGAGCTTTACCAAGACTGTTAAAATTGTGCCCCTGGGGTCAAAATTGATAAGTCACATGACATAATTTAACCAGGTGAGCGATACAGGGCCATCATGGCCCTATTGTTTTCAATAGAGAAAACTTTGAAAATCTTCTCCTCTGAAACTGGAAGATTCTCAGCTTTCATATTTTGCATATAGCATCATGATCAGGTCTCCTACAAAAGTTATATAAATTATGCCCCTGGGCTCAAAATTGGCCCCGCCCCAGGGGTGGCCAATTTTCATGTTTGGGTCCTCTATAAAAGTTATATAAATCATGCCCCTAGGGTCAAAATTGGCCCCCAATGGGTGCCTTGTTTTCAATTGAATCATATAATAATATATGAAAATGTTCTCCTCTGAAACTGGAAGGTTCTCAGCTTTCATATTTGGCACATAGCATAATGTTCAGGTACTCTACAAAAGTTATATAAATCATGCCGCTGGGGTCAAAATTGGCCCCACCGCAGGGTTAGTTAGTTTTCAATAGAAACATATAGTTGATTAACTTGAAACTTTGAAAATCTTCTCCTGAAACTTGAAGGTTCTTAGCTTTCATTTTTTGGCACATAGCATCATGTTCAGCCCTTCTGCAAAACTTAAAGTTGTATAAAATATGCCCCTGGGGTCAAAATTGGCCCCGCCCCAGGGCCGACTAGTTTTCTATACAAACATATTATAGTGAAAACTTTGAAAATCTTCTCCTGAAACTGGAAGGTTCTCAGCTTTCATATTTGGCACATAGCACCATGTTCAGGTCTTCTACAAAGGTTGTATAAAATATGCCCTTGGGTCAAAATTGGCCCCACCCAGGGGTAGCCAGTTTTCAATAGAAACTTATAGTGAAAACTTTGAAAATCTTCTCCTCTGAAACTGGAAGGTTGTCAGCTTTCATATTTGGCACATAGCACCAGGATCAGGTCCTCTACAAAAGTTATATAAATTATGTCTCTGGGGGCAAAATTGGCCTCGCCCCAGGGGGGCTAGTTTTCAATAGAAACATATAGTGAAAACTTTGAAAATCTTCTCCTCTGAAACTGGAAGGTTCTCAGCTTTCATATTTGGCACATAGCATAATGTTCAGGTACTCTACAAAAGCTTTATACTGGGCATCTAAAATAACCAGAGAAACTGAATCGATAATAAGAGTAGGGCATCGCGCCCGGGTTTCTCTGTATCCTCTCCCCTCTCTCTTGGACGTCCAGTTAGCCCATAGTGAGCAGAAACGGACGTTAATCAACACAAAATCTACAAAAGTTATATAAATCATGCCCCTGGGGTCAAAATTGGCCCCACCGCAGGGGTGGTTAGTTTTCAATAGAAACATATAGTGGAAACTTGAAAATCTTCTCCTCTGAAACTGGAAGGTTCTTAGCTTTCATTTTTTGGCACATAGCATCATGTTGAGCTCTTCTACAAAAGTTGTATAAAATATGCCCCTGGGGTCAAAATTGCCCCGCCCAAGGGCCGACTAGTTTTCTATAGAAACATATTATAGTGAAAACTTTGAAAATCTTCTCCTCTGATTGTCTTGTGTGCGATATCAGGGCCATTCTGACCCTCTTGTTCATAGGAAATCTTTAAAAATCTTCTGCTCTGAAACTGTAAGGCCTAGAGTCCTTTGATATTTGGTATGTAGCATGATCTTATAGACCTCTACAAAGGTTGTTCATATTATTACCCCCGGGCTAAAAATGGCCCCGCCCAGAGCTTATCAGTTTTTCATAGGAAAATCTTTAAAAATCTTCTCTGAATCTGTATGGCCTAGACCTTTGATATTTGGTATGTAGCATCATCTAATGGTCCTCTACAAAGATTGTTCAAATTATAACCCTGGGACCAAAAATGGCCCTGCCCAAGGGCTTATCAGTTTTTCATAGGAAAATCTTTAAAAATCTGAAACTGTAAGGCCTAGACTTTTGATGTTTGGTATGTAACATGATCTATTGGTCCTCTACAAATATGTAGCTTTGGCTTGTGGTCCTCTGCCAAGAATGTTAAACTTACGACCCTGACCTCTGGGCGAAACAAACATGGCCATGCCTTGGGGCTTATCAGTTTTTCATGAGAAAAATATAAAATATTATTTTCTCTGAAATCATAAGGCTTAGACCTAATTAATGGCATACTGCTTTGCATTGTGATTCTCTACCAAGATTGTACAAATGATGACTTCTTGGTCAAAACTGGCCCTGCCCCTGGGGTTATCTCAGGTGAGCCTGGGGCCTGGTGACCTTCTTGTTTTAAAGTTATATTCTGTTAAGATTTCCTATAGATCTATTTACAGCACACATTGTACACATATTCATATCATGAAAGTAATACTAAAGGCCCATTATCTCACAGTATATATGCATTCAGCTGAATATTACCTATATCCAGATATTGCTAAATTGTTAATAGATGCAGAAATCAATGGACATGTTCAATGAAGCTTCGATTAACTCCGAGTCTATTTCGGTATAACACTTAGAAAGCTAAATGAAAAAGTAGTAAAGTCAAGCAGGAAAAGCCACACACAAAACGCCACCATCACCATTTCACCTACAGAAAGCATAGAAATTTATACTCATACACACACATACAGTAGAAAGTCATATACAAGACGCAATCACCACCAACACATCAATAGACAGCATGCCACACGCACACAACCAAACACACGAGAAGAACACATAAAACACCAACAAATACACGAGCACCATAGACAAACATGAACAAAACACAAGCACAAAGACACAAGACAAACAAAAGTAAGGGTGACAGAGAGAGAACCGCCTTGGCACGGTCAGTAGCAAAATCACCACTGGGGGTTTAAACCGGTTTACAGACGTCCTAACCTCACACTTATCTCAAAGTCACCCTAGCTAAACAAACATTGTAAATAAAAGTATCCCCGCCGGACTTCCCACATGAAAATGTCATCTGTGTAACAGTTTATTTACATGTACATTGAAATGAGTACGTCCGGTATATCCAAATGATTTTACAACAGATTCTGATGAAATTCCACTGGTTTCCACAGCAATCAATTTTCATACGCCCGAAGGTAACTTCAGTTGTATTATGGTATTAGCCACATCTCTGTCCTCTCAATAACTTGACAACTATTAAGTGTATAGTCCTCATTGGTGCGGGGAATTAGCCCCGCGTCTATATGTAACGCTTTCAGTGGAATTTCACTGGTAGGAGGGCTGATTGATCAAGACTTGTGAGAATATTGTGGAATTGTAATTTGTGGTTTATGAGTGTAAAAACAGTGTTTGGAATAATACAATTCTATATAGTTGGAAACAGGTCGACAGGTTTGTTTCTGCTGTATAATTGTTTGTATTTCAGAAATGAAAATATTAGAAAATTATTTCTCCTATGGTTGGGGCTAATACAAAATTTAATACGGCAAGGGTAAGATCATTAACGATTATACCGCCGAGGAAATGTTTAAGGTGTTGCGAAACCGGGTATGACTAATACACAAAACGAGGATTTTGGCGAAATGAGGCGAAAGGAGGATTTAATATTAATAACGGCTATTTATTAGTTATTGTAAATGATATGGACATATATTTTAAATATATTTGGTATTAATATACTGATATAAGCCTGAATATATGAACACATCATTAATATATTGATAACATTTACAGGGAAAACGGATTACTTGCACCTTTCGCCACAGTAAATCCCGCGAAATGAGCTGTTAACTTGAGTAATGTACGTAATTGAATGTAGAACGAAATTATCATAACCCAACAGAGCAGATTCAACAGAAGCCATCTATTTGGAGTCTGCTCTAGGTTTACCATGTTTGCAAAGGTGTATATATCTTTGAAGTTAACCGTTATGCCTGGGTCTAAATCATGCTCTAGCACAAAATATGTATATATATTAATTAAAAAACACTAAATATTACATAGTTTGAATAACCCGCAGTGTTTACTTATGAACTAATATAGATCTGATGCAAAAGTTTCTGCCATGGTGAAAACCTCCAGTGTTCAAATTTCATTATGAAAATGCCACTAATTAATCGTCATAATGTCACTTACATGAAAATTCACTGTTACTGTACGTCAGACAATTTGGATCTTGATGAGATGGCCAGTAACTCTAGGTTCAAAGTGTCAAGGCTACAGTTACATATGATACTCTTTGGCATCTCATTTAGACATACAGTTGAACTTTGATATCCCAAATTGGATAATATACAGTACAGGTACCGAGTTGTTATGAAATGAATACTATCATGTCTAAAAAAAACTACAGGAGCTTTCAGCATTACTTTAGACCTACAATAAGCTGTGAACGGATCCCCTGTGAACTTAAGAAATTGTTCAGATTAGAAATTGGATATATGTGTCTTTATGCCACTATAAAAAGTGGGCTAATAAATATTCATGATGTCATTATTTCTTACATGAATATTTAACCTGAAAGGGGATAAGGAGTCCAGTGTGAGACTGAAAGGGTTATTGTATAACTAGGGCCACCCGTCTGAAATGGCTGCCGTTTCAAGGACCCTTTATGATGAAACTGAACAATTTTGTTGTGTTACTAAGGCCATATGAGTAGATCTAAAACATTTTGACATTTTGTTGACATTACTTAGATGTTATATAAAATAGGTTTGATTATTATTCAGTAATATGCGCCTTTTGATGCTTTGCATCAATGATTTTCTTGTACATAATAGGGAGGTACAGTAGATGGCTCCTATTGACCTTAAACTCAAAAATATTCTCCGCTCATTAACTTGATAAGTATTAGATGTGCTATCTTCATACTTTGTAGGGAGGTTGGTCATAGCCAGTAGATGACCTCTATTGATTTTGAGGTCTGTCGGCCTAAGGTTAAGGTCACAGTGACCTTCTCTAAAAACATGTCCGCTCAATAACTTGATAAGTATTACGTGTGCTGTTTTCATACTTAGTAGGAAGGTTGGTCATGGCCAGGAAATCACCATTATTGATTTTGAGTTTAGTTAGTCAAAGGTCAAGGCCACAGTGACATTGAACTCAGAAATATTGTCCGCTGAATAACTTGATAACTATTGGTTGTGCTGTCTTCATACTTAGTGGAATTGTTGGTCATGGCAAGTAGATGACCCCTATTGATTTTGAGGCCACTCAGTAAAAGGTCAAAAAAAAATATGCCAGCTCTATAACTTGATAAGTACTAGATATGCTGTCTTCAAACTTAGTAGGGAGGTTTGTCATTGTCATTACTCATTAGATGACCCCTTTTGATTTTGAAGTCAAAGGTCAAGGTCACAGTGACATTCAACTTAAACATCTTGCTTACTCAATAATTTGATAACTAGCAGGTTTGTTGTCTTCTCACTTAGTAGAAAGGTTGGTCATGGTCAGTAGATGACCCTAGCTATTGGTTTTGAGGTCAGTCAGTCAAAAGTCAAAGCCACAGTGATATATTCTGAAAGGTGGTGATCCTTCGAAAACAAAAGTAGCAATGTCAAAAGAGAAAATTGCAGACTCGGTTTTATTGGGTCTGTTCATGAGTAGTACTGCACTATTCACGCCTCCCTAGCACCGGCTTAAGTAGTATTCAATTTTCAAAACTTATACTATCAAAACTAATGGTCCCGAAGGACCAGAAAATATAACAACACCGAGAATGAAGTACGGGGCGACTGTTTACGACCGCCACACAAGCACTTAACACCTGCTGTTATGAAGTACATATATTCTGAAAGTGGATGATCATTCGAAAACAAAAGTAGCAATGTCAAAAGAGAACACTGCAGACTCGGTCTTCACTGAAAAAACATGTCCGCTCAATAACTTGATAACTATTAGGTGTGCTGTCTTCATACTAAAGAGGAAGGTTGGCCATGGCTAGTAGATGCCCCCTATCAAAGGTCAAGGTCACAGTGACCTTTAACTCAAAAATCTTGTCCAATCAATAACTTGATAACTATTTCGTGTGCTGTCTTCATACTTTGCATGTTACAACAGCACATACTTCAGGTGTATAATGTTCCGACACACGGAGCTCTTGTTCTATTTTTTCCTTACAAACGACTTTCTTTACCATATGCATTGGTACTAAATCAGTTTCAAGTCACATAGATTCAGATTTTGAAGTCATTCTGTAATTCCAATATTTCAGAAAGTATGAGCAGAGAACATATTTGATGAAATTATCTAGTGGTACCCACGAAAGACCTGTAGTGACTTCAAACTTAAGACTACATACTTCACACTTCACAAGTTTGAAGTTTGAATATTCTATAAGATTTTAATAGCATTTGTTCATGAGATTTGAAATTTGAAGTATGAAGTGTGTATAATGAAATATCACCATCGGTCTTTAGTAGGTAACCCTATATATTTTTAGCTCACCTGAGCCGAAGGCTGAGGATGAGTTATTGTGACAACGATCCTCCCGGCGTCCAGCCACATTTTCAAACGACATCTTCTCTGAAACCGCTGACCTGATTTTAACCATTTTTTGTCAGAAGCATCAATGGCTAGAGGGAACAAAATACTGTTCAAATTATGACCCCCGGACCAAAACATGGCATTACCTCAGAGCTTATCATTTTTTCATAGGAAACTCTTTCAAAATCTTCTTCTCTGAAACTGTAAGACCTAGACCGCTGATATTTGGTATGTAGCATGATCTAATAGTCCTCTACAAAGATTGTTCAAATTATGACACCCTGACCAAACATTTCCCCGCCCAAGGGCTTATCATTCGCTCACCTGAGCCAAAGGCTCAGGATGAGCTATTGTGACCGGGGTCCGTCCGGCGTCCGTCAGTCATCCGTCCACATTTTCAAACGACATCTCCTCTGAAACTGCTAACCCAAGTTTAACCAAATTTTGCCAAAATGGTCCCACCCTAGGGTTTATCAGCTTTGCATAGTTTTTTAAAAATATTATTTTCTTAAACCATAAGGCCAATACCTTTAATATTTGACATGCAGCTTAACCATATAGTCCTCTACCAAGTTTGTACAAATCATAACCCTTTGGTAAAAAATGGCCCGGCATGGGGCATGTTAATTTTTTGGTAAGAAAACGTACCTTAAAAATCCCCCGGGCTTACCTTGGCCCTGTCCTGGGGCTTATCAGTTTTTCATGGGGAAAATATAAAAAAAACAAATTCTCTGAAACCTTAAGGATTAGACCTTTAATTATTGACATACTGCTTGGCCTTGTGGTTCTCTACCATGGTTATACAAATGATGACTTCTGTGTCAATAATGGCCCTGCGCATGATGTTATCTCAGGTGAGCACTTCAGGGCCTGGTGACCCTCTTGTTTGGAAATATTCTCCTTTGAAATCATTGACCAGATTTCAGTATAATTTAGCAGGAATGTATCATAGGTGACTCTTTGCCAAGATTTTCAAGAGTATTTTGGATGTTTTATAAACAAAATAAATGTTTTTGCATCTTAATGACGCTGATGCTGAAACTTAGAAATGTTGGCGGTTGCCATGGAAACGCACTGACCGTTTGCTTACCCAGCATCCAATACTTGTCCAACAACCGGAACTTGTTAACATATACCCTAAGCTTAAAGAAAATATAGGTGTACCAACATCCCGCTAGGGGGAGGGGGGACTGTTCGATTATAACTATTAAAGCTCCTGTAACTGATAGAAGAATGATTTACAAGTCATGAGTTTGTTTTAAAAAAATGAATCAATGAAACAAGGTTTTATGCGCATAATGGTTTGCATTACCCTTTGTCTTTGTTTATCGATCTAGTGTCATTACACTTGTCTTTTTAGCTCACCTCACTTCAGGGCCTCATGGCCCTCTTGTGAAATATTCTAATGTGAAATATAGTTTGCTAACTCATGATCTTATTTCAGTTTCAATAATTTCAGGTAAAAGAGTATAAATACATCTGACCATGTATCCTCAAATACCTGAATTGCTGGAATGGCAAGAACAGAGGGAGATTGTGATTGTTGGCTTGCGAAGTCTTGCAGATCTACTCGATAACCATCACAAAAAGGCAACCAAGACTGTAATTGCTGGTAGCACCGCCTCTGTAGGAGGGACAACTGTAGGATTGGCAGCTATGGCCCTTGCCCCTTTCACTGGAGGAGCATCCCTTATTCCTGGTGCAGTTATTGCTGGAGGCAGCAGCCTTATTGGAACAGCAACCTCCCTTGGAAGTTATTTGTCAGAGAGGAAGAAAAAAGGAAAAGTGTTTAAAGATGTAGATAGTTTACTTGAGGAGGACAAAAGATACACAGAAAAAGTGCTGAAAATTGCTTCAAGATTGGATGAGGTACAAGATAGTCTGCAGCAGTATTTGACAGATTTAGTGGAATCTGAACTCGGGGTCCTTGAACGGGCACCTCAACAAGCTGAATGCAGTCTTGCTCAGGGCTCTGCTAATTTTATAGCTCTGCCTCACAAAGACTTACCTACCAGTAGCTCAGACATTGATGTTCAGCAGCTAAAAGGTATTTTCACTTCTCAGCTTCCTACCCTGGCTATGAAAGGTCTTCAGGTAGCTCGACGTGCCAACCTGATAAATATAAAACAGATGTTCCAAGTGGGCAAAGATGCATTGAAGGGCGGACTAAAGGCAGGGAAAGGAACTCTGACAGGTTTTCGTATTGGCAAAGCAGTCAGCATTGGGGGTGGAGTTATGAGTGCTGCTCTTTTGCCTCTTGAGATCATTGACTTGGTGAAACGCGTCAAAGACCTGAAGGAAGATAGAGGGCATCCAGATTCAGGCGAGATACTTTCTCATGCAGAAAAGCTTCAAGATGGAATAAATGCTATTAGAGAAGAATTGTACGCCAATGTCACAGCAATGAATAATCTTGTGCTTCTTATACGGTACATCAAACAGCTTAAATGTTCAGACCAACTTTCCAGTTTCTTCAATATAATTCTTAAAAAGCTTCTGCCAGTTAAAGACCTAATCAAAGCCTTTGACAAGCTGGAATGTCAGAATGGGGACAATGTTACTTTTACTCTTAATGAAGAAGAGTTATCCGGGATGCTGATCAACTACTCAGGTGTGAAAGATTCAATATTTAAGGAGTTGGCAGTTGCAGTTTGGGTAGCCGGGAAAATGGGAAGCAAGTCTTTTGTATTCTTGCAAAACACATGTTTTACAGTTGCGCCTCCATTGTGGAGTTTGTTCGGTATTTCTTTTAATAGTTTTGGAACTAAATCTGAGCGGGGAGTGACAATACTGCTGCCGTTTGACTTTGCAGGTGACATTGTATCTGAACATGTCTTCCAAGACACTTCAAATCAAATGTCAGACTGGACTGGTCGCTGTATCTTGCTGAATATCAGTTTGATGGATATTAAATACACACTTGTAAATCTACTGGCCCCTGATGGATCAACAGATAGGACATTGTTTCTACAGGAGATAACCAGTTTCATCAAGAGACATGCAGAAGGCAAAATTGTCATTGCTGCTAACTTTCAACCAGAAGTCCAAAACATGACTGTCTCTGTTAAGAAAAAGAAGGTCTGTCCAAATACCCCCTGGTCTATGATGGAGAAATTTGTTCCGTACAGACAGGTGTCCGAATATCTCATAAATGTTTTACCCTTCCATGCAGATGAGCCAGGTATGAAAGTGTTTGAAGTCTGTAAATCCTTCACCGTTGGAAATCCAGAAGAAGTTCATATTGAATGGAAAGCCTGTGATAAGCCTGTTGTCTCCAGTGAAGACTGTTGCAATCAAGTTGATGCAGTACTTGGCCTAGGGCTTACAGCACTGTGGAAGAAGATGAATCCCCATACTACCGAGTTTTCAAGTGAAACAGCAGTTAGTAGAGGGGTCGTCGCATGTACAATGCTACTGGACTTTTACATTGACAGTGATGTTGAGATGGAGATCAAAAGCTGTTTTCTAGATCATGATCTCAGATTCCTTGGTTTTTTGAAGGAAGCTGTCCTGCAGTTTGGACGAAAATCTAAGTACCAGACATAAATGCAGTGGTCAGTCCAATACTCTTATTTTTCTTCCAAAACCCGTGTTGTTTATACTCATTAGTATTGCCTCTCAAACATAACAGTAAAACTATAACATTTTAGAGCAACTACACAAGAGAATTGAAACAGTTATTCTGACAAAATTTGCTGCAATTACTTGAAAGAGTTACTGCAAGGAGTTTAAGAGTGCTTGATAAAAAAAAAAGCATTGTAGCTGTAGATATATCCATACTGCCTTGCTACATACGCATTCAGGTAGAACATCTGACTCCTGAACTCAGAAGTGGTGAGCCAAATCCCAGTAAGGCCGCTCATATATTTTTGTTTTACACATTACATTTGGGGACATGTCTGGTCAGCTTAGGTAAAAGTGATGCATGTACTGTCAATATGTAGCTGTACCTGGGTGAGATTCAGTGCAAATTTTGGAAAAACCAAGGAGTAGCTGTAGGATATGTATACAGGCTTTTGCATCAGAGCATCTGATTCCGGCACACTAAGTGGTGATATATAGTATAGGCTACAGTGTTATTAGAGATTAATACTTTTCTATATTTATCTTTAATCAAGTTTACAATACCTTAATCTTTTTTAGCTCACCTGGCACGAAGTGCCGATGTGAGCTATTGTGATCGCCGACGTCAACTTTTTCTTAAACTGACATCTCCTCCTAATCTACTTGCTGGGTTTTAACAAACTTGGCAGGAATGTTCCTTGGGTCAACCTCTTCCAAAGTGTTTCAAATAATTTTATTACATGTACTATAAAGGACAGACACCGGGTTATTACTATAATAAATAAATATATTCAATAACAACTCTCCTGAGGCATTATTCAAATACTGAGATTATCACACTACGGAAGTTGACGGGTCTGTCAATTTGTCTACATGTACGTTTGTATTTGTCTCTTATGTTCAAAAAAGAAAATAATAATAAATGTAACCAACCTCATAAGTCACTACTGTAGTACCTGTACACGTACCCCACATGTTTTAGTCAACATGTCCACCATGGACAAATGTATATACCCCAACCAACCCTCTGTCAAAAAATTATGGTCTCAGATCCAATATATATTAAAAATTAATGATTTCATGAATATTATTTTTTTTAATATGTCACTGAAGCTTAAGCACACAACTCAGAATTAAAAAAGTCTGTCACATTTTTATACGCCCGTTTGAAAAAACGGGACGTATTATGGAATGGCGCTGTCCCTCCGTCTGTCCTTCCGTCCGTCTGTAACATCTCTAACTCAAGTACTGCTTGGTAGACCCTTCTCAAATTTGACCACAATGTTTATCTAGACATGCTACAGTAGCCTGCCAAGTCCCGACTCGTTTATCCAAGGTCAATGTCGCTTAATTGGACTTAGAATTTGCGTTTAGCATTTGCGTTAAGCAAAACTGTTAACCTCAATTTATATAAATGTGGAACAAGTCCACTTATTTACATAACACTTTGTGATAAAGCTTTGAAACTTGGAACACTTGTTCACCGTCACAACCTTCACCTGTAGGCAAGAGTAAAAAACTCTGTCAAGCATTTTGAACGAATTATGCCCCTTTTTAACTTAGAATTTTCGGTTAAGGCTTTGGTTAAAGTCCACTTATTTACATAACCCTTTGAGATAAAGCTTTTAACCTTGGAAAACTTTTTCACCATCACAAGTATCACCTGTAGACAAGAGTACATAACTCTGTCAAGCATTTGACAGAATTATGCCCCTTTTTAACTTAGAAGTTTTGGTTAAGGCTTTGATAGAGTCCATTTATTTACATAACCCTTTGAGATAAAGCTTTTAAACTTGGAACACTTGTTCACCATCACAAGCTTCACGTGTAGACCAGAGTTCATAACTCTGTCAAGCATTTTAACAGAATTATGCCCCCTTTTAACTTAGAATTTTTGGTTAAGGTTTTGGTTAAAGTCCACTTATTTACATAACCCTTTGAGATAAAGCTTTTAACCTTGGAACACTTGTTCACCATCACAAGCTTCAACTGTAGGCAAGCGTACATACCTCTCTCCAACATTTTGACAGAATTATGCCCCCTTTTAACTTAGAAATGTTGGTTAAGGTTTTGGTTAAAGTCCACTTATTTACATAACCCTTTCAGATTAAGCTTTTAAACTTGGAGCATTTGTTCACAACCACAAGCTGCACCTGTAGGCAAGAGTACATAACTCTGTCTAACATTTTGACATAATTACATGAGGCTTTTTAAGTTTTTAGCTTGGAATTTTTGGTTAAGGTTTTGGTTAAAGTCCACTTATTTACATAACCCTTTCAGATAAAGCTTTTAAACTTGAAACATTTGTTCTACATCAGAAGCTTCATCTGTAGGCAAGAGTAAATACAATGTAACTCTGTCAAGCATTTAGACACATTTATGGCACTGTTTAATTTGTTAAAGTATGCCTATTTACAACCTTGAAACTTGGGCACAAAATTGGACTTAGAATTTGAGTTTAGCAAATACGTTAACCCCAGTTTATGTTGAACAAGACCTCGACAGGCGTACATTGTGCCCACTGGCACTCTTGTTAAATAAAGTCACTTTCTTTTCACTAAAAGAATGTTCTCTTCTGCTCACAGTCTTAAGATCTTATTATTTAAGTAATTTTGAAATAAGGTTCGAATGACCAGCTCATGGTTATAAAATTGAATAAAGCAATTGAAGAGTTTCTATTTTTCTCTATCTTTTTGTATTTGTTTAAAGGACGATGCCGTTGGTCAACTTATGGCAATTGGTGTAGATCTTTCCATTTACCAAATTTCTGTTGTTGAAATCCAATGAATTTCGCAGAATGACCCTTGAAACTTCAAGTCACACATCTCTGGTTTTCTGGAAGCAAGAGAGAAATTTATATGCAAAACTCATATTACGTCATAAATTTACACACATAATTTTTCTTATGAAAAACAAACCGAGAACGTCAACAATTTTCAGCAACATTCACGTTCCTTCATCGTTACGTAAACAGTGGGTGGGGTAATGTTTTGCCTACGTAAATCCTAGTTCACGAGGTAGATTAAACTTTAGAAATGGGGAGATACAAAATTAATAGTATGTTTAAAGTACTTATTGACATTTTATGAAGGAGTAATTGTGGTTTGGCAACCTTTGGTAACTATTCACAGATCCGATAGTTTTCACCACACGGGCCTGAAGTGTGCCTGGACCCCAGTGGAAAGTATATCTCGATATTGCTGCTTATTGTGATATGGTAATTACAAAATGGCGGCGGGTAAAGTCTGAGTGTGATGCAGAAATATTCAATATTCGAGATGCAATGTGGAACAGTAATACACGTTTCCGAAATATGTTTTATGCATCAAAATGTTTTTCAGGGTGAGCTTTTGTGATCGCCTGATGTCCGTCGACTCGTCCGTCGGCGTGCGTTGTTCGTCGTCAACAATTTGAACATTTAAAATTCTTCTCCTCTGAATCTACAGGGGTCTCAGCTTTCATATTTGGCACATAGTATCATGTTCAGGTCTTCTACAAAAGTTATATAGATTATGTCCCTGGGGTCAAAATTGGCCCCGCCCCAGGGGTGCCTTGTTTTCTGTAGAAACATATAGTGAAAACTTTGAAAATCATCTCCTCTGAAACTGGAAGGTTCTCAGCTTTTATATTTGGCACATACCATCATGTTCAGGTCCTCTACAAAAGTTATATAAATTATGCTCCTGTGGTCAAAATTGACTACACCCCAGAAGTGGCCAGTTTTCTAGCAAACTTGTAGCTGACTGCACTTTTAAGCATCTTATCTTTGCTGGTCAGTTGATAGGGTGTTCATCAGATCAAGCAATTGAGAGGGATGACCAGTGGCTATTTTTAGTACACCTGTATTGCTGGTGTTTGTCAAGCTGTAGTACAGGTAAACCAAGCTATATTTGAGACCTGTTGTTATTTTGTTGTTTACATAACAGAACACTAATATAGGACCAGACAACATAATGTAGTAAGTTGCCACAGATAATGTACTGGGCTTTGGTCTAATGGATATGTATATGGTCTTGCAAACAGGGGGTTGTGAGTCCGAATCCCAGGCTATGCAGTTTCCTTTTCTTTTTTTGAAAAAAAAAATGATTTGCTATTTGTAGTCATCTTATTAATGTTAGTCGTTTTCAATTATATGTTAATATTTTGTTATTAATTATTATAGGTTATATTTATTGTTGCTTTGTTTGTACAATTAACTACATGTAATAAAAAAATATTGGCCACTGGTCAGAATCGAACTCGAGAGCCGCCACATGTAAGCCTAGATACATATCCATTGCACCACGACAATTATTTTGAAGGTTAGCGGCTTGCGAAGTCCTTTAAAAATTAGGAAGCGCCATAGTCGCTTCATTTTGTTTACATTAGAGTAGGTCATGTTTTGTTCCAAAATAAGTTGGTCTATCTGTAGCTTGTCTGTCTTAACCCTTTGCCTGTTCTGTGTTTATTATTAATTTGAATGACTACTGCATATTCATGAACAAAATAGTTAAAATGGAGTATGGAAGGTGGAACATTGTAGCTATTTTTTCCAAATTTTACAACCTACTGAATATTCATTGACAAATTAGTTATAATGAAATATAGTAGGTGGAACATAGTAGCCATTTTAGAAACTAAAGGAACAGATATATCAAATTCCATTAACAAACAGAGCAGAGCAGCTCCTGTAGGAGGCATCTGATCTGGGTCTACTCTGTTTTCAAATGTGTGACAACAGGTTTATATGAGGGAAGGGTTAATTAATAATAGTGATTGGCATTATGACATTATTATAACCTGCCCTGCAGTTCAGAAGAAGGGTAAATCATGTAAAGGCTTCAGAATGCCAAATTAAAGATTTTAAATAAATTTTGAAATAATTTTGAAATAATTTTTAACATGAAATTGTATTACTTGAAAATATTAAGTTAATACGCTTATGAATATGAAATTATTATGTAATAATTTATAATAGTATTCAAATGCAAAAAATCAGTTTGGAATGCTAGGGTACACATACCTGTTCAGAGGAACAGTTGATTATTTGAGAGGACAGTTGATCGTCTTTAGTCTGAACTTTGTATGGCCTTGCATAATTAAAATTCCCTGGGTTCAAATGAGGCCTGTCCAAAGGGTGGCCAGTTTTCTATAGAAATATAGTGAAAACTGAAAATCTTCTCTGAGTGTCTGGTGAGCGATATCATGGCCATCATGGCCCCCTTGTTTCATTGTCTTTTATCTCACTTACCACTATAGCTATTGGCATGGAATTGCATATACACATAAATCACCTTACGTATTTTCATTGCGCACCCAACCCATGCTGCCCGCAAGCCCAAGGTCAAGGTCAAATGACGTGCAGCTAGGCAAGCACCACCACGGGGGCATCGCTGTGTCTTACAGACACGATTTTCTAGTTATATGTTGCATGGTACATTACCAAATATAAGTATTTTTCGAAAAAATGTCGTTTACTTTGAAGATCTATATATTTGCGTTGGGATATCATATAATTATGCTTCAACCTGCACTTTGACCTTCAATGTGTTCTCTGACAATAGTCACGTGACATACTGTTTTGAGTGACGGCATATACGTTATATGACATCACTTGTTTTGTCCTCAACTTCATCAGCTTTCTTTGTGTACTAAATGATATAGGGTAAACTAACCGTGAGTCGGACCCCTATTCTACTTTTCCTCATGTCAAACGTCCGTGCGTTTAGCTAGATACTTCCGGTGCTCACTGGTACCTGGCCTGATCTCTTTTAAGCTCTTCTAGCGCTTTATATGCATCATTCAAACACACATGCAAAAGGACCAAAAAGTACGGAAAGATAGGTAACCCTAGTTCGATCGTGACTCGGACACTTTCGATATTGAGTCGGACGATTCAATTTCTTGAAATATTCATGGTGTGGTAGATCTACGTTAATTAAGCTCTGAAGTATGAGATTTTTCATAGAATTAGGGCCTATGTGCTATAAAAAAAATAGACCATAGATATATATCTAGAATCTAATATAAATATCGTAGAATGACATGATTTCCCTGCTGTTCAATCATAGGAGATGACCCACCAGGTACAGCGTGTATATAAACGTTACAGTGTCCGACTCAAAATCAGTTTGACATATTATATATTATTTGAGAGCGTGGCACTTCTTGTTTACTAAAAGTCTGAATAACAGATGTCTTAAATGTATATTTATTTTTATTCCACAAAAACATGATTTCCACCATTTGTAACACTCGTATAATGTCGCTATTACTCAAGAAATTAAAACCGAATGCGGTTTTATCTGACTGACATTTAAAGGTTGGTGCTTTTGGGTGGTTTCTAGCGCTGTTGTTGTGAAGAATGGATGCAAGTAATTGAGTTCAAGGTAGGTAACTCTGGTGAAAATAAACACTAAGGTACCCGGCAAAGTAAAGATTATGCTAGTTACACTGCTTTCAAGCAGTGTATAAAGGGGTTGAAAAACGTCACAATCGTGTCCGATTCAATATCACTACCCTACCCTCAATAATAATAATGTTATTTCAATGAAAAACAATGCAGGATACTTACAGCATTCTAGTTTTAAGTATGTATCAATGGTTTTCAATCATCACACAAGCAACCAGCCGCATGGCTCAGTGGTAGAGCGTCAGCCTGCGGTACGGAAAGTATTGGGTTCGATCACAAGTAAAAGTGAACATGCCCTTTTGGATGTCGGTTTACATAGTTATATAGTGAAATCTTCAAACATCTCGGAATTTGAAAAATAGATTTGTTCGATAAACACTTAAAAAATCTTCTTTTCTGACCCTGATCAGACGGCTGATATGGGTCTACTCTGTTTGCAAATGCGTGAAAATGTGTTTAAATATGAGGCAAAGGGTTAAATAACATCTCCTAAATCATTGAAAGAAGAAAGGAGTTATACGCGTGAAACTTCACATACACATAAATTACCATCTGTGCTATCATTTGACACCCAACCTATGCTGCCTGCAAGCCAAAGGTCAAGGTCAAATGACTTGGAAATTTTATGTGCTGTTGGTTGTCACAGTTTTTCATTGTCTGATATTTCCCTAACCATGGTAGCTATTCACATGGATTTGCATATACACATTAAATACCATCTATACTTTCATTGCACACCCAACCCATGCTGCCCGCAAGCCTAATGTCAAGGTCAAATGACCTAGGAGTTACTTGGAAATGTTACATGCAGTTGGTTGTTACAGTTTTTTCATTGTCTTATATCTCCCTAACCAATGTAGCTTATTCGCATGGAATTGCATATACACATTAAATACCATCTATACTTTCATTACACACCAAACCCATGCTTCCCAAAAGCCCAATGTCAAGGTCAAAAGACTTATGAAATTTACATGAAGTTGGTTGTCAGTTTTTTCATCGTCTTATATCTCACTAACCGCTATAGCTATTGGCATGGAAATGCATATACACATTAAACACCATCCATACTTTCATTACGCACCCAGCCCATGCTGCCCGCAAGCCCAATGTCAAGGTCAAATGAGTTGGGGAATTTTACGTGCAGCTAGGCAAGCACTTACACGGGGGCATCGCTGTGTCTTACAGACACACTTTTCTAGGGTTTATTTTAGTTGGTTTTTGTTGGTATGTATGTATGTGTGTATGTGTAGGTATGTGTATGTGTAATATATATACATATAAATAAAATTTGTAATATAATTATATGTACTTATATTAAAAGATAGTGTAAAATACTATAATATATATAAAAGAATATAAAAAGATATTCAAGTAGGGTATTATATAACATAGTATCCAATATTTCTGTTTGTAAATATAAACCATGCGGATAGCTGCTTTAAGAGGGAAGAGAGTAAAATAGAAATATCCATAGGAAATGTTGTGCTTTATTAGCCCTCATCCTGCTTCAAATCTACATTGAGTATAATTAATACCACACACAGTGGCAGTCATACTTGCTGTATTGATTTTTTACTATTATATAGAAATGCCTTAAGTAGGATGATGGTGGAGCAGAGGGCCCATACTGGGCTTTCTGCTCAACTTTCACCATGCTTTAAGCTGCCACTGCCCTCAATACAATACATAAGTCTTATTGAAGTTATGCAATTAGTATTATACTTGTTTACTCTGTTGATAATTGCAGGATGATGCAAATGATACATCTTTGATAGTTTTGTATTGTTTTATCGATGATTGATCATGTACAGGTGGACAGAAATGCTTGACCATTAATTGATAGCTATGTATTTTATGCATTCAAGTAGTTACTAAATGTTGGCATACCATCAGATAATCAATATCGACTTAAATAAAAATTTCTGTCTAATGCCTGCATCAAGCTTTAATCATTGTAAATAGACAGAAGATAAAGCTTTACCTAAGGTCCCATGTAAATAATTGATAACATTAAATATGTATGTATATAATTAAATAGAAAACAACCATGTTACCACCTTTCAAGCTGTTTCGTTTCGTTTTCGCAGAAACTCACTTGAGGGATGGTTACACTGGTGCATGTAAATATACTACAGCGGGGAAATTGTTTTCTCCTAAAACATAAATGTTACGCAGACCTGAACCTGAGCAGATGGTGAGTCACTCAATGTCTACCCAGGATCAAAACTAATTGAAAATAAAAATCTTGTAGTAAATTTTATTCAGAGAGGATAATGTATTCCCCGCTGTACTGACATCCATTTGTTTATAGAGAGGTAAAATGAAAGAATATGAGTCATAAACAGACAAGCAGAGTGGAGAGAGAGAGAGAGACTCTGTCTTCATGTATAATTATTATTAAAATAGATTATTCTGTCCTTAATTCTTCACATGAAAAATAACAAACTAAAACAAATACAATAGAGCTTTGCTCTTAATTTATTCATTTTTCTGGTCAGCCAGTCAAACTGTCAAAAAAACCAAACTAAGTCTCATTACGAAATTGGACAACGAACAATAAACAAGTACCAACTATAAGTCAGGCTTGTATGGGTTCGAATGGCTCTTCGGCCGAAACTCATGCATGAAAAACAAACAGAAAAGCATGCTTCACGTACCGTTTAAAGGCTATCATTAACGGTAACCCATTACACACGTCTTCAACAAGTAACACATTATAAATTCCATTTTGAATACACACACACATAAGCACAATAACACATGACTTTGTTTTTAATCCACACAGGCAAACACGCTTTCCTAAAGCACATGGCGATATATGTTTGTCAACAGTACAGTTGAGCCTGCGTCGGGCGACTATAGTGAGGAGGGGTAGGAATGTATGGATGAGGTTTTATCTGTTTGTTGAACTTGGGATGGCGTCTCTGTGTAAATAAATCCTGATCTGAAAAGCTGCCATCTAGATCAATATACATTAAAATAATTTCGCACCCCCCGTCCTCTTATGATCGCTGGATGCATGCTCTACTGTACTACAGTCGGAAAAGGGCTGGTATAAAACATTTACCCCCCTCTATCAAATCACTAGAATGGCTTGTACCGGTGGTTCTCTCGACTTGGGTTTTAATATACTCTTAGACTACATATAATATATATTGTATATGGTCTGAAAGTGTAGGGCTCGAGTCGGAAGAGCCGCCTATGTGAACCATAGTAGACTTTACTTACATTATTATTATTATCATTATTATTATTATTATTATTACCTATGTGTACCATAATAGACTTTACTTTCATTATCATTATTACTATTATCATTATTATTTTTATTTTTTTCTAAATTTTATTATTATTATTATTATTATTATTATTATTATTATTGTAATCATCACCATCAACATCATCATCATCACCAACAACACGAAGCCAACAATCATCAACATCACCAACAGCAACAGCAACTTAATAATCATATCTTTACCATCATCGTCAACAACTCCATCAGCATATCTTCAGCAAAAACAATAATAAATTATCCATTCTTGTGATAGTATATGTATGTATCTTCATTACTTTTACTGTTAATCACATGTCTCTTGATCTTGTTTAATGTTAATATCTATTTGTGGGACTGTTCTCATGTTTTTTGTATGTATATACAAACTGAGAAAATAAAAGAGAATTGAATTGAATTGAATTGTTTTTGTTTTTTTGTTTTTTTCGGGGGAGAGGGATAGACTGTTGAATAATTACACAATTACACAAATTAATGCATTCAAACAATAGGAAGATAACCCAGCCTTGCATGTGTCTGTATTGGTAATGGTTAGTAATGGATTGGGTAGATTGTGATTTATGCTTCTGATACAGATGTACACACTTTTCAAATAATTAGAGAAGTATAGTTATATGACCAGTATGATAATCACATTTTTGTTACACAACATCTTGTTTTTTGTCTTTTATCGGTGTTTTTGTAAAGAGTTACTTGTGAGTCCATTATAATATATGGCAAGAGAAGCAATTCCATCACTAACCTATTTCAGTAATCAATAATTTGTTAACCTTAAAAAACGCATGAAAATTCATTTAACCCATTCCTTCATATGGACACCTTTTGACGCCTCTGCAAAAGTCACCTGTTGAAACCATTGTGATAAATACATGTAGAGCATTTGCTCCTATAGGAGCAAATGCTCTATTTATCACAATGGTTTTAAACTACAAAATTCTAAATTTTCCTTTTTTCTAGTTAATGCTCCTTTTCGGTAGATTTATTCAAAGAGGTTGGATCTAAAATTAGCATATGAGGAAATGGGTTAAGAAGTAATGGATGTATTTATATCAATTTGATTAATTTTATATCATTTCTTCTGATGTACAACATACCAAACATTTGAATCCTGATGAGACAGTCATTCGTTATCTACGCTATATTCAAACTCATTCAAACAAATTCATTTGGAGCCTACACGAGGTTATGATTTGAAGTCTACACGAGGTATGATTTAAATATTTCCATAATGACCATTTTTTGCATTAGTTTATTACTTCATGAACATTCATTATTCTATTTTTTATCATGCAAAATTTCCCATGCAATGTTTGGCTTATACAAAAACTTAAGGATCAAATCTTTAGATCTAATTTCATAAACAAACGGTGCAGACCCTGATCAGAGGGCTTCTACATGAGCTGTCTGATCTGGGTCTACTCTGATTGTAAAGGGTCGAAAAGGTGTGTCTGTGATGGAATGGGTTAGTACATCAGTATATGTATATAAGTGTGATAAAATATGTATCACTGAATATCAGAGCTACAGATATATGTGCCTACCCAAATACTAAACTCGATATTTCTCCACCTAACCCAATACTGTGACCACTCTTTAGAGTCCTCTCAATCAGTGGTAATAGTGTAGTAGGGGTTAGTGGAGAAATAAAGGAGGTATTTGTGAAAATGTTTAACTTTACGCATCTTGTCTGGACCTCTGTGAATAGGTAAACATTAAATACAGACCAATGGGTGTCGTAAATGTTTGACTGTGTGCCAAATTGTTTTGAAATGTTCACCCACTAGTGTTAACCCTTACACTGTTGGAACGAGTCGCAAATATAATTTGCAAACAGTGTATACCCATGTGAGAGAGCTCCTAGAGGAGCCATCTCATCAGGATCTGCAACATCTGTTGTCATGTTACACTTTCCATTAGAGAAATCCGTAAATATTCACCATAGGTTGTTCTTTTTGAATACCGTATTGGAATAGTCCATTTGAAAATTGGCCTTTGTAAGGGTTAGGTGTTAACCCCATGCATGCTGAATAATCAAAGTTGAATGACCTGTCAGTTAACCCTATATGCCTATTTAGACCTGTCAGTTAACCCTGTATGCCCATTTATGTTGAAGTTATATTTATGATGTTTTTATTTCTTGCATGAATATTTATACTGTAAAGGGTAATTATATAGTCAGTTCAGTATGACAAGCTTAAGTTTGCTAGAGGAGTTTGAATAACAAACAATGCAGAACCTAAATCAGATTGGCGATCTCTGTTTGGTACTAACAGACATTGTGTTTTGAAGTTTGCAGATTAAAAGTTATTCAAGGTTGAACTCAAAATACAGTAAAAACTCGATACTTCAAAATGTTTAGCAAAGAAGAATTGAGAAGTTTTTAAGCAGGTAGCTACTTAATGCAGGATGAAAGCCGTGCAGTTCGCTCCTTAATGCAGGGTGAAAATCATGCAGTTCGCTACTTAATGCAGGGTGAAAGTCATGCAGTTCGCTACTTAATGCAGGGTGAAAGTCATGCAGTTCGCTCCTCTGGGAGTTTTCTGCGTGACGTTGATCGAGCATTAAGCCGCCACCTGTCGTCCTTAAGACTGATAATGATACTTGTTTCTGTGTTCAAACAATCAGGTTTTTACTGTAAATATCTACTATGTTAAACATACAGGTTATCAAAACATGTGATCAGATGATACTTGTCATTTGGTGAACAAAATATTTGCCTTAAGTTTGGGACACTAACAGCACAGATCTGATATATTCTAATGTAGTTCATTGCCCCTTTATGTTGTATCACCTGCTGCTATAGCATGATCACACATAGGAATCACTCTTGTGATAATCTATACAAAGTAGTTTGAATCCAGATAAGATGTAGAGTAGCATGCATCTCAGCAGGATCAATCTGTTTGATAATCTTTAGATTGTTTAATAAAAAATATAAGTTCAAACTTAAAGCAGATGGCAATTTTTGCAGACAACAGTTACTTAAAGTACGGAGAGGAAGAGTATGACTTATAGAGAGAGAATTCTGCATGTAGAGTATGACTTACAGAGATAGAATCCTGCATGTAGAATATGACTTATAGAAACAGAATCCTGCTTGCAGAGTATGACTTATAGAGACAGAATCGTGCATGTAGAATATGACTTATAGAGACAGAATCCTGCATGTATTAACTTTTTCTCTCATATAAACACCTTTTTATACATTTGCAAGCACAGCAGACCCAGATCAGAAGACCCTTGTAGGAGCTGTCTGATCAGGTTCTACTCTGTTGGCTTATATAGATATGATTCTATAGTTTCTGATATGGCCGAACATTTCTTTTTCCATTGGCCTCTGTAACAAATAGGTTATCGAATATTTATGAAGTAATGGATTCTGGTATACCGGTAAATATTCAACAGGGAAGGTTTAATAATCCCAAACCCATTTTGCAATTACTGTGAGCATGTTCAAAATGTTCCATCAAGTTAAGCTGGTAAACCACGATATAACGACATGAGAATTGTTTTATGAGAATGATGGACTTTGAGTAATTTATTGAGACTATTATTCTTAATCCTTTACCAGGTATATACACCTTTTCACGGATTCTCAAACAGAGTATCAGAATTTGTTCTATTTATGGAAGCCCAAAACTTCCATTGTCATATGCCAATATAAAGGTTTACCCCATGAATACTAGAATCTTTGAATCTATTAGATTAGTTTTGATACAGGCACATGAATCTATTAGATTAGTTTTGATACAGGCACATGAATCTATTAGATTAGTTTTGATACAGGCACATGAATTTATTAGATTAGTTTTGATACAGGCACGTGAATCTATTAGATTAGTTTTGATACAGGCACATGAATCTATTAGATTAGTTTTGATACAGGCACATGAATCTATTAGATTAGTTTTGATACAGGCACATGAATCTTGACTAATGCAGAAATTGAAGAATCAAATCTGCATATATAATTCGATAAGCAAACAGTAGAGCCTGATCAGATGGCTCCAACTGGACCTGTCTGATCTGGGTCTAATCTGTTTGCAAAGGCGTATTAGTGAAGTAAAGGGTTAATGTATCAAGATAGCATTACTTCTTACATGAATAGTCAGCAGGTAAAGGGCTAAAGTATCAAGATAGCAATACTTCTTACATGAATAGTCACGAGGTAAAGGGCTAAAGTATCAAGATAGCATTACTTCTTACATGAATAGTCAGCAGGTAAAGAGTTAAAGTATCAAGATAGCAATACTTCTTACATGTATAGTCAGGAGGTAAATGGCTAAAGTATCAAGATAGCATTACTTCTTACATGAATAGTCAGCAGGTAAAGGGCTAAAGTATCAAGATAGCAATACTTCTTACATGAATAATCAGGAGGTAAAGGGTTATATATTAGCAGTTTACTTTTGCAGTTTCTTTCAACACTGAATATTTACATTCGCCCTGCAACGTCCTTATATAACCTTATTCTAAAAAGAAAGTTGCATTTTCCAATGAACGTTCATTTCAATACCGGTTTGAGTCGGTTCTCCTTTTCCCAGAATTCCGCTGGACAATTTACTGATTAAAATCTTGTATTCATTCTATATTTATAATGTGTGTTTGGGACTATTTTTCATACCATATATAGAGATCCTTGTCTATATGGGACGGGAATAGATGATTGACACGTCTTCTTCTTTCACAATTTACTTCTCTCAATTCTCTCTTTGCATACTACATTCAAACTCTATTAATCAACGTCTGTTCCCAAGCGACGTAACGTCACTTCCGTGTTATGTACACGTGACGTAAGGAGCGTTATCTCCAACAATCCTACTACGTTAGAAACGAACCTGGCAACGACCTAGATAGCGGCTATTACGTGACCGGTATATAATATTTTAAAAAAATCCGTTGAAATATAAGAAATACAATGGAATATAAATATAAGAAATAAATGACGTGCTCCCGGTGTTCATGAGGTTATGCAACGCATAGCTTTACGAGCAAAGATTCACTAACTTTGCTCGTAAAGCTATGCGTTGCATAACCTCATGAACACCGGGAGCACGTCATTCATTTCTTAAATATTATTTCATAAGCAAACCGTTTGACACTTGTTTGAAAAGAAATGGAAGAGACGTGTAGAATTGATGCAGAATCGGTGCAAAAATTACTAGTTGTATTAACCCTTTCGCTGCCAATGCCGGATCTGTGATTACCTATGCAAACAGTTTGGACCCAGATGAGACGCCGAGTAACTCGGCGTCTCATCAGGATCCAAACTATTTGTTACTGTTACTATGTTTTTGAAGCAAAAATTAAGAAAATCAAAAGAATGAAAATTTGTAGCAGACGACAAAGTTAGCAGACGACAGAGTTTGGCAGCGAAATGGTTAAGGGTTATGAACTTAATAATTTTATTTATGTATCAGTATACACTATCATTTGTTAGATGGGTATATAAAATTTAGAACAGTTTGCAAATTGTATCTGCAATAATATCCCTTGATTCAATTCTGAAAACCACTATCAGTTACTTTTCCAAACCATTAGATTCTATCATGCAGACTGTGTCAATCAGGATGGACCATAGTACCCCTCCTCATGCTTTAGCATACATTATTAGTATTAGTGTAGACCCATATGAGACAGCTCCTTGAACTCTTCATCATGTGAATGGCTAAGTAATGTTCATTTACAAACTATTGTCTTCTGCTTCTGTCGGTATTGTTTAACCCTTTACCTGTTCAATATTGATGTAAGAAATAATGACATCATGAATATTTATGAGCTGAATTTTTATGATGAAATATGTAAACAGGAAATTTTGGCTCAAGCAGAGACTGTAGAATCAGGTCTATATTATATAAGCAAACAGAGCAGACACTGACCAGACGGCTTCTATAAGAGCCGTCTGATCTGGGTCTTCTCTGTTTGCAAATGCGTGAAAATGCGTTTATATGAAGGAAAGGGTTAAAGACCCTCATACTCATCTTTTAACCCTTTCCTCCATGAATATTCATTTAATTATTTTATAACTGGATGAATATTCGTGAACTGAATTTTTATTACACATTAATTATACCCCAACCACCTGTGGTTGGGGCTATATAGGAATCACCTTGTCCGTCCGTCGTCCGTCACTCGCATTTTCCCGGGACATTTGCTTTCTTTCTTAAAATCTATTTATGATACCACCTTCAAACTTATTACATGTTATAAGTGTTATGTGGGGAAAGTCTTCTCCATGTTTCATAACTCTTGCACAAAATTTGACAGAAGTATGCCCCTTTTTAACTTCATATTTTGTCTCTTAATTGGGACATATTTTTGGGACATGCCATTTTCTGGAAACCTGTTTATGATACTGTCTTCAGACTTGGTACACATTATGAGGGTGATGAGAGGATGTGCCGTCAACAAGGGTTCTAACTCTTAAATTCATTTTTGAGGGAGTTATTACCCGTAGTTAGTTTTCAGAAGCATTTTTTCGTCCGGAGCATAACTTCTCAAGTATTGTAGGCACAACTGTGAAACTTTATCTATGGATAGAAGGTGATGAGAAGATGTGCAGTAAACAAGGGTTGTAACTCTAAATTCATTTTTTATCTGTAAAATACCCCAAATTCCATGTACAGTTGTACACTGGTTCATGTTTTGGTGACAAAAAAGACCTACAACACAACATAAAATCCCACAATAGCTACTTAGAGTTGAAAGGGTCAAAACGCAAACAGTGCTGGTCACTATACACACGTTCAAATGCTGCTAAGGGCTTTATATAAAGCATGACTACTTTTATCATGGTGTTTCCCAATTCATTGCTGAACTTTTCCAATAAATGTTTTACACAAAATGCAACTGTTTTGTAGTTATCTTATTCCTCTACTCAGAGTTCAGGATAAGCATGCCTTACCAAGTTATTCTTCAAATAACTGAATAGCTTATTCAACAATCTCTATGGTGTAACCAATTGAACAACCCTTTATATAGAATATATACACATTATCGCATCGTAACGGATTTGGTGCAAAACTATTGTTACATTTTCACTTTAGTTGCGAAGTTATAGCACTTTTGCACCAAACCCTCAACAAAAATACTTGGAAAGAAAACAGCTTTTTGTAACACCAATACATAACCGTCTTTGCTAAAAGCCCCTTGCTAGCAGCACTTTCAGTGCTTTGATTAATCTAGTCACCGACCATCGCAGATGATCGCCAGTTTCAGAGGCGGCCAGTTGTCTTTCATGATCGCAATCGCTAGTGGGACTGTGTCCTTATGGCCGAACTTGTGTATAATGTGTGCGGCTATAAGACTTCTATTAAACGGAAAATCTCTACTTGAAACGAGTTTTAAGAATGCCTTAAACTTACATAAATCGTTTGTTTATATTCTTAAAAGCATGAAAATCAATCAAATAAATGCTCAAGATGACGTTATTCGGCAATGTATTAGTATTAATTCGGGTTATGTTTTAGTTTTGTTAACTGTTCGACATAGGATTAGGCCGATAATTGTGCTGTGGGACCCGCAACACCGAGTATGTAACGGTTTGGTATGACCTACTTTTTTGAGACTTGAGTAACATTTTTACCTTTTCTGCCTGGAATTTTGTTATGAACGATTCGGTCCCAATCCGTTTCGGACTTGGTCGTTTCGACCCCATTATAAAATATATACATAAGCTGGCGGACACAATATACCGGTAGTCACGGTGTGCGTCTGTTTCCCTTGAATTGCGGACATAAAATGAACAGAAAAGGGTGATTTTGTTTTTATCTATAGTTCTTAAATTAATTCAATTTTTGATAGTTTTATTGATATCTCTATCCTAAATTTCATTTGTTTTAAATATTCTATACGCATAATATATATTCAATTCTGTACATGCAATTTAATCATGTGAATCGCTTTTGAACGCACACATCCTGTGTGAAAAGAGCGCAATATAAATGTGGTATAATAATAATAATAAAAAAATATAGTCATTTTTACGCAAAAGTTAGTGTAACCGATTTGCATTCAAAGGTAAATATAATGGCAATTGTGATATGATTGAACGGAACGTACCAACATACGCAGAATTAAATCCAATAGATAAGTATATGTTTTTGATAAGGTGATAAATATGACATAAGCTTTCAAACACCAGTATATGCCGTATTATGATAGTCAAGTATGAGGAATTATGTCAGTAAGTATCCTGTTTAATCTGAATTACAAAGTTGTGGAAATTGTAAAGTCAAGGCATGGAATTAAAAAAAAAAATTGGTTCATTTTGAATTTGGAATTTTATTGTGATAAGAAACAAATAACAAAACACAATGATCACACACTACGTATACAGAACAAATATGACTGAGCAAACATATTTATCAAGCAAGAAATATACAGAGCAAATAGATAAGGAACAAAAAGCAATGGTTGAGTTATATATAGCGACATGATAAAATATATCTGATATGTTTCATAAGCAAACAGAGCAGACCCTGAACAGACTGATCCAACAAGTGTGTCGAATCTGGGTCTGTTCTATTTGCCAAGGTGTTAAAATGCATATGTACACATATAAGTACATTAATAGTAAAATATAGCAAGATATAGATCTATTGTCATAAATATTTTGCATCAGTTAAAATCTGATGTACGGAACTAACTGCGTGTGCGTGTATATTGTACTATATATTCCCAAGTCGCAATGACGTATTTGGGTATTCAGTTACCGATTCCTTCAGCAAAGAAGGTCTGAACTTCATTACATTAAAATATTCATTTAAACAGTGATTAACAGTAATTCCATTTTTGTTTTTTATGAACTGTAGATGACTATTTGGAATGAATACATAGGTGGTATCCCACCATCGATCCTATGCCTAACCGACATACCAACTGCCATTCCGCATAGCAGTCTAGTGCAATTTGTTGACGTGCATTCAATGGCTACAAAAGGCGTTTAATAACACGGCATCCGGAAATAATCATTGTATACTATTTCTGACATGAAAATGCTTCGTAACATTAGCTTTGGTTTAGTATGTATGTGCAACAAAATCCACAGAATATAGCAATGTGTAAGTAGGGCGCACAAATATACAACACGAAATCACGTGACCATAATATGAATTAAGGTATTATCCCAGAGGCAATTACTCAATGAATAAAGAAGTGCGCGTCGGGTGACCTGATGCAAACAATTAGGTAATCACGTCCATAAATTGTGCGTGGTCAGTTTGATAATAAGCATTGCGGGAAACGGCTGAAGTGTCAGCTGTAACTAATTACCCACTTAGATTCGTTAATCCTTTCGCTTATAGTTGATATCAGAAATTAGATTTACAACACATTGATCCCATGCAAAGAATACTGCAACGACTGCAACGCTTTTATTGTGTATTTAAGGATGTTGGTTAAATTGTTAAAAAATATAGATACAATCTACATGTAACTGTCTGGTGATCTTGGGGGAGGTGGGGTGTTACTGATGAATTGTCTGAAGCTTCCAGAGCAAGCTCCACACCACACCACCACACTTTCTTCTGCTGTTACAGGACTTCATGCCAAATCAAATGAACTCGATTCAACTTTAGTTGAAGTTCGTAATATCTAGCAGGCAGTTGTCAACAGCATTGATTCAAATGGGTAGATTCCACACAGTCGGAAAACAATGACCCTCGATGATCCACGGGTTATAGGGGTTGTTCCGTTGGAAGGACCTTAGACAAATCAAAATCATGTCATTTGCAATGACTGGCCGAATGAACTACACACTGATGTAAGCCGGTGCTCTGTCCTGATTCAACGGCAATGGGCGCTGTCGTACCGCATGCTCCAGAAAACCATTGAACATACCAGTTTCTGTCTAAAAATAGAAGTCAAATAGGAGATGCCATATGAAAGTTCTAAATGTATGAAACAACTGTCTGAACCCGCCTAGTGAGTCGTTGGCATGTCTATGATGATGATATTGTCTGTCGTTGGCATGTCTATGACGATCATATTGTCTATCGTTGGCATGCTTTGACGATGATATTGTCTGTCGTTGGCATGTCTGTGTCGATGATATTGTCTGTCGTTGGCATGTCTATGACGATCATATTGTCTGTCGTTGGCATGTCTATGATGATCATATTGTCTGTCGTTGGCATGTCTATGATGATCATATTGTATGTCGTTGGCATGTCTGTGTCGATGATATTGTCTGTCGTTGGCATATATATGGCGATGATATTGTCTGATGGGTAAGCTGTTTGTGAAACTGATCATAGGCGGTAAAACATTTCCAGAGGCACAATGGACAATTTGTAAGTATACTTAGTTCTGATCGCTATACTACACCTTTTTAGGCTGCCGAAGGCAGCCTATACTTATACGCCTTAGAAAAAGGTGCATGATTAACCGCGGTCCTGTGTTTCTATAACTGCCGACTGCTACGGATTTTTTTTTTGTTATCTCGTCTTTTCTAAAATTCATGAAAATTATGTTGTTTTTTTCAAAAATTATGACGTACCCATTTATTATTGTTTAAACTCCGCATGATGACTTTGCATTTTAATTTCATATGCACATGTTTATGAGCATGTTCTTCGAAAGCGGCTTTTTAAATGATAGTGATATAACTATAATTGAAACACTATTTTAGTATAAGGCACCGTGGCGTAGGGGTAGCGCGGTTAGCCTAGTAACCAAGGGTACACGGTTTCGATCCTAGGTAGATACGAAACTATTTTTTTTTCTTTTCGTACGTCATTTTTTTCTTTTTATTTCTTATTTCAACATTAACGTGCTTTTGTTTTAAATCCATTTAATATTAGCACCCTGTCATTAAATATGCACACATCGTCCCGTATGTAGAACCTACTCCACACTTACACAAATGGCACCTTAACTCTGATTTGCTGATTAAATGACGTCAACAAGTTAACAAGTGAATAACTGATTAACTGTCAGTTGAATTTGGTAACTAGTTGAATACAAACTTTTTTATTTCAAAGTTTTTTGCATAATAAAAATGCAAAAACAACAAAACCTCTCAAACACGACAGGTTAATAAGTGTTAAATACATGTATGTTCTTTCCCCGATTTCCATTCATTTTACAAGCCCCCCCCCCCCCCCATTTTTTTTCTGCAAGTACACTATATAACCCGCTTCTCATTTTATTTAGTTATTTATTGAATTTAAGGTCTTGGTTTACACTGCTGATCTTGCCACCTGATACATGTTAGGCAGCCATTTTACGCTTGGGAGATTACACGGAGAACAGAAGTAGTCACGTCCCGTTCCAACATGTCGCAAGTTTGCTTAATACTCATACAGGGTAAAAGAATTGCAGAAAGCTCCTATAGGAGATTTCTGTCTTACGTTAACCTGCATTAAGCGTCTGCCTATCAGACCCAGAATTAGACATGTTTGATGGTCGCTTAAGGTTATACTGTAGTTTCCATCAATATCGTGTTTGTTCCTGTCTATACCATCATGAAAGTTTCTTGCAAGTCCAGCGTCAGATATCTTTTACCGAAAGAAATATCTATTGGTTTCGTAAGAGTGAAACTGATTATTTCTAAAAGCGACCACTTACAGTGATGGTTTTCAGCAGTATTCATGCGCTGCATACTAATCTATATTCCGAACCCTGGCGGAATTATACGACTAGTTACGAATGCTTTTTGCCAAGCCGATTTATTCAGAAAGAGCGCTTCTTCGACACAGTTGTAAATGCGTTATGTGAGATTTTTTACTATTATATCCTTCAGCAATGCAAAGTATTCACGAAGTGTATTTACGTAGCCCCAAAGAAGACCCTTTCTTCCAAGAGCTGGACGTCTTTTCGTAAAACCCCGTCAACGTTTACTGGAATGTCCAATTTTAGTTATACATGTACATGTATTTAGTTGCTCAGATCCATTAACTACCGAAAGTTATATCAAGTTGTTATCAAATATCGTCTCATATTGCATAAAGTCGAAATAAAAGGTCAAAGGGAAATAACTGTCTGACAAAGCAAAAGCGCCCTGTCCAAATTGTGACACTAAACAACAGATTTATAGGAAATAGTGTCAATACTTCTTATATATGTAATAAATATGCATAGTAAATCCAATTCGGTATGTTGATAAAAAAAACTATTAAATGTCAATGAGAAGGTATGCAAATTCTGGCCAAAACTGCAATGTGCACATTTTTGCACCGCTTTCGTCTTATTGCATTCTCGTATCTAGTTTGGCAGTTTTCAGTAACCCTTTATCGGACAAAGGAGCCTTTTGACACAACCCACTTTGTACAAGGTATACCTTATGTACTTATACACTTAAACAGATCTAATTTTACATTTTCTGCAAAGGTCAAAACATCCTGGGTCATATGCCATTATGAAAACTGCACGAATATCGATCAGGTAAAGGGCTTTAAAATGTAACAAAGCAGCTGAACTTCTTGAAGGATAGTGGCTTTTTATATATATCTGGACACCTAGCACATAACTCGGCACAGTTAACCTTATATGCTTACTGATAACCTAAAGAATCATTAACGGCAGGAATAACAGCTTGGTGTCGCTCGTGTTTATCATGGACATCGAACGAAACAGTGCTGATCATACTGTTTCTTTGCGCCCACATGGTGTCCGATTCGGTAAAAATATAATTTCACGAGTTTCACCACCTCGTACTCACTAGAGCATGTGAAGAATATAATGAATATATGATGATTGGTATCACTGGAAGGTAAATAATTTTTATACACGGAAACAGTGTTTGAATGAATATCTGACAAACTAGGGCGACATATGAGCAAGGACGTTTAATACCCATCTGTCAAAGCGAGTGGAAGTTACTTACCTTTCTGTGTGATAAACTATGTACGCATTGATATGAGACCGACGCCAGCGGACTCGACTAAGCGCTTGTAATTATATCTTGCAATAGTATACATTGTATGCGCAATGACCTACATACATTGGAGGTGAAGTAACGTTATAAATCAGCAAAGTGGAATGGAGGTAGACCTAATATGGCGGAAAGGTACTTGTCAAGTTTGAACTGACATGATGTTTATTTGCAATTCTATCACAAATGAGACCATGCTTTACGTGGTTTGGATATCGATTACTGTATGCGTATGGTACCTGTTTTGTGTTTATTCAATGGAACTTTGTACAAAGGGAGTGGATGAAGTATTTCTCATTTAGGATTCAGCCTCGGTCATATTATAACAGTAAAGCGTGGTGTTACATACCAAGTGACTGTCATTTTCAAAATTGTCGTCTCTTTTAATCAATTTGAATCCAGTTTTCTTCCAGTATCTCGGAATGTCAAACACTTTGAGACGTAGGGGTTGTCAGCATCCCAACTTCATCCAAACCGATTGCACATACTTATCACAAACTCGTCATTAGCATGCAGATATGAATGAATACCTATGACCAACGTCTCATTAATATCAGACACGGCGGTAAATCTTAGGGACATTGAAACCACGGTATATGTAGCCTCTCCGAGGGTATACCAGTTTTCAGTTTGAGTCTGAATTTATTCTCAATTCTAAAGGGAGGTGATCCCCGAGAGCAAAAATTGCAACACAAAAAGAGAAATTTGCAGACTCGGTTTTATTGAGTCTGTTCATGAACAGTAATTGAAAGTGCAACACTGCTCACGCTCCCTAGCACCGGCTTAAGCGGTAATCTTCAGAACAAGAAGTACTGAAATTCATGATCTCGAAGGATCAGAAGGTATAACAACACTGAGAATGAAGTACGGGGCGACGTTTTACGGCCGCCACACAAGCACTTAACATCTGCTGTTGTGAATATTATAAATTCTGAAGGGAGGTGATCACCGAGAGCAAAAATTGCAACACAAAAAGAGAAAATTGCAGACTCGGTTTTATTGAGTCTGTTCATGAACAGTAATTGAAAGTGCAACACTGCTCACGCCCCCTAGCACCGGCTTAAGCGGTATTCAATTTTCAGAACAAGAAGTACTGAAATTCATGATCTCGAAGGATTTCAAAATCTGATCAATGCTTGAGATTGAACTCAGACTCAAGCAAGCTGTTTTATAACCTCGGGATCAGGCATTTCCAAGGTAGTTCATTCCTTCAATTCGGCATATGAGCCATAGCTTTGACAACCGAGACACCACTTTCCTTCAATTGTTTCACTGCCATATATTCTGAAAGTGGGAGATCCTTCGAAAGCAAAAGTAGCAATGCAAATGAGAAACTTACAGACTCGGGTTTTATTGAGTCTGTTCATGAGTAGTAATTAAAAGTGCAACACTACTCACGCCCCCTAGCACCGGTTTAAGCAGTGATCAATATTCAAAAACTAATGACAGAAAATATAACGACACTGAGAAATGAAGAACGGGGCGACTTTCAAGCCAAGTCATGCGGTAACCAGAAAATTGTTCTATGTCATGACATACATTTCTTTGGCCAAAAATACCTAAATTGATCCGTATTTACTCGAAAGATTTCGAAACACCCCCCCCCCCCCCACCCCACCTCATCTGGTTTGTTAAGTTGAATAATTCAATTCATTTTGATAACTTTAATAATATTAAGAGAGTAGGAAAATAGTGTTGACCCTGATCTTGGTATGTACTATTTGCCTTTATTCGTCTGTCCCAAGTCGGTGCCCAAGGCAGCCATAGCACATTGGCTTATTTCCTTCACAGGTACCCATACACCTGGATGGAGAGGAGAAAACGGGGGGATGCAATTTTATGCTCAGAGAAATTCTGATAGTCTGATGGCAGGATTCGAACCAGGGACCCTTCGATCCCAAGTCTAACGTCCTACCACTGGACCACCATTCCCACCAATACTTGGTTAAATACTTGGGGTTATTAAGGTTCCGTGTAACGCTTTCAAGAAATTACTAAACAATGGGGAGTAGTGTTAGGGCATGAAAGGAAAAATATGCATGGTCCCCTTGTTCTTTATAAGGCTTAATACAGAAGTACACAATGTAAGCCGTGTTGAACAAACCTGCGCGTATATTTGATAGTAGGCTATCATTTGAACAAACCTACGCGTATATTTGATAGTAGGCTATCATTTGAACAAACCTACGCGTATATTTGATAGTAGGCTATCATTTGAACAAACCTACGCGTATATTTGATAGTAGGCTATCATTTGAACAAACCTACGCGTACATTTGATAGTAGGCTATCATTTGAACAAACCTACGCGTATATTTGATAGTAGGTTATCATTTGAACAAACCTACGCGTATATTTGATAGTAGGCTATCATTTGCAAATACATGTAGCGTATACCCATATCAGCGATATATATCTGGCCAGTGTGGACTTTGACATCCATTATCACCTTGATTATGTGCGGTGTACATGTATATGAATTACACTACGTACTTGGGCAGAATAATTTAATCAAACAGTGAGACCCATGAGTAGTTCATCATTTGGAGTTAGTTGATCAGGTTCCATCCCTTTTGCTAGTTAGTTGATCAGGTTCCATCCCTTTTGCTAGTTAGTTGATCAGGTTCCATCCCTTTTGCTATTATGTCGGTCTTATTTAAATTCATCAAGATGTTGCGAAATTGAGTTATACAGATGTACAAGTGGTGGAGAGGGGAGGCGAATAACTCGATGCTTTTATCAGGAAACAACTGTCTCTTAATATGGTTACATGTTAAAAGAGTAATAAAACAGCACTGCATCTGTGCTTCTGGACTTGCTGTGGACGTGCGTGTCCTGTCTGACTCTGTTCCATTTAACCCTTTACTCCATAAATACACCTTTCTACGCATTGCAAACAGAGAGACCCTGCAGGATCCGTCTGCTTGTGAAATAATGTAAATATGATTCTACAGCTTCTGTCATGGCCAACATGCACGTTGTACATGTACGAGTTGTCTGATCAGGGCCTGTACGAGTTGTCTGATCAGGGCCTGTTCGAGTTGTCTGATCAGGGCCTGTACGAGTTGTCTGATCAGGGTCTGTACGAGTTGTCTGATCAGGGCCTGTACGAGTTGTCTGATCAGGGTCTGTACGAGTTGTCTGATCAGGGTTTGTACGAGTTGTCTGATCAGGGCCTGTACGAGTTGTCTGATCAGGGTCTGTACGAATTGTCTGATCAGGGTCTGTACGAGTTGTCTGATTAGGGCCTGTACGAGTTGGTCTGATCAGGGTTTGTACGAGTTGTCTGATCAGGGTATGTACGAGTTGTCTGATCAGGGCCTGTACGAGTTGTCTGATCAGGGTCTGTACGAGTTATCTGATCAGGGTCTGCTCAGATGCATTGTGCAAACAGAGTAGATTCAGTCCAGATAACTCCTGTAAGAGTCATTTGATCAGGGACTGCTCTATTTGCTTATGAAATAATATATGATTTGATCATGGGATAATAGATCTGATATTACAGTTTATGCCATAGTCATTTATATGCTCATACAGCTAAAGAATATCCATTATTTCTTACAATATTTCTATAAGAATTATGCACATCTTTCGTGCAGGTCAACATAGACAAATAGCAGTAGATGTTTTAAAGAATCTACAGCAATCTGTGTGATCAAACCTATTTGCTTACAGATGGAACAAGTGACAGTCATACAGTGACATATAGAACAAACAGTTTGCGCTATTCGGCCAAGGTCTGGAACAGACTAACAAATGAATTTTGATTCGAACTTGGAGTGACTTCAAGGGTAAATACTTCATGGGCATGTGAATGTCTGATATTGTATTATTTGCTCCTCTTTACTATATGTATCTGCCTTGGTTTTAAGCGAACCGTGCGGATTCAGTCACTTTTTGTTTTATTCTATTTTTGAAACTGTTGTATTTTTCAGGCTTTCTATTTAAGTTTTGCTTTTACTAGCCTCGAAAGTCTGAAATCACTGATCAAATGTCAATACAATATTGCAGGAACGCATTATAGTGACTCTTTGCCAAATTGTTTGAGCCGTTCTATTGCATGATAAACCAGGGCCGCCAGGGCCGGTGTAACGAAGTAAAGTGATCCCCATAGAATACTGAACCACCCCCCCCTATTTAAAAATAGTGACGCCCGGTCATAGTATTTTGACCCCCGATCATAACACTACGACTCCTGCACACGAAGAAAACTGGCCCCTTACGGAGAATTGTGACCCCCATAGAATAATGACCCCCTGTCTTTGTGTCAACAAAACATACAGCCGCACGCCTGTGCACGCACGTACACACACGCACACATACGCACAACATGCGTGTATATACACAATTACACACTCGCACGCATGCACGCACACATACAGGTACACACATGCACGCATGCACATGTACCGGTACTTCCACATAATAATACTTAGATCCAAGCACACAAACAAACACTCATGCACGCACTCACACGCACGTGGGAAAACATGCACCAGCATGCATATATAAAGAGATCTACTACTACTACTACTACTACTACTACTACTACTACTACTACTACTACTACTTCTACTTCTACTACTACTACTACTACTACTACTACTACTACAATTACTACTAGTAGTAGTACTACTACTACTACAACTACTACTACTACTACTACTACTACTACTACTACTACTACTACTACTACTATTACTATTATTACTACTACTACTTCTACTTCTACTACTACTACTACTACTACTACTACTACTACTACTACTACTACTACCACTTCTACTTCTACTACTACTACTACTACTACTACTACTACTACTACTACTACTACTACTACTACTACTACTACTACTACCACTACTACTACTTCTACTACTACTACTACAATTACTACTAGTAGTACTACTACTACTACAACAACAACTACTACTACTACTACTACTTCTACTACTACTACTACTACTAGCTACTACTACTACTACTACTACTACTACTACTACTACTACTACTACTACTACCACTACTACTACTTCTACTACTACTACTACTACTACTACTACTACTACTACTACAATTACTACTACTATTACTACTACTATAACTACTACTACTACTACTTCTACTACTACTACTACTACTACTACTACTACTATTACTACTACTACTACTCCTACTCCTACTACTACTACTACTCATTCTCCTACTACTACTACTTATATTCCAACTACCATTACTCCTACTACTCCTCATTCCCTTGCTTTCAGAGACACTGGTGATGAGTCGTACTGATTTATACATCTTTTACTTGTTATTGGCGCCCGCGCATTTAGCGCGGCGCCTATATGGGTTTACGGAATGCTCAACTAATGGGAGGAGCAGTCATTTCTGTACCGTTGAAAATTGATAGTTACTTGTTTGAACAATGAAAATTGTATGTACTGGTCTATTAAGAGTGTAAATAACTTATCAGAAGTAATGAAATAAAAAATAAGCATTTGTTTGTTATTATTGCATTAAAAGAAATGAATGCATTATTGATACCAAAAAGCTGATCCTTTCGAATTTCCGGTGCAATAGGCTTGCCTCAAGGTCTTGGAAAATAATACACCTTTTCAGTAAATGCACAGTCCAGCGTGCACTTATTGGTTGAATGCGGATTAATTGAAAGTTTAGGTATAACGTATATTTGCTTTGTAAAGTTTGGCCCAATTAAGAGTAAAAATCCTATACATTACGGTGTATAAATGAATTTTTCAGTTGATTATCGACTTGAAACCAGTCACTAGGTCAGAAAGGCCGAGTCTACTGCACCGTAATACGGTGACGCTGAAGTTCGTCTATTGTTCCGGAACGTATGCTCATAATAATCACATTTTCATGAAAATCACACGCACTTCAATAAATTTTCCGCCCAATATTTACAGAATGTCTATTTATTAAAATTTAAAGAAACCCAGCTATATGTTAAGACATTATTTTAGTTTTGAAGTAGTGATTAATCAAATTTATGTACGTTATTGTATAAAATGTGAAAAATGGAGCACATTGGGACCATTATTTGAGATATCTTAATGTCGTGTAATTAGAATTCGGCCTTGCTTAGTGTCACGTTTGGCATTTTAAACCATTTTAAACTCCAGATTTGTTGCAAATAGGTGTGTTATATTAAGCTTATCTTATCAGAGTTTATCAATATATGAATGAGATTTTACAATGAAAATGACACTATTCTTTTCTAAGATTCAATAATGACTGATCCGTCAATAATCAATTAAAATAATTTATAAAAACGTGCTAATTATCTATCAAACTACAATTGAAACTATTTCGGTATTCGATTCATTTCTTAAATTAACAGTTTTGAAAAGCTTTGGACAAACTCATTATTTAGTTGTTTTAAGTATAATTATTTCACTGTTTGATAGGGTGTCTGAAATTATATTTCTGTCTGTAGTAATTCCAACAGCAATATGCTGAACTAAACCTTTGAATGATTGCATGATTGTATTAAAATAATGCCAATCAGTGTATATTTTCATGTACGAGTACCAGCTTCAAGAGGTCCCAACGCGAAATGTCTGTCCTTTATGGATAGGCCAGGACGGCGACCCATATTAACTACCGCTGAATTTACTCCGGGTAATTTCAATGAGGACTATACTCTTTCAATATCAAACATCATATGAGAAAATAAAACATGTCGGTTTACTGCAGCACGTACACTTCGTGCATTTTGTAATTGTGTTGATATGCACTAATAGCGGGTTTATTTATGACACGATAGACAGGTACATGTAAAGGTGCGATAATACAACACGTGTATACAACCTGACTATGGTATGTCCAGTATTTTCGACTTAGTGAACAAACAAAAATACTGACTAAACTTTTTCTTTTGAGTATACTTTTACCTAATTACCAATCTACCTACCTAATACTGCTACTACTACTACTCTTACTTCTTCTACTACTACTACCGCTGCTGCTACTACTACTACTATTGCTGCTACAGCCACTACTACTATTGCTACTTCTACTATTACCTACCTATCTACCTATCTACCTACCTACTTACCTACCTAATATTACCACTTCTACCACTACTACTACTACTACTACTACTACTACTACTACTACTACTACTACTCCTACTACTACTACTACTACTACTACTACTACATGTACTACTAACTCCAATTGAGCACATGTGGAATGAGCAGCAGATACGGATATCAGTTCGCCAGGTGCAGCCTAGTCTAAGTATCCAGGAGCTTGAGGCTATGTTGGTGCAAGAATTGGCATCCACCCCCGCTAGGACTATCATAAATCTCACAGGGAGCATGGGAAGGCGTTGCCAAGCAGTTGTCGTTAGCAATGGGTCCACATACACGCTACTGAGTCTAAACTTGTAAACATAAATGGAAATGTGAAAATTTGAAAACAAGTTGCGTGTCCAAAATATCTTGGATATAGGGGCGAACTCCTCTCTTGCACATAACTAATGCAAAATCGGTAAAACAAATGTTAAAATTGTCCTTCAATCAAATTGATTTAAATATGAAATTGACATTAAAAATCATTTGTACGACGGTAATCAAATCATTGCCGATAATATCAACACTAAAACATCTGGTGCTTAGCAAAAGTTGAGTAGTATATCTAACATTATGTTTTGCACCTGTCCGTCTGCCACGCTTTTACTTGCATTTGGTTGTCACAGTATTTTCATTGTCTTATATCTCACTACCAACTATAGCTATTGGCATGGAATTGCATATACACATTAACCACCATCCATATTTTCATTGCGCACCCAGCCCATGCTCCCCGCAAGCCAAAGGTCAAGGTCAAATGACATAGGAACTTTACGTGCAGCTAGGCAAGCACCACCACGGGGGCATCGCTGTCTTGCAGACACATTTTTATAGTTTTAAAAAATAGTGACCCCGTTCGTAGTGCTTTGACCCACGCTCATGATGTGTTGAACAACACTCGCAAACTTAATCTACCTCCAGTATTTTTTAAAGAAAGAGTTTCACGTGAATCGACAAACTTTTTTTCCTTGGTCATAATTCTAACCGACGTACTGGAACCCGGTGATAGCATTTTGAACGGATTGTTATAATATTATGACTAATGCGCGCAATGTTAATTTAGCCCAAGTATTTTGAACAAAGGGGGTCACATTTTCTGAAAAATATCGACCCCCGGTCAGTATTTTATTTTTAAAAAAATAGCGACCCCGGTCATAGTACTTTGACACACGTTCATGATATGTTGAACAACTCCCGCAAACTTATTTTACCTCCAGTATAATTTAGAGAAAGGGTTAACCTTAATCGAAAAATATTTAACATTGGTCATAATTCTTACAGATGTAGTGACTCCCGGTCATAGCAATTTGAGCCCTGTTTATATCGTGACCAATGCCCTCAATGTTAATTGAACCCAAATATGTTTAGAAAGGGTGTCACTTTTTCTGAAGAATATCGACCCCTGGTCTGTATTTTGTAAAAAAAAAGTTTGACCCCCCCCCCCGGTCATAGTACTTTGACCCACGTTCAGAATATTTTGAAAAACGTCTGCAAACTTAATCTACCACCAATATATTTTAAAGAAAGGGTTTCAAGTGAATCGAAAAATATTCAACATTGGTCATAATTCTGTCACTTGAAGTGACCCCCGGTCAAAGCAATTTGAGCCCTGCTTAGTGTATCATGACCGATGCGAGCAATGTCATTTGAACTCAACTATTTTGTAGAAAAGAAGGGTGGTCATTTTTTCTGCAGAATATCAACCCCGGTCAGTATTTTTTAAACGGTTTATTCCAATGTCTCACACATTTTGGGTCTTTGCACAATGTTATGTTTGTTTCTGCAGTTAATTTATGTGATTGGGAAAAAAATTAGTTTCATTATGATAATTTATTTTAGTAAATTTTATTATGCGAGTCTTCATTAATTGCATTTAGTTGAAAAATTTAGGTGTTTAATAAAGTCTTTTCTCCTTGCTACTAATTGTATTTATTTTAATTTGATTTTTAAAACAAATAATGTCTTAAGTCAATCAAATTATTGTCAATCAATAATTAAAAAAACTAATGACCCGTTTAATTGACTTATCATCAGATATTCACACCTAGAGCTAGAATTATTTCTAAACACCTATTAACCCTTTACCTGTTTGCTTTGACAAAAATTGATTTGGGACTACTCTGTTTGCTAATGCGTAAAAATGTGTTATATCCATAAAGAGAAGTTTTAGCTTTGATAAAAACTGTCAAATCAAATCTATATCTTGTCAAATGCAAACAGAGCAGACCCTGATCAGACAGCTTCTGTAGCAGCCGTCTGATCTAGTTTACTCTTATTTTTAATGCGTAAAACACATTATTTCTGTGAAGAGAAGTTTTTGCTTTGACAAAAACTGTAGAATCAGATCTATATTGTGTCAAAAGAAACAGAGAAGACCCAGATCAGACAGCTTCCGTAGGAGTCATCTTATCTGGGTCTACTCTGTTTGCTAATGCGTAAAAACAGCTTTATATGAGGGAAAGGGTTAAAAGATTTTTAAAGATATTTTTATTGGTCATTTCACACAAAAACTGGCATTATGTACTGCCTAGCGCTTTATTTGCCTATATTCCTGGATCAAGGTATAATTGCATAGCTTTATTGACGTCATTTGAATTTCTCAAAGACAAGTTTTAGGCATTTTGAGCTAAGGCAAAAATGGCACAAGTTGTAAACAGTTTAGATCTTGGTCAACCAGTCACTTGGTATTAGATCTGAATCCAGTTCAAGTTTATTCAGCAGTGAAAGGGTGGAAGCAGTGCACTAAGCTTCTTTCATCTGCTAGAAATGTTGTCCACTGAAAAATTAACATGTCAATATATTACTGTAACACAGGTGAGCGATATAGGGCCAATGTCCCTCTTGTTTCTGTTTGCATTGATGTTTTTGCTTTCGAAGGATCTCCTACTTTCAGAAATTATGTATTTCACAACAGCAGGTGTTAAACCAGCCTCTTTTCCAAAATTGATAAAACATGTCGGTTTTAATGAATCTGTTCATTGTGTTGTGTCTTAATACAGCAGGTGTTAAGTGTTTGTGTGGCGGTCATAAAACGTCGCCCCGTACTTCACTCTCAGTGTTATATTTTCCGGTCCTTCGGGATTACTAGTTTCGATGATACATGTATTAGTTTTGAAAATTGAACATTGCTTAAGCCGGTGTGCAAGGAGACGTGATTAGCGTTGCACATTTCATAACTGCTCATGAACGCACACAATAAAAACCGAGTCTGAAATTTTCTCTGTTTGCATTGCTGCTTTTACTTTCGAAGGATCTCTTACTTTCATAACTTAATACACATTGGTCGCCAGGAACAAGGATAATAAAAAAATGAGACTGACTTTAGTACATTGTATTGCAAAGATGTTCATTATACTTAGGGAGCCAGTGGGGTCTACCGTGCACTCCCGCCGCCCCCACTTTTTTCATGGGTACCAAAATATTCAGAAAAGTCTCCTGAAGCAGAATCGCGAACGTACTCAAGTTTAAATTCTTTTAGGCTATACTTTTTTTTACTATTTTGAATGTTCTCATTAATATTAATGAGTATGCAAATAAGGTAATTTAAAAAATCAGTTGGAAATAAAAACACAATGTCTTATCTTCCATTTGGTACCAGTTTTATAGTTTTAGGACAAAAACTGGCTGTGATGTGGGCGAATTTGCAGGTATGGGTCATCATTACGAAAACTGGGTGGGGGTTCCATGGAAACGGTTAAAATACACATAGCCTAAAAGAATTTAAACTTGAGTACATTCGCGATTCTGATTCAGGAGACATTTCTGAACATTTTGGTACCCATGAAAAAAGTCTAGGGGAGGGGTGCACGGTAGACCCATTGGCTCCCTAAGTAGTATGTTACTATTCAAGTTCTTGTTACTGGTAGAAGCTGGAGTTCGTTTTAAACGAATGGACGAATTAAATTTTGTTCTGTACATAATGACTGCCATTGACGCAGCTGGGCAATTTAGGGACATCGTGGTCCACTTGATTCTCATGTAAAATATTTATATCATAACTCATCTTTTTATTTCAGTTTGAAAAAAATCCAGGAAAAAGAGGATAAATACAACTGACCATGTATCCACAAATAGCTGAACTGCTGGAATGGCAAGAACAAAGGGAGATTATCATTGTTGGCTTACTAAGTCTTGCCGATCTTCTCAATGAATTTCACAAAAAGGCAACCAAGACTGGAATTGCTGGTAGCACTGCTTCGTTAGGAGGGGCAACTGTAGGCTTAGCAACTATGGCCCTTGCCCCTTTTACCGGAGGAGCATCTCTTATTCCTGGTGCTGTTATTGCTGGGGGCAGCAGCGTTATTGGAACAGCAACCTCCCTTGGAAGCTATTTGTCAGAGAGGAAGAAAAAGGGAAAAGTGTTTAAAGATGTAGATAGTTTACTTGAGGAGGACAAAAGATACACAGAAAAGGTGCAGAAGATTGTTTCAAGATTGGATGAGGTACAAGATAGTCTGCAGCAGTACTTGACAGATTTAGTGGAGTCTGAACTCGAGGACCTTGAACAAGCACCTCAACAAGCTGACGGCAGAGCTGCTCAGCCCTCTGCAAATATGGTGACTTTGCCTCACAAATACCTTCCTGTCAGTGTCACAGACATTGATGTCAGGAAGCTAAAAGGTATTCTTACTTCCAGACTTCCTACCATTGCTAGGAAAGGACTACAGATGGCTCGACATGCCAATCAGGTAAAAATAGAAAAGATGTTCAAAGTTGGCACAAATGTGTTGCAAAGCGGGTTGGTGACAGGCAATGTAGGTTTTCATATTGGCAAGGCAGTCGGCATTGGGGTTGGTGTGACAGCTGTCCTTTTACCGTTTGAGATAATTGACTTGGTGAAACGCCTCAAAGACCTAAAGGAAGATAAAGAGCATCCAGATTCGGGCGAGATACGTGATCATGCAAAAAAGCTTCAAGATAGAATGGATGCAATTAGAGAAGAGTTATATGCCAATGTCACGGCAATGAATAACCTTGTGCTTCTTATACTGTACATTAAACAACATGAATTTTCAGACCGACTTTCCGGTTTCCTCAATCTAATTCTTAAACAACTTCTGCCAGTCAAAGACCTTATCAAAGCATTTGACAAACTGGAATGCCACAGTGGGGACAAGGCTACTTTTACTCTTAATGAAGAAGAGTTATCCGGAATGCTGATCAACTACTCAGATGTGAAAGATTCAATATTCAAAGAGTTAGCAGTTGCAATTTGGACAGCCTGGAAAATGGGAAGCAAGTCTTTTGTTTTCTTGCAAAACACATGTTTTACAGTAGCGCCTCCATTGTGGAGTTTGTTCGGTATTTCTTTTAATAGTTTTGGAACTGAAGCAGAGCGGGGAGTCACAATATTGCTGCCTTTTAACTTTGAAGGTGACATTGTGTCTGAACATGAATTCCAGAAAACTGCAAATCAAACGTCAGACTGGCATGGTCGCTGCTTCTTGCTGAATATCAGCTTAAAGGATATAAACTACACACTTGTAAATTTACTGGCCCCTGATGGATCAACAGACAGGACATTGTTCCTACAGGAGACAGCCAGTTTCATCAAGAGACATGCAGAAGGCAAAATTGTCATTGCTGCTAACTTTCAGCCAGAAGTCCAAAACATGACTGTCTTTGTTAAGAAAAAGAAGGTCTGCCCAAATATCCCCTGGTCTTTTATAAAGAAATTTGTTCCTTACAGACAGGTGTCCGAATACCTCATAAATATTCTACCCTTCCATGCAGATGAGCCAGGTATGAAAGTGTTTGAAGTCTGCAAAACCTTCACTGTTGGAAATCCAGAAGAAGTTCATATTGAATGGAAAGGCTGTGATAAGCCTGTTGTGTCCAGTGAAGACTGTTGCAAACAAGTTGATGCAGTACTTGGCCTAGGGCTTACAGCACTGTGGAAGAAGATGAATCCCCATACTACCGAGTTTTCATGTGAGACAGCAGTTAGTAGAAGGGTCATTTCTTGTACAAGGCAGCTGGACTTTTACATTGACAGTGGTGTTGAAATGGAGATCAAAGCCTGTTTCCTCGATCATGATCTCCGATTTCTTGGCTTTTTGAAGGAAGCTGTCCTGCAGTTTGGACGAAAATATATGTAATAGACATGGCTGTAGCAGTGTAATTTCCACCCTATTCTCTTATTTCCCTGCCAAACGCTGTTGGTATTTTCTATTTGACAATACAGTAAAACATTGCCTTTTTAGAGCAACCACGTCAAAATGTTGGTCTTTAACCCTTTACTCCATGACCAACTCTTCCCATTATTAATATTAATGAACTAATTAGTTTATCTTGCTAAATATACCTGTCCCAAACAGTATAGGGTATAAGATATTCTATAAGCAAATTGAGGAGACCCTGATCAGACTGTGCTCCTACTGGGGCCATCTTATCTGGACATCATCTAATTGTAAATGTATCAAAATGTGTTTAAATTGGGTAAGGATTAAACCATGTGATTTCCCGAAACTATGTAAAACATTTGTTTCCACGTTCAACCACAATACCACAGAATAATGAAAGTCACTGTAAATAAAGTGTTAAATGCCTTCTTGTAATTTTGCGTTTGCGGAAGTATAAATTACTGACTAAAATGTGGGGGGCTTACTGGGTAAGCAAACCACATTTCAGGACACGATAAATGTTGAATTTAAAAAGATTATACGGTAGGTATAATTTAGTTTTTGTTATTTTATAGGCATGTATATATTTCCATGGTAATTACTGACTGAAACGCCTTTGGTTACGTATGGGTACTAAGGCATTATGAAACGATACTACTTTTATGACTTATAAATTGTGAACCTTTGAATGCTGGAAATACAATGTAAATGGACTGGCACTTGCAAACAATGTATATAGCCAGATCAAAGAGCTCCTGTTTATATTTCACAATTCTCTAGCAAATTCATTCATGGTGAATGGTCTCTGTTTCTGAACAGTGCCAGGCCAATCCAATTTGAAGATTCGGCATCCCAAGGGTTTATAAATGTTCCTGTGATATTAACCACTTCGCTACCGTGCTGCACTCTTTCTACTTGATACATTGTCGCCACTCTTTCTACTTGATACATTGTCACCAGTCCAAGTTTTAGAGTGGACATTTCTTCAATTTCTTTATAAAAATGTGGCAAACAGTTTGGATTCTGATGAAACGCCGAGTTACTCTGGGTCTACACTATTTCCCTAACTGACTTAAGATCATTGCAGTAATGCTGATAATCAAACTGCTTGCAAGAAAATGTGGTGAGCAGGCAAATAACAGCTGTGTGAATGTTGTGTGTGTTTGTACATGTCAACAAGCACTTCATTTGTGCTTCTGTGGTTGTCTTTCTGACTTCTATTATATTCAATTTTTATATCATTTGTCAATTGTTATGTCGTTGATTTGCTGTACTGTGTTATTGTTTCAGACAGGTATAGACAGGTATAGCTGTTGTTGGGCTATTGGGGTTGTCCGTAGTCCGCCGTCAACAATTTCTGACATCTCAAACACTTTGCTGAAAGAATGTTAACAAAATGTCACAGATCTTTAGGTGACATTCTATCAAAGTTATATACATATTCCTGGTCCTCTGTATAAGCACTTGTATGTCACAGGAATTGAAATTAAATTTCACTCAACTCTTTCTTTAAATGGCCAATACCCTTAAGCTGCTTAATGGATTTTGAAAAATCCACAAGAATGTGTGTATCTGTGTATCAAACATCTGTATCAAAACGTAAATTGTTCTTGTCAGTTGCATAAGTAGCTCACAAAAGCACAGAATTTTAAACACTTTCTTTAAACTGCATCTGCTTCATAAGTAGTCATGGAATCTAAAAATAAATAAAATATTTCCTTAAATGTCGTCTTCTCCTAAACCGATTTATGTATTTTGACCACATTAAATGTATATTGGAATAAATCAGACTTGGTTTCGCTACTGTTTTGAAGAATGAGAATACTTCCTCTTGAAACAAATAGAATATTAAACCAGATGAATCCAGTAACCCTCCATGATCTTGTTGCACCGAAAGACAAAGAATATAAATAGATACACAAACACAGAAGAGATACCTCAGCCGCGTACAGAGAGCTGGGGCAAAAAGTGTTTGAGGTATGTTACAGCCAAACACTGGAATTGTGTGTGATGTAGTGACATGTCTAGATGTCTTAGTATGTGACATCCTCTCTGTGTGATGTATAGTATTGTTAAGTGATGTTGTGACCTGTCTAGATGTATTAGTATGTGACATCCTCTCTGTGTGATGTACCGACATGTTTAGATGTCTTAGTATGTGACATCCTCTCTGTGTGATGTATAGTATTGTTAAGTGATGTTGTGACCTGTCTAGATGTATTAGTATGTGACATCCTCTCTGTGTCATGCAGTGACATGTCTAGATAGCTTGGTATGTGACATCCTCTCTGTGTGATGTATAATATTATTAAGTGATGTAGTGGAATGTATATAGATGTCTTTGTATGTAACATCATCTCTGTGCGATAAGGTGAAATATCTAGATGTTTTAGTATGTGGCATCCTGTGTGATGTAGTTACATTTAGATGTTTTAGTATGTGGCATCCTCTCTGTGCGATGTAGTGACATGTCTAAATGTCTTTGTATGTAACATCCTCTCTGTGTGGTGAAATGAAATGTCTAGATGTTTTAGTATGTGACATCCTCACTGTGATGTAGCGACATGTCTAGATGTATGTGGCATCCCCTCTATGTGATGTATAGTATTGTTAAGTGATGTTGTGACCTGTCTTGATGTCTTAGTATGTGATATCCTCTCTGTGTGATATAGTGACATATCTAGATGTCTTAGTATGTGACATCCTCTCTGTGTAATGTACAGTATTGTTAAGTGATGTGGTGGTATGTCTATATGTCTTAGTATGTGACATCATCTGTGTGTGACGTAGTGACATGTTCAAATGGCTTAGTATATGTGACGTCCTCTCTGTGTGATGTAGTGACATATCTATGTGTCTTAGTATGTGACATCCTCACTGTGTGATGTAGTGACATGTCTAGATATCTTAGTATGTGACATCCTCTCTATGTGATGTATTGTTAAGTGATGTATTGGAATGTATAGATGTTTTAGTATGTGACATCCTCACTGTGTGATGAAGTGACATGTCTAGTTGTCTTAGTATGTGACATCTTCTCTGTGCGATGTAATGACACGTCTAGATGTCTTAGTATGTGACATTCTCTCTATGTGATGTGTACGAGGGCTGATTGATAAGTTCGCGGAATTCTCCTATCAAGAATTTGTTTCTTTATCAAACAACATGAAAACTTATTTTCCTTTTCATTATCAGGTAGATACGGTGGCACTGAGGTGACATATGCAAGATTTTTTTTCAAGTTTGTTTTCCCGAGATAATTTTTTTTATTATCTCGAGAATACGAAAAAAAGTTCGTTTTTACGAGATAATTTTTTTTATTATCTCGAGAAAACGAAACAAAGTTCGTTTTCCTGAGATAATTTTTTTTATTATCTCAAGAAAACGAAGTAGTTCGTTTTGACGAGATAAAAAAAAATATTATCTCAAGAAAACGAAACAAAGTTCGTTTTCCTGAGATAATTTTTTTTATTATCTCGTCAAAACGAAGTAGTTCGTTTTGACGAGATAAAAAAAAATATTATCTCAAGAAAACGAAACAAAGTTCGTTTTCCTGAGATAATTTTTTTTATTATCTCAAGAAAACGAAGTAGTTCGTTTTGACGAGATAAAAAAAAATATTATCTCAAGAAAACGAAACAAAGTTCGTTTTCCTGAGATAATTTTTTTTATTATCTCAAGAAAACAAAGTAGTTCGTTTTGACGAGATAAAAAAATTTATTATCTCGAGAAAACGAAAAAAGTTCGTTTTCATGAGATAATTATTTTTATTATCTCAAGAAAACGAAGTAGTTCGTTTTAACGAGATAAAAAAAATTATTATCTCGAGAAAACGAAATAGTTCGTTTTAACGAGATAAAAAAAATTATTATCTCGAGAAAACGAAACAAAGTTCGTTTTCCTGAGATAATTTTTTAAGTCGTGCGCACGACTTAATAAGCCAATCAGAACCCTCCGTCAGAGTCAATTGTTCATCTATGGGGTTTCTCGTTTCCCGCTTAGCGAGGCTCGATAGATTTGCAAACACTTTTGACCTAGATCAGACAACAAGTAACAGGCGCCTGATCAGGATCTAAGCTGTTTGATACTCGAGCAATATAATTTTCCCAAAGTAAGCGAATCAGAAGAAGTGAAAGTGAATTATTTTTGCAGCGTGATAAGAGTTATCCCTTTCCTCGATATATACGCATTTATCACCACCTTTGCAAACAAAGAAGACCCGCATCAGACAGTTCGTATAGCAGCTACCAGATCAGGGTCTATTATGTTTCCTTAGAAAATGTCATAAATCAAGATTTTAACTTTCTACTCCAGAGTAGACCCTGAACAGATAGCTCCTGAAGGATTTGTCTAACCAGGGTCTTCTATGTTTGCTTAGAACATATACTAAAATATAGAATATAGGCTAGATCTACTTCCTCAAAAATCTTATCAGTTTGCTCCTAAATAAAGATTTATTATATCGGTATATTCATAGTGATGGAGCCTTTCACGAATAGCCATGTAGGAGTGCATGGGTTAATATGAAGAATCGCAGTTGTGTATAAACCTGTTGAAAGCCGGGAAGATGTATTCGACATATGGGAAACGGATGGACGCTATCCATAAACAATTTAACCCTTTCCTTCATAGTTTCTATTAAAACTTAATTTTAGGTAGATCTAGTTATATAGATTTACATGCATTCATAAGGGTAGAAACTCTCTTAAATATTTATGGAGGAAATGGTTAGCGTATCAACGCGACTAACATTTGCGCCTATTGAAAATTGTATAGGCCTACATGTACTTTGGTCTCATATCTAACCAATCTGATTCACAGCTTTTGTATAGTAAACCAATTACAAGCCTTATTTAGAACTTCTCAACGTCATACTACTACTAATACGCGTCATAGTGATGTTTGCTACGTCACGGTAACGTTATACGCAATTATGACGTCATATAAGTTGATCCCTTGTCTCGGCCACGTTCTCATAGGCCTCAAATACTTGCGAAAACTGTTGACTCTGATGGAGGGTTCTGATTGGCTTATTAAGTCGTGCGCACGACTTAAAAAATTATCTCAGGAAAACGAACTTTGTTTCGTTTTCTCGAGATAATAAAAAAAATTATCTCGTAAAAACGAACTCCTTCGTTTTCTTGAGATAATAAAAAAAATTATCTCATGAAAACGAACTTGAAAAAAAAATCTTGCATATGTCACCTCAGTGCCACCGTAGGTAGATGAATAGATATTTTATACTTAAGAAGAATAAATGGTATCCATAGCACCTGTTTGGTGACTTGAAGCACGCTGTTTTTTCACATATTCTGAATTCATTAAACATGCTGTTGTGCAGTCAAATTTAACGTAAATTGAAAGCCAAAATATGTTTCTATGAAATAAATATAATCTTATAACGGTAACTTATGAACAAGTATCAACCCAACAATGATTTTCTCAAAATTTCACGTGTTTTTGGGTCATTGACAAACGTTCGTTCACCCCGGTTTCACTATATCACAGCAATAACCTGGCAATTTGCAGTTTAAAAAATGGCGTGGTTCTATAAAACGAATAAATTCTATCACCCACCTCCATGTTTTTAGTGCCCAGCATCAAAAGAATGATGTAAAACTAGCGAGTTTTGTCAGCTTCAAATCGTCGAGAAAGATTTCCCAACTTTTCCTTCGCTCATCCAATGAAATGGCTCCATTCAAATTTGTTGTAAAATGACAGCATCCTAAATAGAAACATAACGACAGACGGAAAGGCCGATGTTGCTAGTTGCTTACTTATTTAGAGGACAATACAAATGGAGATTGGTGATATAATTGGGTTGTTTTATTAATACATTATTAAGCTGTATGGACGGTCAAAAGTACGTTTTTAAGAAATATGGGATATCTATTTTCAAAACCAATTAGACCTTTGTGTAAAGCAATAACATGCAATTAATTACTGTTGAAATTGGCATTTTAAAACAAATGATTGGTTTGTTAATGTTACAAACAAAACACGTACCTCGCGATAAGAAACATCGGCTTGAATTAAGCCCACATTTGTACGACAGACCCCCAGCAGAGCTATTGAAAAAGTGTCCTGATAACGGTTGTAAGTGGACACTTTTGTACGCACGTGATTCTTGTGGTTAAAACCTATCTACCTAGGATTTGATTTGGGTGAACCAAGGGGAAAACATTTTGTACTCATTTGTGAAATATTCATTTTTAATCAAAATTAAAAGTCTACAACGTACTGTCGTACAAGTAAAATACATGTACTCGTCTTACCACCAAAGTGTCTTCTTACAACCGTTATCAGGACAGTTTGTTCGCATGACCTCAGACAAGTGTCCTCGGCTACGCCTCGGACACGTCTTCGGTCATGCGAACAAACTGTCCTGATAACAGTTGTAAGAAGACACTTTGGTAGTAAGACTCGTACTGTATCTATTTCTTATAGCACTTTCTTGAAGAGATAATCGTGGCATCTTCTGTTTTCACATAGCCGTGTGAATTTCTCGTACTGTCGGCCATGTGCGATTTCATTTCCGGTCACAGCTCGATTTTCACGTGCATTTTTAGCTTTTAATTGAATTACGCAATGAAATGTATCCTTGGCTCATTTATTTAAAAATAAATAGTATGTTATATCGACATAGCTGTATGTAACGAGTGTGCAAAATTTATTTGAAAAATATTAAGGAATGAATAAATAAATGGTATTTTCATACTGGTACACTTAAATAAGTGTCGCTGAGTGTACAAGAATTGATATATGTACGTTCAAATTACTATTCTTACAGATGTAACAATATCACTGATGTACCGAGATTCAGTACTTCAGTACTGTCAAATATGGTAAGAAAAGTTTCCAGGTCTGGAACAGCTTACCAAATGCTACTACAGAGTATGGCGAGTTCAAGAGGCTGATCCGGATCGGGACCTGGAGTGGTACTCATTGCAAATGTTCTATGTGTGTTTGAGCTACTTTGTGTTTTCATATTGTTTGCAGTATTTTTATATTATCTTATTTTATACACTTGTATACCTGTTCAAACTTCTGACCTATATATATATATATTTTAATTTCTTCCTGATATCTGTATGGTCCGATACTTCTGTACAGCATAATTGTTTGACATGATAGACAGTGCAGACCATTCAAGAGTCATCTAATGTGATCTGTATTGCAACATATGAGCTTGATCAGGTAGACTTGTGCTAGATAAGTTCTAAATGCTTGCAGATGCTTTTCTGTTATTTGTGTAATTGTAGCATGACCTTTCTGTACCTTTGATTTATTCTATGCATGATACGAGAGCTGGAACCAGTGCTAGGAAAGTATTCTGGTGTAAAACTAATATTTTGCATGCCTGAGTTTTTCCTGCCTGTAATTTCAGCTCACCGGAGCACAAAGTGCTCACGGTGAGCTTTTGTGATCGCCTGATGTCCGTCGTCCGTCGGCGTGAGTCGTCCGTCGCCAATCATTTGAACCTTTAAAACTTCTGTGGATCTACAGGGCTCTCAGCTTTCATCTTTGGCACATAGCATCATCTGTAGGCCCTCTACAAATATTATATTAATTATGTCCGGGGTCAAAGTTGGCCCCACCCCCAAAGGGGTGCCTTTTTCTGTAGAAACATAGTGAAAGCTTTGAAAATCCTCTCTGAAATTAAGATGTTCTTAGCATTCATATTTGGCACATAGCATTGCCCCTAATGTGAAAATTAGACCCGCCCCAGGGGTGGCCAGTTTTCAATACAGAGATATACTGATAACTTTCAAAAGCTTCTCCTTTGGAACTGGAAAGTTATCAACGAAGCATCATGTTCGGGTCCTCTACTAGGGTTATATAGGTTGGGCCCCTGACGTCATAATTGGCCTCACCCCAGGTGTTGTCAGTTTTCTAGCAAATTTATAGCAGCCTGTACGTTTGGAGTAAAGATGTCAAGCAGTGCTGTTTGATTGACCTAGTGGCTATTTGTATTTTAGTATACAGGTAATGATTGGGGGGGGGGGGGGCAGTCATGCTCTGAAGAAAGGAGCCTGAGATACAAAGACACTGTGGATTATGCGTAGGGACGAATAGTTAGGATTAATCCTTTGCTTCATAAATACGCCTTTCTATGCCATTGCAGACATAGTAGACCCAGCTCATTGCATCTACTATATGAGCCGTCTGGTCAGGGTATGCTTTGTTTGTTTTGCTTAATATATGATACAATATAGATATGATCAATATGATTATGATCATGTGTCCATGTGCTGATTTAAGAAAAATAGTCTACTTAATTTTCATGACATCGTGGTTTCTCGCATGCATATTCATGGATAAAAGGGTTAACAACAAGGTTGTCCCCAAGGCCAGGAGTGGAGTGTTTTAAATAGAAACATATTGTGAAAATTCCTCTACAAAAGTCGTATGGATTATGGCCCGAGGGCAGAATGAGGCCTACCTCAGCGGTGGCCAGTTTTTCTATAGAAACACTGTGAAAATTTGCAAATCCTCTCCTCTGTTTGTCTGGTGAGAAATATTAGAGCTATCATGGCCCTCTTATTTGGTTTATTTGTCAGTTTTATTAGTCTTTTTATGCTTACCAGAGTATAGTTGATCTTTTATTACAATTTTTATGATACTTAGCCTTTAATTTCATACTAAACCATTGGCTTTATGCTCAGCATCTGCTATTTCAGTCGGAGACTGAGGACAGGGCTAGAGGGCATGTACTGTGGACTTGGGTATGTCTATGTACAAGCATCGTATTTGGTTGTATTTTGTTAAGTCAATGGAATTAACTCATACTTCAATAAGTTTGGAATTTGTACGAGTTACTTCCCTTCGACCGTCATAATGTCAAATGAACACCCCACTGACATTCTAGTTTGTTGTTTTTTCATTGCAAATTGCATGCAAGTTTTGTGATAAAATGAGCTCAGTAAATATTATATTTTGCTATTTAATGAAACTATATGTAATATACTTTTTATTTCACAGACTTTCTATTTTTACAGGTTTCTTTTTATATAGGCTGTTTGTTTGTATTGTTAATGGATAATCTGATTATGTCGGACAATAGCTTCAAAGCTAGTGTTTATTTGTTACTGTAAACCAACTATAAATAAAGAGTATCTTATCTCATCAAGATTATCTTATCTTAACTCTGTAACAGATCACAGTACAAATGAGTTCATGGTACTCATGCAGTTATATTAAACAATATCTGTAGTTTTTATCATGGTGTCTAACTGACACACATTTTTGATAAATGTATTGAGTACTCAAATGGCTCCGCAATGAACTGTTCTACGTTTAGATTTTACTTTTTCTTCCGGATCGTCTGTTGGTCGAGTTGCTTAAGGGCCGAGTTGTCATAATCGCTCTCCGTTTCAATCGTAATTACACGGTTCACCCCGGGAACGCATCGGAGATTTCCGAGCTTACCGAATACTTCCGATAGTGGGAAAAGATGGAAGGATATATTCCGGTTCGTGTTCGGAAGATTTCGAGAAACTCCGGTAATGGACACACCTCCAATCGTGTTTGGAGGTGTGTTGTTGTTCAGAGATCTGATTGGATTTGAGAGTCAAGGACAAGTTATTGTTTTTCTTCACGTTAAAAAACGGTAATTTTTAGTAATATTTTCCATTGACAGAAAATATAATAACGCCAAATTAGCGAAGTAAACACCTTGTCATTGCTCCTCATTCAACACTTGATATAGTATGGTTTGGCAAAGACTTTTTGAAAGCTCGACTTAAAAAGAAGAACGGATATTTACAGTCAAGGATAGGTAAATACCCATTTTGATTTTGTCTACACAGTCGATACTGTAATCAAGCCAATAACTGTGTGTCACGTACATGTTTCGAGAACACATTCACACTCTTACCGTCGTAATGGAACACAGAGCACTTGGCATAATTGCTTACAGTGTAGACCCAGATTATGTACAGTACAGTATGCATAATTCTGTGTACACTCAGATAATAGTAGTATGTAATCTAGCTAGATCTTTACTATATTCATTTCTTGGGCAGATTGCCAAAGGAAAACTGACAAAATATAACTTTCACCATGGCAGAACCTGTGGAACCACATCTATTTTATGAACAGAGCAGTCTGATCTGACAGCACCTATACAGCGCTAGCACTCCTCTTATAAATGTGGTTATAGATGAAGTTTTATGACGGCATAATTAATTATGAACAAGGCAGAAAATATAGAATCAGATCATTCCATAAGCACGCAGAACAGACCCTGATCACAGATGTAATGTTTGTATTGCTACATGTGTTGAGTATCAGACCTTTAAAGGGATGGTATTTATAACAGACCCTAATGGGATAAGTTTACTATGTTTATTTACTCCTGCATAATATACTAGCAACTAACATGTACACGCATACCGCATTCTACAGACATACATGAAGTATAAACAGATGTATAGCAGTTCTAATGAAACAACGTTCAGTGTGAAAAGGATAAAAGATCCTGAGATAAAACTATGAAAATCCTTTGAAATCCATAAAAGAAAACATGTTACTGTAATTAGCAGTCACTTGATAGTCTGTTCTATGTTCCTTCCCAGGCAAATGGATGTTAACCTGCGGTCAGCCATAAGGTTTCAAAGTCTGAGGAGAGAAGACTCGCTTTATCTAGAGATTGTAATCTAAGCATACCACATTTGCAAATTTGTAACTGACAGAGTCAATAAATCCGTGTCTTTGAGTCTTTGCCGCAAAACTAATGAAAATATTTCACAGCATTTTACACGGGATTGCCGTGATATTGATATCCGGGTGTGGTTATAAAGTTCCAAGAAAAATAGAGAAAATATGTATGAGAAATCCCACAAATGTGCGAACAACCGTTTGACCATGGCTTGTGAATCAATATTTAAGATCAAAGGAAGTCAAGTCTGAGATTATATATATATAACAGAACTAGATTTAACCTTGTGAAGGTAATGTGCGAGATTGTGATTTTGCTCTAGAGGTCAAACGCTGTAGGCACAATTGGTTCACATAACACATGTAAATTAAAGCAAGGCATTATTATAGCCTTTTAGTATAACACATTTTCAACATATAACTAGCTCCACTGAATATACAGGTAATCCAATCACACGAAATGTATGAATATTATTCACTGAATATAGATTAAAACACACATTTGTAACAGGTTTTATTATGACATGTGGCAATTTTAATCCAAATATCGTTTAGGACGACGTCATTGTCTGTGCGACCGTCGTAATGCAGGCAGAGTTGGCTCCACGGCTTGGTTTCAGACTGCCTGCTGACATTGATCGTACGACGGTACCAATTTAAAGTGAGATGCGTTGCGTGTTATCATGCGATCCTTGTATTTAGCAGTTATCATTGAACCTTTTCGATATAGCACTTTCCCGGGCACTGGATGAAAGGGAGTGTCCAGTTTATTTTGTTGTCTTTGTTTCATGAGCACACTGTCTCCAGGTTTCAGAATGCACTGCTTAGTTTTTCGACGATTGTCTGCATATTGTTTGTTCTTTGCTTTTGCTCTACTATCTCTCATTCTGATGTAAGTATCCTTTTTGTTTACTCTGAACTGTGGTAGTTTAGTTTTGATTTTTCGGTTAAACAAAATCTCAGCAGGAGACATGCCGGTACTTGGATGTGGAGTATTTCTGTAATTTAGATGAAACTTTGAAAGTTCTGTTTTGTAGTTGTGTCGTTGCGCGTTGGCGGTTTTGATAGCTTTTGCTAACGGTTTCATGAAAGCTTCTACTGTTCCATTAGCCATAGGGTGCAAGGGCGTGATTTTTCGATGCCTGAATCCGAATCTAAGTGCAAAATCAGCAAACATGTGGCTGTTGAATGGAGCGCCATTATCGCTCTTGATGATGTCTGGAATTCCGAAAATCAAAAGTACAGATTCTAGTCTCTGGATAACATTGTCCGCGGTGATGTTTGTCAATCTTTCAATCACTGGGAATCGGCTGTAGTCATCGATTATGACCATGAAATAGTCTCCAGATGGAAAAGGACCACAAAAGTCTACTGACAACTCGACCCACGGTTTCTGTGGTAATGGAGTAGATTTGATCGGATCTGGAGTTGAAGATGGGGATACTGACATACACGGAATACAGCTTTTGCAGATTTCATCTATGTATGGAAACCAGCAACTTTTGCGTAGCAAAGATTTACACCTTACTCTTCCCTGATGACCTTCGTGTGCTAGGTCAACGACCTGACGCTGCAGCAATTCTGGAATGCACAGGCGCGTGCTGCATAATAACACTTGACTGACCTCCATGTAAACTACTGTTAATTCACCTGAGACTTGGAAATAGCAGCGATAAATGTCACTTTTGTTCTGAAGCTGTTTGCGCCATGCATTTTCTTGCGAGTGATTATGACGGATTGCATAATATTGTCTTTTTGTGCAGCTTTGATTACGTCCAAAATTGTAAGGGAATTTGGCACTGAAGCATGAGCGATAAATTTGACATATTCTTCGGCGATGGTTCCGATCTGGCATTTGTTAACTGGGTGCCTTGAGCAATAATCTGAGATCATGATATTTCCTGGACGGTACTTGACCATGTAATTGTAGGTCGTTAAGTTGAGCCTCCATCGTTCAAGACGTGCTGACTGAATTTGTTTCGTGTTGTTGAAAATTGACTCCAATGGCTTGTGGTCAGATATGATGATAAACGGCTTACCGAACCGGTATAGGTGGAAATGCTGACATCCCCACACACAGGCTAAAGCTTCGCGCTCCGTTTAGCTGTATCTTTGCTCAACTGGTGAAAGCGATCGGCTACCGTATGACATGATTTTGTTTTCTTGAACTAGAATTGCAGAAATTCCAACAGGACTTGCATCAACCCATATTTCTGATTGCTTTTTCGGGTCAAAGTACGCCATGACAGTTTCACTGATCAGGGCGTTTTTCAGCTGACTGAATGCCTTTTCTTGTTCGTCCGTCCATTCAAATAGAGTATTGTGGTGTGTGAGACGCCTCAGTGGTTATGAGATTGTTGAGTAATTGTCAATGAAGCGAGACACATAATTTGTCATACCCAGAAAACTCCTGACTTCGGCTTGATTTTTCGGGTTCTCCATGCTTTTAATGCATTTGACCTTTTCTGGATCGGGGGAAATTCCTGACTCTGAAAACACGTACCCATAGAATTTAATTTTAGTCTTTCCAAATTCACACTTCCTTTGGTTCAAAGTTAGATTTCTTTCACTCAGTCTCGAGAGAAGAGCTTTTAGGTTTGTGTCATGCTCTTTGCGAGTTGGCCCATGCACAATAATATCGTCACTGATATTGAGTGTTTTGCTCAGTCCTTGAAGTGCCTGGCGGATTTCATTTTGAAATATTTCTGGTGCGACACTTACTCCGAAATTGAGCCTTTTATAACGACGGAGTCCGACGTGCGTTGCAAAGACTGTCATGTTTCGCGATTCCTCCGAAAGTTCAAGCTGATGAAAACCGTTGTTCAGATCGACTTTTGAGAATACTGTAGAGCCGTTTAACTCTAATATGATTTCATCTATTGTTGGGGTGACGTGTCTTTCTCGTTTCAAGGCGTGGTTTGCTTTTCTCATGTCAACGCAAAGTCTGATTTCATTTGGAGGTTTTGGTGCAACCACTAGGTTCGAAACCCATGGCGTAGGACCCTCGACTTTCTCTATAACATCAAGTTCCTCCAAGTGGTCGAGTTCAAGCTCTAATTATTCGCGAATGTGAAATGGAATGCGCCTTGGTGGTTGTGTTGTCGGAACTACGGATTCATCAACATGAAATTTGATTTGTCTGTCCTTGAGTTTCCCTAGACCAGCGAAAACCGTTTTGTACTGGTCGCACAAAGTCGCGTAGTTGTCTTCGCTTGTTACCGACTTGATGACTGGTACGATCCCGAGCTCTACGGCTGTCTGATAACTGATGATATTTTCCGGCGATCCCTGGATGATGTGGAAATCTGTTGTCGTGATTTTGGTTTCTGACTCAACTTCGCACAAATATTTGCCTTTTATGGTCAATGGTTTGTTTTGGCCGAAAGCATATGCCTTTGTATCTGTTCGCCTTAATTTATGTGTTTGCCTCATTTTTCTGACCACTGCTTCATCTATCACATTTAAGCTATTTCCTGTGTCAACAAGAAAGCTAGCACAGATCCTGTTTACTTTCAAGTCAATTTTTGGCACTTTGCTGTTTAAGACTTTCTTTACAGATTTAATTCCAAATGTCACATTTGTCTCTTGCTTGTTTCCATTTTCACTGTCACTGTCATCTTCTACTATTTCCCGTAAATGTTTTCTTGGATTTGTCCTTAATCTTTTGCGACATACAGCTATGAAGTGATTCGGTTTGTGACAATAACTGCAACTAACACCAATTGCGGGACAGTGTTTTTCGTGAGGATATATTCACCTCCGCAGTTTCTACATTTTTGCTTTGGTTTAGTAGAATGCACAGTTTTGTTGAAGTGTCCATATTTCTGTGTATGCTGATTTGGCTTGTGTCCGATTTTGTTAACTGGTATTTCTTTGTCAAAACTCTTGTCCATGGCTTTCGCCTGTTTTGATGATATCTCCATAGTCCGTGCCATTGTTAATAAAACAGTCAATGACTTATCTTCTTCCAAACACTTCATTCTTAATTTCTTAGAAATGCAACCTTGGATGATTTGACTTTTGATTTCTCCTTCTTTGTCGGCAAATTCGCAGTTTTCCGATTTCTGTCGTAATCTAGTGGCAAATTGATCAATTGATTCATGTTGGTTTTGACTAATGTTTCGAAATTCATATCTCTCGAATTCTTTGTTCTTCTTTGGCTGAAAATGTTCTGTGAGGCTCTGTTTTACATCATCGTAGTTGGAATCGTCGCCTCCAAGATTTAATGTTTCATAAATGTCGTATACATCGTCACCTGCGTAATGAAGCAACAATGCTTTCAGTCTTTTCTTTGACTCGATATTCATTCCTATGAAGAGATTTTCTAGCTTATCCTCGTCGCCAATGTAATGTTTGTATTGTTACATGTGTTGAGTATCAGACCCTTAAAGGGATGGTATTTATAACAGACCCTAATGGGATAAGTTTACTACGTTTATTTACTCTCGCATACTACTAGCAACTAACATGTACACGCATACCGCATTCTACAGCTAGACATACATGATAGGGCTGGAACCCTTCACTGTATCGTGATACGCTGGACCCTGTTATGGGCGGAGCCTATTTACTCACTGACCACTACAACAGATCATACAGATGGCTTCTACAGGAGCAGGACTGTTAATTAATTTAATTTGTTCTTTAGGCTAGTACAATGTGGAGGCAAAAATCTCATTCCCTGTGCCAACAGTTATGCAGAGGTGGCCATGGAAGCTGTTATGTTAGATGTATGTCTGACAATCAGAAACCAGTGTTAGCCATAAGGAGAGAGACAATCAATGTATGGGAAAGGCGAGCCCCACTGGCCCCCCGCCAAGTGCAGAAATTGGTTCGCAATGGGGTGAAAGTTATAGTTCAACCGTCCAACCGTAGAGCTTTCAACATGCAGGTAAATACTCTCCTATGCAGGGTTCATTATGTCTCCCCACTGAACTCTTCACAGGCACAGCCTGTTTTACCAATTCCTTAACTCTTTACTCCATAATTACACATTTCTACGCCTTTGCAAACAGAGTAGACCCAGATCTAAAGGAGCCGTCTGATCAGGATCTGCTCTGTTTGCTTATAGATATGATTCTACAGTTTCTGGCATGGCCAAAAAATCTATTATAACAATTAACCCTTTCCCTGTTTAACATTCATTTAAGAAAAAAATGACATTATGAATATTTATCAGCAGAATTCTCAAGGGAATTTTAATTTTCTGTATAGTGTCAAAAGCAAATGGAGCAAACCTTGATCAGATGACTCTTATTGGAGCCATCTGATCTAGGTCTACTCTGTTTGCAAATGCATGAAAGGGTGTTTATATGAGGGAAAGAGTTAAGTTAATTAATATTCATGATGTTATTAACACTTTACATAAATATTCACGGAGTAAAGAGTTAAACAAAACTTGTTTTGAGGTTTCAAGTATTTTAAAGTTGTTTTTACTTTATCTTAAAAGAATATAATTATATATATATAAGTACAGGTTTACAATATATTGTGCACTTTTTTCAATGCCTTTTGCTATGAGCAATGCGCCAACAGGAAATAAACAAAATGATGTCACGTCATGTGGAAAGTAGCCTATGGTCTATGATATTTGAATGCTGTTCAAGATGGACAATAACCTCTTCATGATATTGCTCATGCAGACAATAACTATATACTTTATATATGTTCTGCGCATTATTGGAATATGGACAATTCTAGAATTGCCCTGCGCATTTTAGGAATTCCAATAATGGCGGACAGTATTGGAATTCCTAAAACGCGCAGGGCGATTCTAGAATGGTCCGTGCGCGTTTTTGGAATTGTGGACAAAGTTGGAATTTTCCATTTACAGTACATACATTTATAGATTATCAATTATAGTCTATTTTATTCACCACCTGTATGAATTGCATAGGCGTAGAAATGCATATTTATGGAATAAAGGGTTAATATCTTTATCATGTCATACGCAAACAGAGCAGACATTGGGAAGACTGCTCCTACGAGAGCAGTCTGATCTGGGTCTACTCTGCTTGCAACTGAATGAAAAATACGGTGATATGAGGGAAAGGGTTAATAGTCTACACTTAGTAATTTTTTTGATAAAAATACATTTGTATTTAACACACAAAAATAAAACATGGTTCGGTAAGACGCACTATCGTATCACGATGATACGCTCTATCAATACCTTAAATAATAAGGTAATAATGACCACAAAACAAACCAATTTGAGAAAAACAAAGACTAAGTGTACCCGCACCAAATTCTCTTTTTTTCACGCCGAACAATAGTAGATCATAACAACAATGCTAATGTAAGTTTGCCTTGCGCGATTCTAGAATCGCGCAGGGCAATTCTGGAATGGTCCGCCATTATTGGAATTCCTAAAACGCGCAGGGCAATTCTAGAATTGTCCGTATTCCAATATTGCGCAGAACATATACACATAGTATATTTGCTCCAACTCATCCATCCATCCATTTGTATAGCATGACTCTGAACAATAGCTGTTTCCATATACACATTTATATAGATGATTTGTCTCAGTGTTCTTTCCATAATAATGCAACTTCTTTATAAGGCTTCAGTGTGAATCTCTCTTTCTTGCAGGAGTATTCAGAGAGAGGTGCCGTGATACAGGAGGACATGAGTGAGGCTAGTGTTGTGATAGGAGTCAAGCAAGTGCCCATTGATCTTCTTATGCCAGACAAAACATTTTGTTTCTTCTCCCACGTAATCAAAGCACAGAAAGACAACATGCCCCTGCTGGATGCCATCCTAGAAAAGGTAACAAGGACAGTATCGTTTTGACTAATGCATAATTATCATGTAACTTTACAGTGGTGCCATTTCAAGGTTACACTTTTGAAATCAAAATGATATGTTAAAGCATCTGTTGTGGACATGTTGTTCCAAGAACAATCTTGTTTGTTCTACTTCTCAATGAAGAAAATATTCCAAAATAGGGAATTAATATAATACATAAATACTTGAATTGCTCTAATCTAATATTTCGACCACTAAGGGCCTTTTTCAAAGATTATCATGTCAAAATACACGTCACATTTTTGTTATGGCTGAATGCATGTAACAGAAATCAAGTATTTATGTCTTCTACTTCTGTCGAAAAGTTCAGTCAGAGTGTCAAACAGTTTGAATCCAGATCCACATTTTGTTTCATCAGGACTGTTTTATACTCGTGGGGCCATCAATAGACAACCCAGTAATGATATATCAGCTACAAAATATGATAATTTCTTACATGAATATGTAACAGAGAACAATCTAAGTGATATGGTTAGAAAAAGAATCATGTATTTATGTAGTTTTTAGTGGAAATGATTTTTAAAAAGACCAATTTCCTTGAAAATGGCACTTTTAGAAAGGGTTATAGATCTAAACTGATGTTGAGAATGGTTAAGAGTATTTTAACCAAATATATAATGCTACCAGTGTGTTTGAAATAACAGACAGAGAAGAGACAAACATCTGTTTAATTTATGTAGGTATTTCACAATTAAATTTTTAACCTGTTAATCGGGAGTATTAACTGTGACTTTCCGGTTTATTGGAGCTCTGTCACTCAATCATTCAAACTTGGGTACATCATAAGTCTTTGAACTAAATGAGTTGTTTGCAACTGTATATATCAATGTATATGAAAGAACAATGAGAATGACCTTGATATTATCGATATACATGTATGCTCATAATACTTACCTGGGTGCTAATATTGATATGTTTCTGCGCACAAGAAATGTCACAAGATGTTCAAACATCAAACACATGTCTTTCTGCCATTGTTTACAACTATCAGGTGGTAAAATACCGTACCTTGTGAGAGTTGTCAGTACAGTTGTTATGGCTGAAGCGACCTTGTATTACCCATAGACCTTGTGTTACCCATAGACCTTGTGTATAGACCTTGTGTTACCCATAGACCTTGTGTTACCCATAGACCGAGCATGTTACCCATAGACCGAGTGTGTTACCCATAGACCGAACGTGGCTTCAAACTTGTGAAAAAAAAATGAATTTTGATAAGAGGTTATAGTATTTGCACCAGTTGTATAGGCTTTAAAAATATAAGCTCTCCATGATTGTGGATTTTTATGCTGGATACACTGCTCATAAAGACTGGATTTTTGGAAAAAACATTTGTAAATGACTATCCATCATGCTGCTGACTTTTATTTTTGGAATATCAGTCTCGTTACTGAAATATTTGTGTTTAAAACAATTGAATAGTGAAAAATTTGGCTGTTTCACATCAATTAGCTCAACAGTTTTGGTGAACTCCATGTCGCGTTCCAAAATGGATTATCATCATACCGTCGCACAATACACTGCTGACCAAATATGGGCTTTAAGATCAACACCTAGCCGAAACACAATACACTGCTGACCAAATATGGGCTTTAAGATCAACACCTAGCCGAAACATAATACACTGCTGACCAAATATGGGCTTTAAGATCAACACCTAGCCGAAAAACTATGTACACTGCTGACCAAATATGGGCTTTAAGATCAACACCTAGCCGAAAGACTATGTACACTGCTGACCAAATATGGGCTTTAAGACCAACACCTAGCCGAAAAACTATGTTGGACAACTTAACTTGTTGACGTACGAGGGAAAAGATCTGGTCCACCCAGAACCCGAATCAATGGTGTTAAACTTACAAAATCTCAAGCAATTACACTTTGACCCTACACACAACTTAAATCAACAAAGAAAAAGTCGATTGAAGCTATCAACCATTAACACAAGATCAATTAGAGGAAAAACAGCAGAACTTCTTGCACATGTATTACAGGAGAACATTGACTTAATTATGTTTGATAACTGAAAGTTGGTTACAGTCTGGTGCTGTAGTACGAGGAAAACTGTCACAGGATGGCTATGGTTTTGACGATGACCCTAGACTAGATAGAAAGGGTTATTGCCCTATTCTACAGAGACAACCTAACAATATCCAAAGTCCCAAGCCAATTATATCAATCATTTGAATGTGCTATGTGGAAAGCCTATGACAAGCATTTTGCCCTTTTGACTGGAATTTATAGACCACCATACTCGGTAAACGATCCGATTACTCAGGCGGTGTTTATGAATGAATTTCCAGAGTGCAAATTGTATTGAAAAATGAGCTTGCGGTAATCCTGGGTGATTTGAACATCCATATGGATACTACTCAAGATCAGTATGCTAAACGGTTTAGACTCATTTGGACTTATACAACATGTGAAGACCCCAACACACTCAAGTGGACATATTTTTGACCTGATTATGACTAGAAAGGGAGACACGTTCTCTGAAATCTCAGGCCCCACAGTGTAGCATCTGATTGTCTGATCATTGGTTTGTTACTTGCTCTGTAGGACAAGGTAAACCTCCATTTACTGTAAAAACTGTCCAAAATAGAAACTGGAAATCGGTGCCTGGTGAAACACTCAAATCTGATCTTTGTCAATAGTGGACAAATTAACAAATGTCAATGATCTCGTTACTGACTTGAACACTTCAATGACTGTCTTAGTTGAAAAGAATGCCCCTCTTAAAGAGAAAACAATGACATGCAGACCCCAAGTTCCAGCAAGTACTTAAAACTATTGAAACAGCTAGTACAAACAATCAATAGAAAACATTTGCTTCAACTACAGTAGGCACTACAAACGTGTACGAAACTATTATACCACTGGTGTTACCAAAGCAAAACTGACTATTACCAAAATAAAATAAGTGAAGCAGAGGGTGACACATGAAAGGTATACAGGCTAACATATATATTGCTAGGTTGTGTAAAGGACAACCGACTTCCTCCCAGCCTTGACAATACACATCTTGCAAATAATTTCTTGCAGTTCTTTTTACCAAAGAACTTCCAATCAGGTTCGTTAAAACGTGTTCTAATTAATAGATATTTTTGAAATAATTGCTTAGATCTTATTTATGTTATGTACTTTTTTGTTTTTAAATCAGTCATTTGTTTATATTCAAATTACAAAAACATGTATATAACCCCCAGATCTTGTTTTATTTATATGGACAATTGTTGTGTTGGGCATATCAAATTGACAAAATTCGTAGTTTTCAAACAAATATTTTTCATAAAAGACAAGCTCGAGACAAATTGACAGAAAATGGATTGTGTAAGGGGAGAAATTTATGGCCTTTAGACCAAGTACAAAGTTCTTTTAATCCAATTAGAAATATGAGAAATTCCATGCTTGGTTAAACACAACAAAAATGGAGGTATTTTGTTTCAATAAGTGAAAGGTCACATGTGATGTCGCGTGATTTACTGAGCTTTAAAATATCATTGGTCAAATAATATCATTCGGCTGTAAAGATTTTTTATAGAGCAAATAGAGGCCTCGATCTGGAAAAAGCCTGGGAAACCCCATCCATCGTTAGTGACTATTTAAAGGAACTAATCCATCGTTAGTGACTATTTAAAGGAACTATTTATATCAAACACCTGGTTTTGAATGCCCAACATCCTGTAAAATGTTTATGGATGCTGATAATGCAAAAATTGAAAAAAATGGCCATTTTAAGTTCTGTAAAAAAAGCAGTTGTAAACCAGACACATGAAATAACGTTGCAATATTTTATTACAGTTATATTTGTTTGTACATTGATACATAAGGAGTTAATATACAAACTTTCAAACTCATGTAAACTGGCTTAGAAATTATGTTTGTGTTACAGAATGTCCGTCTAATAGACTATGAGAAGATGGTCGACAGTTCAGGGCAGCGAGTGGTGGCTTTTGGAAAGTATGCGGGCGTTGTGGGCATGATAAACATTCTACATGGCATGGGACTACGCCTGCTGGCCTTGGGACATCACACACCCTTCATGGTATGAGAACTACAGTATCACACACCCTTCATGGTATGAGAACTACAGTATCACACACCCTTCATGGTATGATAACTACAGTATCACACCCCCTTCATGGTATGAGAACTACAGTATCACACCCCCTTCATGGTATGATAACTACAGTATCAAACCCCCTTCATGGTATGAGAACTACAGTATCACACCCCCTTCATGGTATGAGAACTACAGTATCACACCCCCTTCATGGTATGAGAACTACAGTATCACACACCCTTCATGGTATGATAACTACAGTATCACACCCCCTTCATGGTATGATAACTACAGAACAACCTCTCAAAATGGGCTACACAATTAACCCTTTACCTGGTGAATATTCATGTAAGAAATAATCACATCATGAATATTTATTAGCTAAAGTTTTATAATGGTGCATGTACTCAGGATTTTTAGTCCTCTACCAGCAAAGCTGAAGGAAACTATTAGTCTGCACTCCATCCTTCCATCCATCCTTCCATCATTCTGTCCATCCATCAGTCTGTCTGTCAGTCACACTTCAGTTTTCTGGACTTTTTTTCTAAACCCCTGCAGATATTGAAGTGATGTTTGGTATGTGGCTTTATGATATTGAGTTCCAGATTAAGTTTGAATTTGTTACGCTATGTTGATTTTTCACGGAATTACAGCAGTTGAAAATTTCAAGAAAGTTTAGGTTTTCCAGACTTTATTCTAAACCCCTACAGATATTGAAGTGATATTTGGTATGTATACTCTATTATAATAAGTTACGGATCTAGTTTGAGTTTTGTTACACTTCGTTGATTTTTCACGGAATTGCTGCAGTTGAACTTAGAAAATTTCAGGAAAGTTTAGGTTTTCCGGACATTTTTTCTAAACCCTAGCAGATATTGAAGTGATATTTGCCATGTAGCTTTACTCTATGAGTTACAGATATTTGCCATGTAGCTTTACTCTATGAGTTACAGATATTTGCCGCGTAGCTTTACTCTATGAGTTACAGATATTTGCCATGTAGCTTTACTCTATGAGTTACAGATATTTGCCGCGTAGCTTTACTCTATGAGTTACAGATATTTGCCATGTAGCTTTACTCTATGAGTTACAGATATTTGCCATGTAGCTTTACTCTATGAGTTACAGATATTTGCCATGTAGCTTTACTCTATGAGTTACAGATATTTGCCATGTAGCTTTACTCTATGAGTTACAGATATTTGCCGCGTAGCTTTACTCTATGAGTTACAGATATTTGCCATGTAGCTTTACTCTATGAGTTACAGATATTTGCCATGTAGCTTTACTCTATGAGTTACAGATATTTGCCATGTAGCTTTACTCTATGAGTTACAGATATTTGCCATGTAGCTTTACTCTATGAGTTACAGATATTTGCCATGTAGCTTTACTCTATGAGTTACAGATATTTGCCATGTAGCTTTACTCTATGAGTTACAGATATTTGCCATGTAGCTTTACTCTATGAGTTACAGATAAAGTTTGAATTGTGTTATGCTACATTGATTTTTCATGGCAGCAGTTGGACTTAGAAAATTTCAGCGTAACAAAATATTATATGTTAGTAATTTATTTCTTATTTCAAAACAAATTACATTTATATCATTTATAATCAGCTGTAAATTCCCAAATTATTCACTTTTCCAAGCGGGTAGGGGACATTGTATAGCAAATGCAATACTCTCAAAAATGCCTATTTACCATGGTATAAACAGTGGAATTACATCTGGGGTATCTATGGAGTAAAAGAGGTATCTATGGGGAAAAGGATTAAGTGCCTGTTATAGAATCATTTTCCTGAAAATATTGATACTATTCTTGGAGATAGCCTGAAAAAATATTCTTTGGCTATGCAAAAGTGGATACCCAGATCAACTTCAATGCTGTAGATATTTATCTGGTCAGGATAGCCAGATAAACTTGCATGCCCTAGATATTTATCTGGTCAGGATAGCCAGAACAACTTGCATGCCCTAGATATTTATCTGGTCAGGATAGCCAGATCAACTTGCATGCCCTAGATATTTATCTGGTCAGGATAGCCAGATCAACTTGCATGCCCTAGATATTTATCTGGTCAGGATAGCCAGATCAACTTGCATGCCCTAGATATTTATCTGGTCAGGATCAGCACTGTTTATCTGAGTTCAACTATAACATTTGGCAAATGGAAAGCTGTTTCAGACAGTATAGACCCTAATCAGGATTGTTTTAGTATTGGTAGAAATAGTAGAGTTGGGCCTGTTATAATTTCATATACAAACAGAGCAGACCCAGATCAGACGGCTCCTATAAGAGATCTGGGTATACTCTGTTTGCAAATGCATAAACATGTTTATATAAGGGAAAGGGTTAACTCTGTTCTTGCATGAAATAAATTATTGACAACAGTTACACATATTTGTCATGAGTATATAACTTGCAACAGACTGTTCTTGTTACTGTTACTGTATGGAAAAATGATGCCATTTTTAGCTCACTAGAGCACAAAGTGCTCAGGCTGAGCTTTTGTGATTGCCTGATGTCTGTCGAAGTGCATCGTGCGTTGTCCGTCTTCAACAATTTGAACCTTTAAAAATCCCTCTCCTCTGAATCCACAGGGTTCTTAGCTTTCACCTTTGGCACTGATCATCTGTAGGTCCTCTACAAAGGTTATATAAATTATATCCCTTGGGTCAAAATTGACCCCGCCCAAGGGTGCCTTGTTTTATTAGCTCACCTGGCACAAAGTGCCAGTTGAGGTATTGTGAGGGGGCTGTCTCAGGCATCCGTCATTGTGCGTAGTGTGTCGTTCGTCGTGTGTCATGTGACATGTGTCGTCAACAATTTACTTACACATCTTCTTCTCTGAAACCACAAAGCCTAGAGCTTTGATAATTGTATGTAGCATGATCTAATGGTCCTCTACAAAGACTGTTCAAATTATGATCCCTGGACCAAAAATGGCCCTGCCCCAGGGCTTATCAGGTTTTCATAGGAAAATCTTTAAAAATCTTCTTCTCTGAAACTGTAAGGCCTAGGCCTTTGATATTTGGTATGTAGCATGATCTAATGGTCCTCTACAAAGATTGTTTAAATGATAACCCTTGGACAAAAAATGGCCAAGCATGGTGCTTATCAGTTTTTCATAGGAAAATCTTTAAAAATCTTCTTCTCCGTAACTCTAAGGCCTAGACCTTTGATATTTGGTATGAAGCATCATCTAATGGTCCTCCACAAAGATTGTTCAAATTATGACCCCGGACCAAAAATGGCCCCGCCCATGGGCTTATCAGTTTTCCATAGGAAAATCTTTAAAAATCTTCTTCTCCAAAACTGTAAGGCTTAGACCTTTGATATATGGTATGTAGTATCATCTGATGGTTTTCTACCAAGATTGTTCAAAGTGTGACCCTAGGGCCAAAAGTGGCCCGCCCCGGGGCTTATCAGTTGTTTATAGGTAAAACCTTTAAAAATCTTCTTCTCTGAAACTGTAAGGCCTAGACATTTGATATTTGGCATGTGGCATCATCTAATAGTCCTCTACAAAGAATGTTCAAATTATGACCCCCGGACCAAAAAATGGACCCCCCCTGGGGCTTGTCAGCTTTTCATTGGAAAATCTTTAAAAATCTTCTCCTCTGAAACTGTAAGGCCTTGGCCTTTAATATTTGGTATGTAGCATTATCTAATGGTCCTCTACATATATTGATAAAATTATGACTTCCGGACCAAAAATGGCCCCACCCCTGGGCTTATCAATTTTTCATAGGAAAACCTTTAAAAATAATCTTCTCCAAAACTGTAAGGCTTAGACCTTTGATGTTTGGTATGTAGCATCATCTAATGATTTTCTACCAAGATTGTTCAAATTATGACCCATGGGCCAAAATGGCCCCACCCTGGGGCTTATCAGTTTTTCATAGGAAAATCTTTAAAAATCTCCTTCTGTGAAGCTGTAAGGCCCAGACCTTTGATATTTGGTATGTAGCATCATCTAATGGTCCTCTACCAAGATTGCTCAAATTTTAACCTCCAGGACTAAAATTATAGCTCTTGGTTTCATATTGGCCCCAGTCTGAATCTGACTTTATTTTTTCACATAGAAATACAGTGTATGCATAAATCTATAGTAACCAGGTGAGTGATTAAGAGCCATCATGGCCCTGTTGTATAGAAACATAGTGAAAATTTCAAAAATCTTCTCCCCTGAAACTGGAAGATGCTCAGCTTTCATATTTGGCTCATAGTATCATGTTCTAAATTATGCCCCTGTATTCAAAATTGGCCCGTCCAATGATTGATGTTGCCCCAGGGGTGCATTGTTTTATATAGAAACATATGGTGAAAACTTTGAAAATCTTCTCCTCTGATTGTCCGGTGAGCGATATCAGGGCCATCATGGCCCTCTTGTTAAAATACTGTATATTGGCATCAATTAAAAGAATAATTTTGTTTGTGTGGCCTTTGAATGGGTTTTGAAATATGATCAAATAGGGCATGCATACAAGAATTGCCTTGTTTGTATTTTACCTGATTGAAACACCCTAAATCAGAATCAAACAGCAGATTTTAAAACTGTTATGCTTGAATAAAACCTGATATGGGAATAATTATGTCTCCTCCCTTTAGGGGAGGGAGACATATTGATGTTGTGCTTTCTGTCTGTCCATCCGTCCGAGGGAGACATATTGATGTTGTGCTTTCTGTCCGTCCGTCCGTCTGTCTGTCTGTCTGTCTGTCTGTTAAAATTCTTGTGCAGCTAACTCCTCCTACACTATTAGAGTGATTTCCTTCAAACTTTTACATATGAACCAGCTATATGTGAGGATGGTCATGTGGTTTGGAATTTTGGTTGCAATAATTTTCACAGAAGTTATGGCCCTTTGTAGTTTTTCCTTATATAGAATATATAGCAAAAAAAAATCTTGTGCAGCTAACTCCTCCTACACTATTTGAGGGATTTACTTCAAACGTTTACATATGAACCAGCTATATGTGAGGATGGTCATGTGGTTTGGAATTTTGGCTGCAACAATTTTGACAGAAGTTATGGCCCTTTGTAGTTTTTCCTTATACCGAAAAAATCTTGTGCAACTAACTCCTCCAACACTATTTTCCTTATATAGAATATATAGCGAAAAATTCTTGTGCAGCTAACTCCTCCTACACTATTTGAGGGATTTACCTCAAACTTTTACATATGAAACAGCTATATGTGAGGATGGTCATGTGGTTTGGAATTTTGGCTGCATCAATTTGGCAGAAGTTATGGCCCTTTGTATTTTTCTTTATATAGAATATATAGCGAAAAAAATCTTGTGCAGCTAACTACTACTCTATTTGAGGGATTTACTTCAAACGTTTACATATGAACCAGCTATATGTGAGGATGGTCATGTGGGGAGACATCACATGTGTTTTTCTCAAAAACAAACTCTAGTTTAATTCAATTTCAGGTAAAGAGTATAAAAATGAAGTTTTCATTACCAGAATTCTAAATCCATTCCTTTAACACAAGGGTATTGTTATTTTAACTCATGAACAAACAAACTTTTCAGGATTATCAAGGAGTGAATATTTCAGTCTTCTCTATTGATAGCTTTGTTGTTAATTGTAGCATCTTGGACCAAGTCACAATTATCGTAACAGTGAAGCTGCTCGTCAGGCAGTGAGGGATGCTGGTTATGAGATAGCTCTTGGCAGGATGCCCAAGTCAATAGGACCTCTGACGTTCGTGTTCACTGGATCAGGAAATGTCTCAAAGGTATTTTAACCTGTAAATTCCTTAGGCCATTTCAAGTCTACTATTGAATTTTAAGAATTCATCAAAGTTTACGCAGAGGAAACATATAAGCATGTAAGCTTTCCAAAGAAACTTAAGAAATTGTTATACCTATTATAGGGATGAAAAAATTGATGTGTATTTATAAAGCCGTATTTAAATTTGAGAAGGTTCATGAATTGCAATCTTTGTATGAGCTGTATCATTTAGAAATGTTGTTTGGGTATTATGCCCTTGTTCTTTCAAATATCTTCAAGTCACTCATTTGCAGGTATTGATCCCTTTCCTCATATAAATGTTTTTAACTGCCTTTGTAAACAGAGTATAACCAGATCAAGATGGCTCCTGTAGGTCTGCTCTGTTTGCTTAAGGAATTACATGGATCTGATCCTAAAGGTTTTGTTGATTGAAATTTCACATTATAAAACCTGTGTATGAAGTGACCAATTCATGCATGAATGTTCATTAGGGACATGGGTTAACCCTGTAACCCAATGATGATTATTATGTAAGAAACAATGATATTGATATTAATTAGCTGAATATTTTCCCATGGCAAAAACTATCATAATCTAATCTATATTTCCATAAGCAAACCAAGTGGAGCCATCCCTGATATTGCAAACAGTGTAGACTGGTCAAATGCAGCATCTTTGTTTGTAATACATCTACAAAAGTGGTTTTCCTTTTTGGCCGGGCTCATATCATAGATAGATAGATAGATTTTATTCTGGAAAATAAGGCAATATGCCCATCTTACCACATATTACTTACATGCAACGTTCAATGGTGTTAATCAATATGACGGTCAAAGGGAGATAACTCATACAGATCCCAACATAATGAAGTATGAGTTACTTCCCTTGACCAAATTATACACAATCAAGCAATATGTACATATACAATACCCCACGTCCACAGTAGACACCCTCTAGCTCTGCCCTCATTCTCTGCCTGAGTATCAGATGCTCAGCGCTAAGCCAAAGGGTTAGTATTAACTTCCTGTTCCAAAGTTGAAAGGTGTCTTGGCAATTCAGTTCTTGTACATTTGCCTCATGCAAAATACAAATAATAAGCAATAAATTTCCAGGAATCCAGACAAGCTGGAATATACAAGATATTTCTAACATTTTCTCCTTCTTATCTCCACCATACCCCATGCCATGACGCCTCATCTGAATCATCTATTTGAGATGATTCTAATGAGCAGACACACCAATGAGTCCAGTGGGTATATATATAGAGGATCTTACATGAGTGTTCATGATTATTGGATTTATTAAATTAGTTTTTTTAAAACGATAAAAAACAAGCTTTAGCGAGTTTGTTTTACCGTTTTAAAAAGACGAATTTAATAATTCCAATAATCATGAACACGAATGCAAGATTCTATTTATAATATCACAAACACACATGTTTTGCAGCCAATATTTCAGCAGTAATGTGGATTGCTATAAAGGTGTTATTAGGTTCGCTAAGTGACTGGGACAAAGTAGGTCCAAACTTTCCAACTGTTTATTGACTTACTGTCATATCAATCAGATCTAATTCAGATCTCTCTGATATTCAATGCAACTGTGATAGTTTATGATAAAAAAAAAACCTACAGAAACATGTCAAAATAAATTTTGAGTTACTGTTTCCACATACAAACACATCACATTATGATGTCACTGTACACAGCATGTGTCTGTGTAAAGTGTGCCATTTGCTCATAGTTTAAATGAAGACCCGCATACAGTTCGCCTACACGTCACTCACTGTCATTGGGATTCAAAATGCACCTTCGTTTTGGTGGATTAAGCCCTTCATCAGTGTTGTATACACATGGACATGGACATTTCTGACGGTAAAAAAAATCTCGATTCAAATTCAGTGAAAAAGTTTATTGAAGTGGACAAAATATTCAGTACGAACTGCTGCATAAAACTGTGTTGGAACAGGAGGAAGATTTTCTCGATCAGCTGTTTCGGAGTATAACATATTTGAAATATGTTTGTGCTGTGCTGGATTCAGATGACTATAGTTGTTGATTGACTAGATATTTTTATGAGTATTATCTGATTTGCCGGGACGTTAAAATGTTATTCAGCCTTTGAATCATGTATTTGCGTGCACTGTGGTTTGCTTCTTGTTTGGATTGAGACCTATTTTCTGGACCATACGTAACAGCATAGAGGATCATTTGTTGAACAAAAGGACATGTGGTGAAGGAAATTGTAAAGTTGTGGCGGCAATGTATCTTATGGATGGTTTGGGTCAGAGGATCTGGTAGGTCTTTTATGGCATATATTTTGTAGATATTTACTGACAGTGATTATGATTTGTATTATTTTATCGAAATTAAGCGCAAGTGCCAACAGTCTTTTGCCATCTATTGTGACTCAGTCGTTGACAGGTAGCTAGGTCACCGTCCGCCAGGTTGTTTGTTTTGACAATGCGTATGAATACAGTTAGGTCGTTGGATTGTTACTCACTAGTGAATATATGCCTGTGAATATAGTAAAGTAGTACAAAACACACACACACACACACACACAAACATACATATATTTAGACTGTTTGAATTTCATCTTGTGGTGTGCTTCAATGTACACATTATATTTGTCTGCCCACTCTGTCAATCTAGCATTTAAAACTTCTGTAAACAATTTACCAAGTGTACTTAACAGTGTAATGCCTCTGTAATTCATATCATATTTTAATTACAATAAATATTAGGACAGCCAAAGTAGGCAAATAGTCCAGACTCGGATCAAAATGCTCCTGAAGGGGCAGTTGAACCATGTGGACACTATTAGCTACTCTATCAATTCCATTGATTTAAAGTTATTAAAGTGGTGTTGAACTGACTTATCAGCTTTATCTACCAGTGGAGGGGAGATTTGATATTCTAATATTTGGGGCATGTTTTCTAGGGAGCCCAAGAAGTGTTCCAGGAACTACCCCATGAGTACATAGAGCCCGACCACCTACAGACAGTGGCCAAGAAAGGATGTAAGCCAAAACAATACCATCACATATTAAACCAACTTTTAGGCTTTGTAAACTACATGTTTGTGGAATCAGAGGAGCTGTTCATTTTAAAGCAATGACTTATCAGGTGTTACAAGTCAGCAACAGGCTGTGATTGTTGGCTAACCTGATTGTTGGCTAACCTGATTGTTGGCTAACCTGATCAAATGTCATCTTTCTGTATTCTGATTATACATAATTTACATAGCAGAAATGTAACATGGTGAATTTTTTTTGACTTGACTGGGGCTTGTTGAACCCAGGGCCTTGCCAACACTCTGTCGACTGAGCTATCAAGCCACACAGTCTAAAGCCTATCAAGTGTTTCACCACAATCTCTACCCGGCTACACACACACCCTCTACACATGAATTCATCCAGAAATCTTACTCACAGAACACTCCATGAGTTTCTTATTATTACAATTTTTATACCCCCACAAATGAAGTTGGATTTGTTTGGGGGTTTGTTTGTTTGGGGGGGGGGGGGGGGGGTTACACTGGAGTCACCATGTCCATCCGCCTTGTCCGAATCATAACTTCCAAAGCTATTGACTTCAAACTTCATATACAGATAGACCACAAGTGCAGTGCACAAGGTTCATAACTCTGTCTTCAGTATTTTTGGAGTTATTGCACTTTGTTATTTTTGTCAAAATCTGGTTTGTCTGGATCATAACTTCAAACGTATAAAAGCTATTGACTTTAAACTTCATATACAGATAGATCACACTGACCAGCTATGCAATCAGACAGCCCTAGGAGCTGATCAGGGTCTGCTCTGTTTACTTATTAAATTATAATAGATCTGACTCTACAGTTTCTACCAGTACCAGAATGGCCTGTGTACAGTATGTTATCAGAATTCATCTAATAGATATTCATGATGTCATTAATTCTATGAATATTCAACAAATAACGTGTTAAGCTTATAAAAACTTAGTTAATGAATATTCATGAAGTGATCAATTCATGTTTAAATCTTCATTAGGGAAAGTGTTAAGAGATACAGCTAGAATTGTCCTTCATTTACAGCCTTGAAGAAAGTGTATGGTTGTGTGGTCAGTCGAGATGACCATTATGTTAGGATTGAGGGAGGCAAGTTCAACGCAGATGAGTTTGAGCAACACCCAGAAAGATATGCGTCAGCTTTCAGTCACAAGGTTTGCACATTATATGTATTTGCTACTTTGTTAATCTGAGTTGCAATTTCACATGTATGTCTATTTAGCTCACCATAGCACAAAGTGCTCAGGGTGAGCTTATGTGATCGCCTGATGTCCGTCGTCCGTCTGCGTGCGTTGTCAGTCGTCAACAATTGAACCTTTAAAAATCTTCTCCTCTGAATCAACAGGGTTCTCAGCTTTTATCTTTGGCACATAGCATCATCTGTAGGTCCTCTACAAAAGTAAAATAAATTATGTCCCTGGAGTCAAAACTGGCCCCTCCCCAGGGTTGGCCAGTTTTCAATAGAAACATATAGTAAAACTTTGAAAAGCTTCTCCTCTGGAACTGGAAGGTTCTCAGCTTTAATATTTGGCACATAGCATCATGTTCAGGTCCTCTACAAATGTTATATAAATGATGGCCCTGGGGTCAAAATTGGTCCTGCCCAAGGGGTGGCCAGTTTTCAAAAGAAACATTTAGTGAAAATTTTGAAAATCTTCTCCTGAAACTGGAAGGTTCTAAGCTTTAATATTTGGCACATAGCATCATGTTCAGATCCTCTACAAAAGTTATATAAATTATGCCCCTGGGGTCAAAATTGGCCCGTCCCAGGGGTGGACAGTTTTCAATAGAAACATATAGTGAAAACTTTGAAAATCTTCTCCTGAAACTGGAAGGTTCTCAGCTTTCATATTTGGCACATAGCATCATGTGCAGCTCCTCCACAAAAGATACATAAATTATGCCCCTGGGATCAAAATTAGCCCCGCCCCAGGGGTGGCCAGTTTTCAATAGAAACATATAGTGAAAACTTTGAAAATTTTCTCCTCTGAAACTGGAAGGTTCTCAGCTTTTATATTTGGCACATAGCATCATGTTCAGGTCCTCTACAAAAGTTATACAAATAATGGCCCTGGGGTCAGAATTGACTACGCCCCAGGGAAGGCCAGTTTTCAATAGAAACATATAGCAAAAAACTTTGAACATCTTCTTCTCTGAAACTGGAAGGTTCTCAGGTTTCATATCACATAGCATTATGTTCAGGTCCTCTACAAAAGTTATATAAATTATGCCCCTGGGGTCAAAATTAGCCCAACCCCAGGGGTGGCGAGTTTTCTATAGAAACATATAGTTAAAACTTTGAAAGTCTTCTCCTCTGAAACTAGAAGGTTCTCAGCTTTCATATATGACACATAGCATCATGTTTAGGTCCTCTATAAAAGTTATATATATATATGTCCCTGGGGTAAAAAAATGGCCCTGCCCAAGGGGTGGCTTTTTTTCAATAGAAACATATAGTGAAAACTTTGAAAATTTTCTCCTCTGAAACTGGAAGGTTCTCAGCTTTTATATTTGGCACATAGCATCATGTTTAGGTCCTCTACAAAAGTTATACAAATAATGGCCCTGGGGTCAGAATTGACTACGCCCCAGGGAAGGCCAGTTTTCAATAGAAACATATAGCAAAAAACTTTGAACATCTTCTTCTCTGAAACTGGAAGGTTCTCAGGTTTCATATCACATAGCATTATGTTCAGGTCCTCTACAAAAGTTATATAAATTATGCCCCTGGGGTCAAAATTAGCCCAACCCCAGGGGTGGCGAGTTTTCTATAGAAACATATAGTTAAAACTTTGAAAGTCTTCTCCTCTGAAACTAGAAGGTTCTCAGCTTTCATATATGACACATAGCGTCATGTTTAGGTCCTCTATAAAAGTTATATATATATATATGTCCCTGGGGTAAAAAAATGGCCCTGCCCAAGGGGTGGCTTTTTTTCAATAGAAACATATAGTGAAAACTTTGAAAATTTTCTCCTCTGAAACTGGAAGGTTCTCAGCTTTTATATTTGGCACATAGCATCATGTTCAGGTCCTCTACAAAAGTTATACAAATAATGGCCCTGGGGTCAGAATTGACTACGCCCCAGGGAAGGCCAGTTTTCAATAGAAACATATAGCAAAAAACTTTGAACATCTTCTTCTCTGAAACTGGAAGGTTCTCAGGTTTTATATCACATAGCATTATGTTCAGGTCCTCTACAAAAGTTATATAAATTATGCCCCTGGGGTCAAAATTAGCCCAACTCCAGGGGTGGCGAGTTTTCTATAGAAACATATAGTTAAAACTTTGAAAGTCTTCTCCTCTGAAACTAGAAGGTTCTCAGCTTTCATATATGACACATAGCGTCATGTTTAGGTCCTCTATAAAAGTTATATATATATATGTCCCTGGGGTAAAAAAATGGCCCTGCCCAAGGGGTGGCTTTTTTTCAATAGAAACATATAGTGAAAACTTTGAAAATTTTCTCCTCTGAAACTGGAAGGTTCTCAGCTTTTATATTTGGCACATAGCATCATGTTCAGGTCCTCTACAAAAGTTATACAAATAATGGCCCTGGGGTCAGAATTGACTACGCCCCAGGGAAGGCCAGTTTTCAATAGAAACATATAGCAAAAAACTTTGAACATCTTCTTCTCTGAAACTGGAAGGTTCTCAGGTTTCATATCACATAGCATTATGTTCAGGTCCTCTACAAAAGTTATATAAATTATGCCCCTGGGGTCAAAATTAGCCCAACCCCAGGGGTGGCGAGTTTTCTATAGAAACATATAGTTAAAACTTTGAAAGTCTTCTCCTCTGAAACTAGAAGGTTCTCAGCTTTCATATATGACACATAGCATCATGTTTAGGTCCTCTATAAAAGTTATATATATATATGTCCCTGGGGTAAAAAAATGGCCCTGCCCAAGGGGTGGCTTTTTTTCAATAGAAACATATAGTGAAAACTTTGAAAATTTTCTCCTCTGAAACTGGAAGGTTCTCAGCTTTTATATTTGGCACATAGCATCATGTTTAGGTCCTCTACAAAAGTTATACAAATAATGGCCCTGGGGTCAGAATTGACTACGCCCCAGGGAAGGCCAGTTTTCAATAGAAACATATAGCAAAAAACTTTGAACATCTTCTTCTCTGAAACTGGAAGGTTCTCAGGTTTCATATCACATAGCATTATGTTCAGGTCCTCTACAAAAGTTATATAAATTATGCCCCTGGGGTCAAAATTAGCCCAACCCCAGGGGTGGCGAGTTTTCTATAGAAACATATAGTTAAAACTTTGAAAGTCTTCTCCTCTGAAACTAGAAGGTTCTCAGCTTTCATATATGACACATAGCATCATGTTTAGGTCCTCTATAAAAGTTATATATATATATATATATATGTCCCTGGGGTAAAAAAAATGGCCCTGCCCAAGGGGTGGCTTGTTTTCAATAGAAACATATAGTGAAAACTTTGAAAATCTTCTCCTCTGAATGTCTGGTGAGTGATATCAGGGCCATATTGACCCTCTTGTTTAGCCCTTTACTTTATATAAATGCCTTTTCACAGAGTGAAGATCCAGATCAGATTACTCCTACAGGAACCATCTGACCAGGGTCAGCTCTGTTTGCCTTATAATATAGATATGATTCTACAGTTTCTGCCTTAGTAAATGTTCCCTTGTCCATAATGCGATTATTAAAATTCAGCTAATTAATATTCATGATATCAAATTTCTTACTAAATATTCATGAGATAAAGGGTTAATCAGCATTTACTCGGTTTCCGTCGCCAGTCGTAAGAATATGTACAAATTTTGTTGAATATTTATCTACCAAGTACCTGTATTTAGACGATGTACATGTGCGTTCATTACATCAGAGAGTGGGAAGCAGCCTTTCTGAAAATATATTTAATACTTTCAATCCTATTGAGCAATTTGTGATGACCTTTATTAACAGTTTAGAAGCAAATTAAACAATTATAATACAGCAAATTACCCTGGCCATTAGAGATAGAGACATCATACGGGGCATGTATACTCATCTCATGAACCTGCAATGTTTAAGTGGTGTGCTGTCAACGTCCATTGTTAGGTACAAATCACAGGTCAAAGTCCCCTTTGCAGCTTAATGTTTCAAACATTTCTTTTTTTGAAAGAAACGGGAGTTACACAGATGGAATGCATTTGTACTTTTGTTTCTGTTTATAGAATAAAACTTTTGTTCATGTTTATAGAATAAAACAAATCATAGTATGCCAAGAAAGATTATGTAAACTATGAACAGTTTAAATCCAGATAAGGTCTTTTGGGCCAGAATTATTGACACTTTTTATTTGCCCAAAGGTAACTTCGGTCTTATTATGGTATGGCGCTTGTCCGTCTGTCAGTCGGACAACGGTCAAGGTCACAGTATAGAAAGTTCTTTTTAACACAACCAAAGGTATTTTTGTACCTCTTGCTGAAATTTTCAGTCATCAACACTGTCCATCATCAGAGCACCGACTTCTCTAATATCATCGGCTGTCTCCGCCACTGCACGAGTGAGTGGCGAAAATAGGTCCGTAGACCCCTGACAACTTATTGGGGGCCTAAGGACCTTTTGCCACTCACCCTTATTGATTTTGAGGTCAGTAGGTCAAAGGTCAAGGTCACAGTGACCTTCAACTCGAAAATCTTGTCTGTTAAAAAATTTGATAATTATTTGGTGTGCTGTCTTCATACCGGTACTTCATAGGAATGTTGGTCATGGTCAGTACATGACGCCTATTGATTTTGAGGCCAGTCAGTCAAAGGTCAAGGTCACTGACCTTCACTCAAAAACTATTAGGTGTGCTGTCTTCATACTTAGTAGGAAGGTTGGACATGGCCAGTAGATGACCCCTATTGATTTTTAGGTCAGTCAGTTAGAGATCAAGGTCACAATGACTTTCAACTAAAAAATCTTGTCCGCTCAATAACTTGATAATTATGTCTCCCCCCATATTTATATGGGGGAGACATATTGTTTTCGTGAGAGTTGTCTGTCTGTCCGTCTGTCCGTCTGTCCGTCTGTCCGCACTCACCAAAGGGTAGTTGTGTGACTTTTTCTAACTAGTCGCACAAGTAAAATCATTAACCTGGCCATCTCTTGTGACATTAACCTGGCCATTTCTTGTGACATTAACCTGGCCAGTTGTGGGACATAGGGTTAGGGTAAGGGTTAGCTTCCAGATCATTCTATTCCAAAGTTAGAGCCAAAAATAGTTTTACTTGTGGGACTAGTCACACAAGAAAAGATCAAAGGAAAAAGTCACACAACTACCCATTTGTTAGTACGTCCGTCTGTCCGTCTGTCCGTCTGTCTGTCACACTTTTTGTCCGGACGATAACTTCAATATGCCTGATGCCAGTTGATTGAAACTTCATATATGGAAAGAGCATAATGAGAGGAAGTGTCATGCACAAGGTCCATAACTCTGGCTTCACTAATATTGGAGTTATTGCCCTTTGTAAAAAAAAAATCACACTTTTTTGTCCGGACGATAACTCCTATATGGCTCATGCCATTGGATTGAAACTTCATATATGGAAAGATCATGACGAGAGGAAGTGTCATGCACAAGGTCCATAACTCTGGCTTCACTAATATTGGAGTTATTGCCCTTTGTAAAAAATATCATAATTTTTTGTCCGGACAATAACTTCAATATGCCTGATGCCAGTTGATTGAAACTTCATATATGGAAAGAGCATAATGAGAGGAAGTGTCATGCACAAGGTACATAACTCTGGCTTCACTAATATAGGAGTTATTGCCCTTTGTAAAAAAAAATCACACTTTTTTGTCCAGATGATAACTTCTATATGGCTCATGCCATTGGATTGAAACTTCATATATGGAAAGATCATAACGAGAGGAAGTGTCATGCACAAGGTCCATAACTCTGGCTTCACTAATATTGGAGTTATTGCCCTTTGTAAAAAAAATCACAATTTTTTGTCCGGATGATTACTCCTATGTGACACATGCCATTGGAATGAAACTTCATACATGGAACGATCATGATAAGAGAAAGTGTCATGCATAAGATCCTTAACTCGAGCTTCAATAAATTTAGAGTTATTGCCCCTTGTACATTTGATTAATTCTTTCTTGTCCGGACAATAACTCCTACATGGCTCTTGCCATCATATTGAAACTTCATACATGGAAAGAGCATGATGAGAGAAAGTGTCATGAACAAGGGCCATAATTCTGGCTTCAATACTTTTGGAGTTATTGCCCTTTGTTACATTTTTTGGCCGATCAATAACTCCTGTTCGACTGATACTATTGGAATGACATTTTATTTTTGGAAAGAGGATGATGAAAGTAAGTGTCATGCACAAGGGCCATAAATCTGGTATCAGTATTTTTGGAGTTATTAGCTGTTATCATTTTCTTCTTGAAAAATGTAGTGTGGAAAACGCATAATGAGGGGAAGTATCATTCATCAAGACCATAACATTTTTAGTGATTTCCCTTTACATATTGTTTTTATTAGAGGGGAGACATCCGTTTTTTTGACAAAAACCTCTAGTTATTTGCTGTCTTCATACTTAATAGGAATGTTGGTCATGGTCAGTACATGACCCCTATTGATTTTGAGATCAGTCGGTCAAAGGTCAAGGTCACTGACCTTCACTCAAAAATACATGTCCGCTCAATAACTTAATAACTATTAGGTGTGCTGTCTTCATATTTACCGTAGTAGGGAGGCTGATCATGGCAAGTAGATGACCCCTATTGATTTTGAGGTCAGTCGGTAAGGGTCAAGTTCACAGTTACCGTCAACTCAAAAAAACATTGTTCACTTGATAACATGAGCCCCCTCCCATATAACATTGTGCATGTAACGACAGCACATACCTCTGGCGTATAATGCTCCAACACTTGGAGCTCTTGTTTTGGTTTTGAAAAGCAGGACAAGAAAAATGTATTTAAGAAATGAAGTGACTATTACTGTTGTGCAGGTGAAATTGTTTCATTGTTCTAAGGGTTAATTCTGCGTCATACATTGATAAAGGCTCTATCATTGTTCTAAGGGTTAGTTCTGTGTTATACATCAATAAAGGCTCTATCATTGTTCTAAGGGTTGATTCTGTGTTATACATCAATAAAGGCGCTATCATTGTTCTAAGGGTTAATTCTGTGTTATACATCAATAAAGGCGCTATCATTGTTCTGAAAGAGTTAATTCTGCGTCACACATTGATAAAGACGCTATCATTGTTCTAAGGGTTGTTGTTCTGTGTCATACATTGATAAAGGGATTTATCATTGTTCTGAAAGAGTTAATTCTGTGTCATACATTGATAAAGGCTCTTTCATTGTTCTAAGAGTTTATTCTGTGTTATACATCAATAAAGGCTCTATCATTGTTCTAAGGGTTAATTCTGTGTTATACATCAATAAAGGCTCTATTATTGTTCTAAGGGTTAATTCTGTGTTATACATCAATAAAGGCTGTATCATTGTCCTAAGGGTTAATTCTGTGTTATACATCAATAAAGGCTCTATTATTGTTCTAAGGGTTAATTCTGTGTTATACATCAATAAAGGCTCTATCATTGTTCTAAGGGTTAATTCTGTGTCATACATCAATAAAGGCTCTATTATTGTTCTAAGTGTTAATTCTGTGTCATACATTGATAAAGGCTCTATTATTGTTCTAAGGGTTTATTCTGTGTTATACATCAATAAAGGCTCTATCATTGTTCTAAGGGGCTAATTCTGTGTTATACATCAATAAAGGCTCTATTATTGTTCTAAGTGTTAATTCTGTGTTATACATCAATAAAGGCTCTATCATTGTTCTAAGGGTTAATTCTGTGTTATACATCAATAAAGGCTCTATTATTGTTCTAAGGGTTAATTCTGTGTTATACATCAATAAAGGCTCTACCATTGTTCTAAGGGTTAATTCTGTGTTATACATCAATAAAGGCTGTATTATTGTTCTAAGGGTTAATTCTGTGTTATACATCAATAAAGGCTCTATTATTGTTCTAAGGGTTAATTCTGTGTTATACATCAATAAAGGCTCTATCATTACTCATTAGTCTTTCATGTGTACAACAAACAGGTAGCTCCATATTCCTCCTGCATCATTAATGGTATCTACTGGGCTCCGAACTCTCCAAGACTTCTGACAATCCCTGATGCCAAGTCGCTGTTGAGGAAGCAAGAGTTTCCATGGTTACCATCATCAAAGGGCTGTCCCCAGTTGCCGCATCGACTGATATCCCTGTGTGACATCTCAGCAGACCCAGGGGGCTCTATTGAATTCATGAAGGAATGCACAACCATTGACAAACCATTCTGTCTCTATGATGCAGAACTTAACACAGAAAAAGAAAGGTAGGTTTTCTTGTTTTCCACATTAACCTTATGCCTTTTAACGTCTTTTAAAAAAAGTAGACCTGTAGCAGCTGTCTGATCGGGGTCTGCTCTTTTTGCTCACTGAATTTTAGACATTTGATGCTATGGTTTTTGTCGGGGCGAATAAATCCCTTATTCATATGTCAGTATAAAAATTAAATTAATTGATATTCATGAAAATATTAATTCCTATGATAATATACATGGGTGTAAAGGGTTATAAGTAGGGATGGCAAAGAATACCAAAATCACCATCCGAATATTCGACCCAAACTATTCGGATATTCGAATATATTCATTTGATTTGCCGTTTCTTACAAATTATCATTAACGATCAGACTCCATCGTAATAATAATTTGAATGCCCTACAGACCTAGACAAGTGAGTTGCTTGTCATGTAGAAACTGTTTTTCTCACACAATCTGGCCCTATAAGATATACTATCTGAGACATATTATCAAACATGATGCAAGTTTGCAGAGAAGCAAAAGTATACATTGTATATGTACCTGACTTCCGGTCTGACTTCAATATTTTAAATTTAATTTCATGTGCTTGGTAGAACTGCAGAGAACATTCAAGCCATATGAAAACTAGAAAGTTGTGTCTGTAAGCCAAGCGATGCCCCCGTGGTGGCGCTTGCCTAGCTGCACGTAAAATTCCTAAGTCATTCGACCTTGACCTTGGGCTTGTGGGCAGCATGGGCTGGATGCGCAATGTAAGAATGGATGGTGTTTAATGTGTACAGTATAACCTTGGTTATCCGACATACCTTCGGACCGCCTGAAACTGTCGGATGCATCGGTTTGTCGGTTGTTCAAAATCGGAAGAGAAATATACTACGACGATAAACATTGAGTCATTGACTGTTGATATTTATTTTCATTCGGCATGAAACCCGTTAGAATCAAATGTTAACATTCTGCATGCTACGTAAATGTCGTAGGAAAAATGAGTGCAGCAATTCTGAAAGTTTATGAAAATAAATGCACACTGGAACTCTGTTATACCGAGGGCCGTTTTACTGAGGTATCCGATATAACGCCGGTGATCTGTGTCACCGAAATAAAAAAAAAAATTGTAAATACCTTATAATATGATTGAATATCGCGATGAAACATATGCCATATTTCACCCCAAACCCTATATTTCAACCCCATTAGACGGCCAGCAGACAGCCTGGCGGCCCGATTGAAAAGTGTGAAAACCCAATACACACTTTCAGATGACTCAACTGTCAAAATGGATGCTGCGCATCATAACTTTCCGACCTTACGGAAATCGTCGATCGAAATATCGTGACCGTTTCGGAAACTTCCGTTATGTTGGGAAAGTGCATAGATTGGCCACGTCGGTGTATTTCGTTATGTCGGAAGTGAACGAAATAAACCAAGCGTTGACATTGGCCTAAGGGGAAGATTATAATCGATGGCCTGATAATCCTTTCAACTCTTTTACCTGTTAAATGTGCCAATATGGGGTATTGAGAAGTTTGTGTGCACGTTACTTTAATTGCATGGCGTCGGGTGTTTATGAAAAACAAACATCATTAGAAATCTAAACCCTGACTCAGAGCGAGGTTGGAGGTTATATGCTTATGTAGAAAAGGGTGTGTACTCTTTGACCAATCAAATGAAATTTAAAACCCCAATAAATCACACGCGACATCACATGTGACCTATCATTTTCTGAAAACTCTGACCTTTCATTTTTTGAAAACAGCGACAGCCATATTTATCGTTTTAACACAGCAAATTTTAATCGGATTAGGGGTTTGTGACAGGCCAAGAGGCAATTAACATTTTTCTCCCTTACGCAAAATTTGACATCCTATCAACAAGTCAGTTTCGCTCAAAATTTCTTTATTTTAGGATGAGGGGGTTTATGTAAGTTTATGTAAGTACCCAGATAAATTTCAGTGTGTCTAACAATTTGGATCCAGATGAGACGCCGAGCAATTCTGCATGTCATCTGTATGCAAATTGTTTGCAACTGTTAGATCTGGCTGAACAAGTAAAGTAAATTTTATTTCAGATCGAGTTTACACCTAGTGTTATTCAAACAACTATACATGTTTTCTATTACATGGATTAAGTGTGTGATCACAACGATAATAACCTGTAATTTTGGATTTAGCCTGTACCAAAAATGTAGCAGAAGCGATAATTGCTCAGTTATAGGTGGTCCCAATTCAATACAACCGTCAACGTCGGATACGCAGGTGTGAAAAATGCGCAATTATCACGTTGGGACCTCCAAACAGTGTCGGATAACGGTTACGCGAGGATCCGTAAAACCAAGGTTTTAATTACATAGAACAAAGAAGGAAATGATCGGGACCAAACATTGCTGTCGGATAGATTAGTTTGTCGGATGCAATTGGTTTCGGATAACCAAGTTTATACTGTATATGCAATTCCATGCCAATAGCTATAGTGGTTAGTGAGATATAAGACAATGAAAATACTGTGATAACCAACTGCACGTAAAAGCGTGATGGACAGACGGATGGACATGTGCAAAACATAATGCCCCCTGACTATCGTCAACGGAGCCATAATGAAAATGTTTACGAGAAAAATTATAGAGGCTGTTTGAAACACATGTACCTCATCAATGGTTGTGTTGTGAAGAAAGTGGGCGGGGAAAGTATTCTTGGTGGTTGAGATTTCAGTTAGCCAGGTAGACCGATATTTTTAGCTCATCAGAGCACAAAGTACTCAGGGAGAGCTTTTGTGATTGCCCGATGTTCGTAATCTGCCGGTGTGCGCCATCAGTTGTCAACGACTTGAACCTTTAAAAATCTTCTTCTCTGAATCTACAGGGTTCTTAGCTTTCATCTTTGGCACATAGCATCATCTGTAGGTCCTATACAAAAGTTATATAAATTATGTTCCTTGGGTCAAAATTGGCCCTGCCCCAGGGTTGCCTTGTTTTATATAGAAACATATAGTGAAAACATTGAAAATCTTCTCCTCTGAAACTGGAAGGTTCTCAGCTTTCATATTTGGCACATAGCATCAACTTCAGGTCTTCTACAAAAGTTATATAAACTATGCTCCTGGGGTCAAATGTGACCCTGGCCTAGGGGTTGCCAGTTTTCTATAGAAACATAGTGAAAACTTTGAAAATCTTCTCCTCTGAAACTGGAAGGTTCTCAGCTTTCATATTTGGCACATGGCATCATGTTCAGGCCCTCTACAAAAGTTTTAGAAATTTTGTCCCTGGGATCAAAATTGGCCCCGCCCCAGATGTGCCATGTTTTTTATAGAAACATATAGTGAACACTTTGAAAATGTTCTCCTCTAAAACTGGACAGTTCTAAGCTCTCATATTTGGCACATAGCATCATGTTCGTTATATAAATTGTGCCCCTGGGATCAAAATTGGCCCGCCCCATTGGTGGCCAGTTTTCAATAGAAACATATATTAAAAACTTTGAAAATCTTCTCCTCTAAAACTGGAAGGTTCTCAGCTTTCTCAGCACATAGCATCATATTCAGGTCCTCTACAACAGTTCTATAAATTATGCCCTGCAGAGGTTAATGTGCAAGTAGGACCCTAAAAATCAGACCATCTTTGTGTGTAAAGAATCTCAGTGCATGTTTTGATTCACAAATGGATATGACACCACTTGTCAATTCCGTGTGTAGATCTAGTTATGCACAGCTCCGGCAAATAGGCCATATTAGAAGGTACCTCTCACCTAATGCTACCAAGACTTTGATGAACTCTCTTGTTACATCAAAACTAGACTACTGCAATTCACTGCTGCATGGAATTTCAAACAACTCACTGCGTAAATTTCAATGAGTGCAAAACACAGCAGCCAGCATCATAACCAGAACTCCTCGATATAATCATATCATGCCGGTTCTGAAGGAACTTCACTGGCTTCCAGTTCATCATCGGATTGAATTCAAAATTCTGACACTTACATTTAAAGCTATGCACAATGAATCTCCCAAGTACATTGTCGACATGCTTGACGTGTACAGGCCACGCAGAGAGTTAAGGTCAGCAAGTAGATAATTGTCGTTGGTTGCGCCAAAATGTTGTAGTGTAAAATACGGTGAGAGAAGTTTCATGCATGCAGCTCCAAAACTTTGGAATGCTCTACCGTCATGCATTAGAGACGCAAGGTCACTGGCATGTTTCAAAAGGTGTCTGAAAATGATTTTTTTCAACATTTGTTACTAGGACAGTTTAGTTCAGAATAGGAATGGCTTTCAGCCAACCTATTAAGCTATCAGGTGACCCAATAATATGAGCGATATAGTGGGCCAATGGTCCTCTTTTTCATAGAAAAATCTTTAAAAATCATCTTCTCTGAAACTATAAGGCCTAGACCTTTGATATTTTGTATGTAGGATCCTTTAATGGTTCTTTTCCAAGATTGTTCAAATTATGACACCTTGGCAAAAAAAATTGCCCACCCCAGATTACATGGAATGCATTGTATAGGTGAGCGATTAATAATTGATCAGAGGACTTCTATAGAGTATAATTATAATTGATCAGAGGGCTTCTATAGGGTATAATTGATCAGAGGGCTTCTGTAGGGTATAATTGATTAGAGGGCTTCTATAGGGTATAATTATAATTGATCAGAGGGCTTCTATAGGGTATAATTGATCAGAGGGCTTCTTTAGGGTATAATTGATCAGAGGGCTTCTATAGAGTATATTTGATCAGAGGGCTTCTATAGGGTATAATTGATTAGAGGGCTTCTATAGGGTATAATTGATCAGGGGGCTTCTATAGGGTATAATTGATCAGAGGGCTTCTATAGGGTATAATTGATCAGAGGGCTTCTATAGGGTATAATTGATCAGAGGGCTTCTATAGGGTATAATTGATCAGAGGGCTTCTATAGGGTATAATTGATCAGAGGGCTTATATAGAGTATAATTGATCAGAGGGCTTCTAAAGAGTATAATTGATCAGAGGGCTTATATAGGGTATAATTGATTAGAGGGCTTCTATAGAGTATAATTGATCAGAGGGCTTCTATAGGGTATAATTGATCAGAGGGCTTCTATAGGGTATAATTGATCAGAGGGCTTCTATAGGGTATAATTGATTAGAGGGTTTCTATAGGGTGTAATTGATCAGAGGGCTTCTATAGGGTATAATTGATCAGAGGGCTTCTACAGGGTATAATTGATCAGAGGGCTTCTATAGGGTATAATTGATTAGAGGGCTTCTATAGGGTATAATTGATCAGAGGGCTTCTATAGGGTATAATTGATCATCAGAGGGCTTCTACAGGGTATAATTGATCAGAGGGCTTCTATAGGGTATAATTGATCAGAGGGCTTCTATAGGGTATAATTGATTAGAGGGCTTCTATAGGGTATAATTGATCAGAGGGCTTCTATAGGGTATAATTGATCAGAGGGCTTCTACAGGGTATAATTGATCAGAGGGCTTCTATAGGGTATAATTGATCAGAGGGCTTCTATAGGGTATAATTGATTAGAGGGCTTCTACAGGGTATAATTGATCAGAGGGCTTCTATAGGGTATAATTGATTAGAGGGCTTCTATAGGGTATAATTGATCAGAGGGCTTCTATAGGGTATAATTGATCAGAGGGCTTCTATAGGCTCCTCTTGCTGTTGTATAACCGAATCTTGGTTTATTTTAATAACAGTTTCGCTGGTGACGGTGTCCTTATTTGTTCCATTGACAACATGCCAGCCCAGATGCCAAGGGAAGCAACAGAGTATTTTGGGAGCTTGCTTCTGCCATACATTTCAGAAATTGTAAGTATTAATTTCCAGCTCCCATACAATTACATTGCAAATATTTCTTTCAATGTGAGTATGCTCATAGGATTAGTGTTTGCATCACTTGTCTGTCTGTCATGCTTAACCCTTTACTCCATAAATTCACCTTTGTACGCCTTTGCAAAAAGAGTAGACCCAGATCAGATGGATCCTATAAGAGTCGTCTGATCAGGGTCTGCTCTGTTTGCTTATGATATAATGTAGATAGGATTCTACAGTTTCTCCCATGTTAAAAATAGTATTATTTTTAATATATATTTTATATATTTTTATACGCCCACCTAATAAAGGTGGTCATATATTGTCGTGGCCCTGTCCGTCCGTCCGTCCGTCCGTCCGTTCGTTCGTTCGTTCGTTCGTTCGTCCGTCAACATTTTGTTTGTCCACTGTTTTCTGGGAAAACTATTTGACAGATATTTATGAAACTTCACACAAATGTTAAATGCATCAAGATCTGAAGCTGAGTTGATTCTGAGGTTCATTTGATTTTTCATTTCAGAGTTATGGCCCTTGTCCTTAAAAAATATGCAAATAGTTTGTCCGCTGTTTTCTGGGAAAACTATTTGACAGATATTAATGAAACTTCACACAAATGTTTAATGCATCAAGATCTGAAGCTGAGTCGATTCTGAGGTTCATTTGATTTGTCGTTTCGGAGTTATGGCTCTTTTACTTAAAAAATAATGCAAATACATGCAAATAGTTTGTCCGCTGTTTTCTGGGAAAACTATTTGAGAGATATTAATGAAACTTCACACAAATGTTTAATGCATCAAGATCTGAGTTGATTCTGAGGATCATTTGATTTGTCGTTTCGGAGTTATGGCCCTTGTCCTTAAAAAATATGCAAATAGTTTGTCCGCTGTTTTCTGGGAAAACTATTTGAGAGATATTAATGAAACTTCACAAAAATGTTTAATGCATCAAGATCTGAAGCTGAGTAGATTGTGAGGTTCATTTGATTTGTCATTTCGGAGTTATGGCCCTTTTACTTAAAAAATATTGCAAATACATGCAAATAGTTTGTCCTCTGTTTTCTGGGAAAACTATTTGAGAGATATTAATGAAACTTCACACAAATGTTTAATGCATCAAGACCTGAAGCTAAGTTGATTCTGAGGTTCATTTGATTTTTAATTTCAGAGTTATGGCCCTTGTCCTTAAAAAATGTGGAAATAGTTTGTCCGCTGTTTTCTGGGAAAACTATTTGAGAGATATTAATGAAACTTCACACAAATGTTTAATGCATCAAGATCTGAAACTGAATTGATTCTGAGGATCATTTGGTTTTTCGTTTCAGAGTTATGGCCCTTGTCCTTAAAAATTAATGAAAATAGTTTGTCCGCTGTTTTCTGGGAAAACTATTTGAGAGATATTAATGAAACTTCACAAAAATGTTTAATGCATCAAGATCTGAAGCTGAGTCGATTTTGAGGTTTATTTGATTTTTCGTTTCGGACATATTGCCCTTTTACTTAAAAGAAATTGCAAATATATGCAAATAGTTTTTCCGCTGTTTTCTGGCAAAACTGACAGATATTAATGAAACTTCATACACATGTTTAATGCATCAAGACCTGAAGCTGAGTTGATTCTGAGGATCATTTGATTTGTTGTTTCTGAGTTATGGCCCTTGCACTTAAAAAAATAATGCAAATCTATGCAAATATGAGGATGGCCATAACTTTTTCATTTGAAATGATATTTACTTCAATTTTTTTATATGGTTAAACCTTAATGTGAATTTTCACATATATTGCGGGGTTTTGATATGTTATTTTATTCTAAAGTTATGGTCCTTGAACTTTGTGTGTTCGTTGCTTTGTTAGTCGGTCAACTTTTAGTTTGTCTGTTGTTTTCTGGGAAAACTATTAAAATGATATAAATGAAACTTAACACAAATGTTTTAAGCAACAAAATTTGAAGCTGAGTTTATTTTGAGGTTCATTCAGTTATGGCCGTTGCACTTTACAAAAATCTGCTGTATAGCTGTAACTTTTTTATTTAATAAGATATTCAGTTCATTTTTTTTTAAAAAAATAGTATCACCTTAATATGGAAATCAAGATCTGAAGCACAGATTAGAAAATGTCAACACTTATAAGGCATGTTGAATCAGAGAAAGTTTGCAAGTGGGCGTATTATGTACCGTATGCGGTACTCTTGTTTATTCATGGAAGGAAGAGTTAATAGGCTTAACTTCATGTGTCTTTTAGGAATATAGTTACGTTACAATGTAAAGACACATTGTAGCACTGTAAAACCCCTCTTAACCCTTTCCCTCATATAAACGCCTTTTCGCGCATTTGCAAACAGAGTAGACCCAGATCAAATGGCTCCTATAGAAGCCGTCTGGTCAGGGTCTGTTCTGTTTGCTAATGGAATTTGATAGATCTGTTTCTTGACTTTCTAAAATGACTACAATGTTCCACCTTCCATATTTCATTATAACTACCTTGTCTATGAATATTCAGTAGGTATTGAAACATAGAACAGGGAAAGGGTTAACTGGAATTTTGATAAAGGACAAATTAAATATTTACAGACACTTGGCTGCCTAATTCATGGTGAAGGTGATGATTGTCAACCTGCATTAAGCTGGCACTTGTCTGTCACGGATACTGATTAAAGACCGACACGGATACTGATTTTAACATCCAGTTTAGAGGAGGTTTTACTATAATGCAAAAGGAATACAAGTTGCTTTAATATATTTCAGTAACTCCTTTTCACACCTTTCTGCAAACAGGATAGATCCATATCAGATGGCTCCTGTAGGAGCCCTCTGATCAGGGTCTGAAATTATAATAGACTCTATTGTTTGTACTAGTACCAAATTAACACGCTGTGTACATATGCCATTATATCAATTCAGCTAACAAATATTCGCGATGTCATTATTTCTTACGCAAATAGTCAAAAGGGAAAGGGTAAAACAACCACCTGCCTTTTAGTTTCAATATTTGCTCGTTTTTTATACGCCCATTATTATAGATTGGCACTGTCTGTCTGTCTGTTAGTCTGTCTGTATGTCTGGTTATCTGTCTGTCTGTCTGTAACATCTCTAACTCAAGTTCCGCTGGGTGGATAGTTCTCAAATGTAACGACAATGTTTATATGGACATGCTACAGTAGCCTGTCTAGTCCTGGTACGTATATCCGAGGTAAAGGTCGCATAATTAGACTTAGAGTTTGCGTTTAGCATTTGCATTTAGCAAATTTGTTAAATGTCAGTCTGTCTGTAACATCTCTAACTCAAGTTCTGCTTGATGGATCCTTCTCAAATTTAATCACAATGTTTATCTGGACATGCTACAGTAGCATGGGTGTGTCCTGGTATGTATATCTAAGGTCAAGGTCGCACAATTTTAGCATTTGCGTTAAGCAAATATGTTAACCTCAATTTATGTTGAAAGTCCACTTATTTACATAACCCTTTGTTATAAAGCTTTGAAATTTGGCATAATTACATCCCTTTTTGTGTCACCTGCCGAGAGGCAGTGTGTCACTTAGGGATCACTTTTCCATTGTCTGTCTGTCCATCTGTCTGTCTGTCCATCTGTCTGTCCATCTGTCTGTCCATCACACATTCTTTTTTGGCTGTCATTTCTAAACTAATCATTATAGAGCTTTCAAATTTCACATGTGTCTTCCTCTCATTGAGGACCATTGATGTTACCATCACTCTGTATGCAATACTTTTTGAGTTATTCCCCTTTGTTCTGATTTTCGCACTCTAGCATATTAACAGTTTTTGTGTCAGTTGCGAGCAGGTGACACATGTTTTACTCCGAACACTCTTGTTAATTTAGAATTTTGGGTTGATGTTTTTGTTAAAGTCCAATTATTTACATAACCCTTTGAGATAAAGCCTTGAAACTTGGAACATCGGACATGTGGTCTTAGAATTTGCGTTTAGCAAATATGTTAACCTCAGTTTATGTTGAACAAGGCCTCAACGGGCGTATATTGTGCCCACTGGCACTCTTGTTCAAGGAGGTTTTACTGTATTCTCTGTTTGATACAATAGTTTGTGTATGCCTATCATCAGATGGGATGTATTTATGTTTTCACCAACTATGATGTGCATACATGTGGGTAAACAATGTCCATTTAATGTCTCTGCTCTCCAAGAAACTTTTATGAAATCTAATAAACTTGAAGGTAATGTTTGTGGGCATATCTCGCTAAAGTTTGATAGCAAGTTGTATCCCTTCACTCACTTTTGAATATTGAATTGTGCTGGGATGGACATGTCTGTTAAGCACCTTTTTCTTGTGAATATCTCAGTAACTATTGAAGATAATCCAATGAATTGGTTACTTTTGAACCATTGACAACTATATGACCTCTCTTAACCCTTTCTGAGTTCTTTGTTTATTCCAAATTTCAATTCAAGGACAAAATAGTTATAATGAAATATGGAAGGTGGAACATTGTAGCCATTTAGAAACTAAAGAAACAGATCTATCAAATTCCATTAGCAAACAGAAGACCCTGATCATCATCATCATCATCATCATCATCAGGTCGAGTTTCCTCGGGCCATGGCCTGCCACACACACCTGTCCTCCATCAATGATCTAATCTCTTCTGTCGACTGGAGCCCAGTATCCCACCTAAGCCTATCTACATAGGTCATTCTCTGGCTCCCTCTGCTAGACATCCCTTGGGTTGGCTCCCATAGCACCAGGTTGTTCACCTCCAGATCTCCATGCCAAATGCAATGTCCTGCCATTCTAAGCCTTCTCTGCCTGATCTTTTCCGTCAACCTTGGCAGTTCGCCATACAGAACCTCATTTCTGACCTTTTCCCTTAACGTAACATTCATAACCATCCTCAGCATATATGTGTAGTATCCATGAAGGGACCACGCTTCACAACCATATAGGAGTATTGCCTCCACTGTTGTAATGAAGAGACTCCTTTTAAGCCCCCACTCTAATGTTTGACCACCAGACCTTTTGAGTGAATGCAGGGCTCTCCATGCCAAGGCCTTACTTGAATATCTCTCTCCATTGAGCTGATGTAAGATCCCAGATACTTGAAGTTCTCAGCTCCGCCTCTTTGATGTTGTAGGCCTTTACCTCTGTCTTCTTGGCATTAAGTCGAAGACCCACCTTTCTGCATTCTTAACAGAAGCTCCTGTGCTTGTTCTACTAGGTTGGATGTCAGGGCAATATCATCTGCATAGTCAAAATCATCTTCGTTATTGGGCCAATCCTCCTGCTTTTCCGAGGGATGACAGTGAACCCTAATTATACCCCCACAAACTAAGTTTTGGGGGGTATACTGGAGTCACCATGTCCATCCGTCCGTCCGGCTTGTCCGGATCATAACTTCTAAAGTATAAAAGCTATTGACTTCAAACTTCATATACAGATAAGACCACATTAACCCCAAGTGCAGTGCATAAGGTCCATAACTCTATCTGCAGTATTTTCGGAGTTATTGCCCTTTGTTATTTTTTGTCAAAATCTGGCTTGTTGATCATAACTTCTAAAGTATTAAAGCTATTGACTTCAATCTTCATATTACCGGCCGCGTGGCTCAATGGTAGAGCCTGCGGTACGGAAGGTCATGGGTTCGATCCCCAGTCGTAACAGACCAAAAGTCGTTAAAAGTTGGTACTAGTAGCTCTCTTGTCTATTCTCGACATTAAAGAGATAGTTCTAGGACTGGTCGGCCCGGTGTCAGGATAATGTGACTGGGTGGGGTGCCCTTGCCATGTGCCCGCGGCAAGGGCATTCCAGTGAGGCAGCACTATAACTTGTCTCATGCAGGTACAGTCTGCAAATAATTTTAAAAAAATACTGTTGGTCGGACGTAAAACTAAACTCACTTACTCAAACTTCATATACAGATAGATCACATTGACCCCAAGTGCAGTGCACAAGGTCCATTATTCTGTCTGCAGTATTTTTTGAGTTGTTGCCCGATGTTATTTTTTATCAAAATCTGGCTTGTCCGGATCATAAGTTATTCTCGGATTACCAAATTTGGTTTGTATAATTGGGATTGCCAAGTGTTGTGTACCTCTGACTTTAATTTTTGAAAAACCTTGTCCAGAGCATGTCTTTGGAGCAACCAAGGTGTTTCATTTTTAGCTCAACTATTTGAAGAATAGTGGAGCTATCCTACTCGCCCCAGCGTCGGGGTCCATGTCACACCTTGGTTAAGGTTTTTGTTAAAGTCCACTTTTTGCCTCTAACCTTTGGAATAAAGCTTTGAAACTTGTAACACTTGTTCACCACCACAAGCTTCATCTGTAGACAAGGGTCCATAACTCTGTCAAGCATTTTGACAGAATTATGGCCCTTTTTAACTTAGAATTTTTGGTTAAGGTTTTTGTTAAGGTCCACTTTTTGCCTCTTACCTTAGGAATAAAGCTTTGAAACTTGTTCACCACCACAATCTTCATCTGTAGGCAAGAGTACATAACTGTGTCAAGCATTTTGACAGAATTATGGCCCTTTTAACTTAGAACTTTTGGTTAAGGTTTTTGTTAAAGTCCACTTATTTACATAACCCTTTGAGATAAAGCTTTAAAACTTGGAACACTTGATCACCATCACAAACTTCATCTGTAGGCAAGTATACATAACTCTGTCAAGCATTTTGACAGAATTATGGCCCTTTTTAACTTAGAAATTTTGGTTAAGGTTTTTGTTAAAGTCCACTTATTTACATAACCCTTTGAAATAAAGCTTTGAAACTTGGAACACTTGTTCACCACCTCAAGCTTCATATGTAGGCAAGAGTACATTACTCTGTCAAGCATTTTCAAGTTTTTCTCTTTCATTAAAGAGTTCAAAGAGATCCTACATCCTGAATACTATTAAAGGTAGTTTACTGAGACTGATTACTTGCTTCTGTGTATGGAGTCGAAGGTCTTCTTGAAGTTGATGAATGTAATAACTGCTGGCAAGTGCTTCTTCTGAATGCCCTCTATCAAATGTCTCAAAGCGAGGACTTGTTGCTCAGTTATCCTTTTCTGTCTGAACCCATTTTGGTTGTTTCTCAGTAAGGGATCCAGGACAGGGCGAATCCTGTTGAGTAGCATCCTGTTGTATACTTCAGCTACCACAGAGCAAAGACTGATCCCCCTGTAATTGTCTGTCTTGGTCAGGTCTCCTGACTTTGGAATGGGTGTGATATTCAAGATGGTCCTTTGTATAGGTAGTTCACTTTTTATGAAGGCCTTATTGATGATGTCCAGGACATGGTCATCAATTGGAACCCCTTTCAGAACTTCTGGAACTATTCCATCTTCCCCACAACTTTTACCTGCTTTCAGTGAGATCTTAGCCTTCTGGTACTCCTCTGGTGTAAATGGTCCCTCTTCTATAGGTAAATCTGTATAGATGGGAACCACTTCCTCTTCTTCCTTATCTATGACAGGTTGGTTACCAAGAAGGGATTTGAAGTGTGAGTGCCATGCCTGTAGCCTGTCCTCTGCTGTAGCTCCCTGGATTTGACATGACTGTGAAGATCCCTTTCCAGTTATTTCTCTGATTAATCTCCAGCTCTGTGTCATTTGGTTGTTGCTGTAGCACTGCTCGATCTCTCTTATTTTCCTGTCTAGGTCTTCCTCCATCAACTTATCATACACCTTGTTTAGTTCTCCTTGTGCTTTAAGGTAGGTATCTATGCCCTTTCTGTAGTCTGCCACATATTCTTGATATGCTTTCTCCATGTTCTGTATTGCCTCTCAAACTCTTCTATGTCCTGAGAAAAGTTGTTCTTTTTTCTTTTTAGGGGCTGTATCTAGCGAGTACTTGGCAGTCTTTTTATCTGCTGTAATAAAGTGTTCATACATCTGGGTGGCTGATTCTTGTTCGAGAGACTGGAATCGGTTTTGTACGCTCACAGCATATCCTTCTTGGAGCTCAGCATCACCCTCTAGTGCCTTCCAGATGTATCTTGTTTTCCTTGTAGACTTTGCCCTTGGTGCTCTTAAACTCAGCCTTACCCTTACAGAACCAACACAGTGGTCAGAACCAACACAGTGGTCCAACACAGTGGTCAGAACCAACACAGTGGTCCAACACAGTGGTCAGAACTAACACAGTGGTCAGAACCAACACAGTGGTCAGAACCAACACACAGTGGTCAGAACCAACACAGTGGTCCAACACAGTGGTCAGAACTAACACAGTGTTCAGAACCAACACAGTGGTCAGAACCAACACAGTGGTCAGAACCAACACAGTGGTCAGGACCAACACAGTGGTCAGAACCAACACAGTGGTCCAACACAGTGGTCAGAACCAACACAGTGCACAGTGGTCAGAACCAACACAGTGGTCCAACACAGTGGTCAGAACCAACACAGTGGTCAGAACCAACACAGTGGTCAAACACAGTGGTCAGAACCAACACAGTGGTCAAACACAGTGGTCAGGACCAACACAGTGGTCAGAACCAACACAGTGGTCCAACACAGTGGTCAGAACCAACACAGTGGTCCAACACAGTGGTCAGAACTAACACAGTGGTCAGAACCAACACAGTGGTCAGAACCAACACAGTGGTCCAACACAGTGGTCAGAACCAACACAGTGGTCAAACACAGTGGTCAGAACCAACACAGTGGTCAGAACCAACACAGTGGTCAGAACTAACACAGTGGTCAGAACCAACACAGTGGTCAGAACCAACACAGTGGTCAGAACCAACACAGTGGTCAAACACAGTGGTCAGGACCAACACAGTGGTCAGGACCAACACAGTGGTCAGAACCAACACAGTGGTCAGAACCAACACAACACAGTGGTCAGAACCAAAACAGTGATCAGAACCAACACAACACAGTGGTCAGAACCAACACAGTGGTCAGAACCAACACTGGCAAAGGAGTTGTAAGCTTGTGCATCTTGTATGCTGTTTCTCCATTTCATCCGAGCCAGTATGTAGTCAGTTTGCTGCTTGTGTACTGTTTGCGGTGTTGGAATTGGGTGTTGCATGCTAGAAGGGCATGCTCCTCCATGAGGTCTCTGAGGAGTTCATCACTGCTGTTTGTCACTTCATGATAGGAGTTCTTTGACACGTCAGTCCCCAGTCTGCAGTTGAAGTCTCAAAGTACAATCAAACATTGGAGATGGCTGAGTTAAGATCACTGTAGAAGTTTTGTCCACCTCAGATTGTGCACTTGTAGGTGCATAAGTAGATATGACAGTGGCCACTGGATTGTCTTGAAAGCTTGCCAAGATGATTTGTTCTGAGAGTGCAATTACCAGTGCTCTCTTAGCAGTTTTGCTCATTACTATTCCTACACCACCTACCGCTACTTATGCTGCATTCCTCCATGCTGAGGCAGTAGCAAGAAAATGGTCTCCAATTTTGTGTTGCATGTTATTACATTCATCAACTTCAAGAAGGCCTTCGACTCCATACACAGAGGCAAGATGATGAAGATCCTAGAGGCGTATGACATTCTAGAAGCATTTCTGTGTAGAATCTGGGTGCATTATTCTGTGCTCTAGTATGCCCATGATCGTGATGTTAGCCTTCTTCATGTTTTCTGCAAGCTCCAGCTTCCTAAAGGTTCCCTGATGGTTCGTGTTGATCCCTGATCTTCTTTAGGAACCATCTGATCTTGGTCTTACCTGTTTACAAATGTTTGAAAACACATTTATATGAACGAAAGGGTTAAAGCATCCACTTAGTAAACTAAAAATGTTTGTGTTTAAAATGAGATGCTTATTTAATCCAGAATAAATGCAATGCAGAAAGCTCATTTGATAGCTTTCTGCATAACTTTCATCCTGCATGAAGCTATAGGAGCTTTCTACATGACATTCATTCTGCATTTAGCAGTCACATTGTTTTAAACACCAATATTTACCCATTAACCTGATACATTAGAGAGACAGATTTTTACTCATTTGCAAACAGAGTAGATGCAGATCAGACAGCTCCTGACTGTAGAACCTGTCTGATCAGGACAGGACCTGTCTCATCAGGATTTGCTCTGTTTGCTTATGAAATACTACAGATCTGATTGTACAGTTTCTGCCATGGTAAGACGTTCCTTGTTCATTATGCAATTAATGTTAATGCAAACATGATTTGAATATTCATCATTTAAAGGGTTAACTAACCCTTATCCTGCTGTACAAATCATTTCTGCTTAACCCTTTCCCTGTTCTGTGTTTATTCCAAATTTCAATACCTACTGAATATTCATTCAAAAAATAGTTATTAAGAAATATGGAAGGTACTACATTGTAGACATTTTAGAAAGCAAAGAATCAGATCTATCAAATTCTATAAGCAAACAGAGCAGACCCTGATCAGATGGCTCCTCTAGGAGCCGTCTGATCTGGGTTTACTCTGTTTGCAAATGCGTGAAAACACGTCTATATGAGGGAAAGGGTTAAACTCTGTTTGCCTTATTACTGATGCATGATTCATTCGAGATTTTAAGAAACTTGCGACCAAGTCTCATACAGTCTCATTCTGATGAGACACTGAGTTACTGGGCTTCTCATCTGTATCCAAACTGTTAGCAAATGTGAGTGAGGCGGTGATTGTCAGGGTAATGGTTAAGTGACTGCTATACTTAGCTTCTGGTTGATGTTGAATTGTATTCTCGGCTATGATTATTACAGACTCAGAGTTTGGATGGCAGTTGAAGTATCCAGATATGTTTGTATTTTTCTTTTCAGTTGAAGTCAAACGCAACCACCCCATTTGATGACTATAAAGCGGACCCTTGTGTGAAGAATGTAAATAGCTTCTTAGTTCATCTGTTTTTCAATGAAAAAAGTTGATGTATTGCCATAACCTTGCTGTTGTCATTGGGTTAAAATTGTGACAATTTGTCATAGTTTCAACTACTCCATAAATACGCCTTTCTACACCTTTGCAAACAGAGTAAACCCAGACGAGACGGCTCCTGTAGGAGGCATCTGATCAGGGTCTGCTCTGTTTGCTAATGATATAATATAGATATTATTTTGCGGTTTCTGCCATCACCAAATTTTCCTGTATTCATATACTGTTATAGCAAGTAATCTAATGAATATTTATGCTGCCATTATTTCTTACATGAATATTCATGGGGTAAAGGGTTAAAGCTATCTCTATCAAACTTCACATGGCCTGTAGTATTTCAACATCACATGGGCTACAGTCTGGTAGAGGTAACAGTTCTGTCATGCATATGTAAAGAATTGCAATCTGCCTGTTTGGCTCTTGTTTCTCTGTAAAAGTAAAGTACCTTAGATCTTTGTGATTCTTTCATAGATTGTAAGTCACCTGACACCAGTGTTTTATGGCCTAGAACAGAGAAAAAGGGTCCGTGAGACATTATAAGGTAATGCACGTGATCAGCTGCTAAATTGGAAATTAGATAAACATTAAACGAGTCACATGATAAGTAAAATGGCCATATTGAAGGAATCACATTATAGGTAACAAGGCAACATTGAATGAGTCACGCAATAGGCCACACTGAACTAGTCACATGGTGGACAAAAAGGCCACACTGAACTAGTCACATGGTGGACGAAAAGGCCACACAGAACTAGTCACATAGTGGACAAAAAGGCCACACTGAACGAGTCACATGATGGGTAAAAAAACAATATTTAATGTATCACGTAAAAGGCAAAAGGCCACACTGAACTAGTCACATTTAACACACTAACATATGTGCCACCTACATTCCCCTGCTGTATGTTGGTCTGGTCTAGATGAAATTTCAAGTCAGTAGCCAGACTGGTCATGTAAAGCATGGCCGTTTGTGTATGAATGTGATCTTGTTATAACAGCAAACACAAAACTAAAACTTACCTTGCTTCTCCTTGGCTAAGTGTAATTTGATGCTGCTTTCAATTTGACGAATGTCTGCACTTAAATGTGCATGTGTCATAGAGCATATAATCTCCCACAATTCAGTATTGGTAATACGACAGAATGGGTACCAGTCTGGGCATTCGGGACACTCGGCTATTTGCACCGATGTTGAGATAAACCTGTTTATTAGCTCACCAGAGCACAAAGTGCTCAGGGTGAGCTTTTGTGATCGCCTGATGTCCGTCGTCCGTCGGCGTGCGCCGTGCGTCGTTCGTCGTCAACAATTTGAACCTTTAAAAATCTTCTCCTCTGAATCTACAGGGTTCTCAGCTTTCATCTTTGGCACATAGCTTCACCCTTAGGTCCTCTACAAAAGTTATATAAATTATGCCCCTGGGGTCAAAATTGGCCCCGCCCCAGGGGTGGGAACTTTTCAATGGAAACATATAGTAATACTTTGAAAATCTTCTCCTCTGAAACTGGAAGGCTCTCAGCTTTCATATTTGGCACATAGCATCATGTTCAGGTCCTCTACAAAAGTTATATAAATTATGGCCCTGGGGTCAAAATTGGCCCCGCCCCAGGGTTGGGCAGTTTTCAATAGAAACAAATAGTGAAAACTTTGAAAATCTTCTTCTCTGAAACTAGAAGGTTCTCAGCTTTCATATTTGGCATATAGCATCATGTTCAGGTCCTCTACAAAAGTTATATAAATTATGGCCCTGGGGTTAAAATTTGCCCCACCCCAGGGGTGGGCAGTTTTCAGTAGAAACAAATAGTGAAATCTTTGAAAATCTTCTCCTCTGAAACTGGAAGGCTCTCAGCTTTCATATTTGGCACAGAGCATCATGTTCAGGTCCTCTACAAAAGTTATATAAATTATGGCCCTGGGGTCAAAATTGGCCCCGTCCCAGGGGTGGGCAGTTTTCAATAGAAACCAATAGTGAAATCTTTGAAAATCTTCTCCTCTGAAACTGGAAGGCTCATAGCTTTCATATTTGGCACAGAGCATTATGTTCAGGTCCTCTACTAAAGTTTTATAAATTATGCCCCTGGGGTCAAAATTGGCCCTGCCCCAGGGTTGAGCAGTTTTCACTAGAAACATATAGTGAAATCTTTGAAAATCTTCTCCTCTGAAACTGGAAGGCTCTCAGCTTTCATATTTGGCACAGAGCATCATGTTAAGTTCCTCTACAAAAGTTATATAAATAATGACCCTGGGGTCAAAATTGGCCCCGCCCCAGGGCTGGGCAGTTTTGAATAGAAACAAATAGTGAAAACTTTGAAAATCTTCTTCTCTGAAACTGGAAGGTTCTCAGCTTTCATATTTGGCATATAGCATCATGTTCAGGTCCTCTACAAAAGTTATATAAATTATGGCCCTGAGGTTAAAATTGGCCCCACCCCAGGGGTGGGCAGTTTTCAATAGAAACAAATATTGAAATCTTTGAAAATCTTCTCCTCTGAAACTGGAAGGCTCACAGTTTTCATATTTGGCACAGAGCATCATGTTCAGGTCCTCTACAAAAGTTATATAAATTATGGCCCTGGGGTCAAAATTGGCCCCGCCCCAGGGGTGGGTAGTTTTGAATAGAAACAAATAGTGAAATCTTTGAAAATCTTCTCCTCTGAAACTGGAAGGTTCACAGCTTTCATATTTGGCACAGAGCATCATGTTCAGGTCCTCTACACATTTTTTATAAATTATGGGCCTGGGTTCAAAATTGGCCCTGCCCCAGGGGTGGGCAGTTTTCAATGGAACATATAGTGAAAACTTTGAAAATCCTCTACTCTGATTGTCTGGTGAGCGCTTCAGGGCCATTCTGGCCCTCTTGTTTTTAGACATGTAGTTGTCTTTACCAGATTCATATACATGAAGCTGAAAATGGTAATTATGTGATTACTGATTACTTACACAAATAATAATGAAAGCTGCAGCAAAATTTGCTGACTATCACTAAACTATAAGCTACCTTCAAGACACGCCCTTAAACAACATGATGTGTTTCTTCTGTTCAGACTAAGTGTCAAACTAGATATGACTTCCCTAAGTGACTACAAAGTGTCAAACTAGATATGACTTCCCTAAGTGACTACAAAGTGTCAAACTAGATATGACTTCCCTAAGTGACTACAAAGTGTCAAACTAGATATGACTTCCCTAAGTGACTTCAAAGTGTCAAACTAGATATGACTTCCCTAAGTGACTACAAAGTGTCAAACTAGATATGACTTCCCTAAGTGACTATTTAAAGAATCCAATGCATCACAGATACAATGTTTAATCAGATCGTTGGGCCAGACCAGACAATTGATGCAGGAGTTGTATGGTCTGGGTTTATTACGTTTGTACAATGTTTAATCAGATCGTTGGGCCAGACCAGACAATTGATGCAGGAGTTGTATGGTCTGGGTTTATTACGTTTGCAAATGCATGTGAATGTATTAAGAAAAATTATAATTTCTGCTGTGAAGAATAAAGTTTTAAGCATTTGTTTGGTGTATGAGTTCAGTCTGTCAATGACAAGTAGTTGCTAGGTATCTATATTTGATATGTTCAACCATTGCTGCTGACATAAGCATACTATGTTCATGATTGGAAAGAAAATAATTACAACAACACTGAACAGTAAAACATTTAACTTTCGAAATCAACACTAAAACAAAAGCCCTTTCACCTGTGCCAAGATTTTGCACATCACTGATGTATCTGATTTTTAAGCATTGAAAGGATTAAAATGTCTTTAACAATAAGCTATACAATCAATAAAAAAAAATATTGTATTGTGCATGGCATATTAGAATTCTGTCTGTATTTCATTTCTGAAGAACCAATGCACATAGAGAAATGCACTCTTCAGTACTATTTACTAATACATGTACTATCTATTAAGTTGATTATAAAAGAAATATTGTCTTTTGGTGAATGGCACATAAAATTTTGGTTAAATCTTGTAGTTTACTACCAGCCTAACCGGGCTAGTTAACCAGCCTAAGCGAGCTAGTGAAATAGTTTACTACCAGCCTAACCGGGCTAGTGAACCAGCCTAAGCGAGCTAGTGAAGTAGTTTACTACCAGCCTAACCGGGCTAGTTAACCAGCCTAAGCGGGCTAGTGAAGTAGTTTACTACCAGCCTAACTGGGCTAGTTAACCAGCCTAAGCGGGCTAGTGAAGTAGTTTACTACCAGCCTAACCGGGCTAGTTAACCAGCCTAAGTGGGCTAGTGAAATAGTTTACTACCAGCCTAACCGGGCTAGTTAACCAGCCTAAGTGGGCTAGTGAAATAGTTTACTACCAGCCTAACCGGGCTAGTTAACCAGCCTAAGCAGGCTAGTGAAGTAGTTTACTACCAGCCTAACTGGGCTAGTTAACCAGCCTAAGTGGGCTAGTGAAATAGTTTACTACCAGCCTAACTGGGCTAGTTAACCAGCCTAAGTGGGCTAGTGAAGTAGTTTACTACCAGCCTAACCGGGCTAGTGAAACTAAAAGTTATTGTTTAACTCTGCACATGACAGGCAAAATGGCAACACTGACTTACTTAGATGTGAGGCAAAAATGTGTATACTCCAGAAGTGTGTTGCCAGCAGGTTATGTACAGCTTTGATCTGTTCACTTCCAGTTTTACTCATTTAATTGCCGTGCTTTCAGATCAACATGCTTTTATTACAGGCAGTCATTGCTTCCAATGGAGCACTAACACCAAACTTTGAATACATCCAAGAACTGAGGAAGACATCTATGTAAGTACTTAACATGTAACCCCATGACTTCATGAATATTCATTAAACCATTTTATATAATGGCCTGTGAACAGAAATTGTAGAATCAGTAAGCAGAGTAGACCCTGATCAGACAGCACCTACAGGAGTCATCCAATCTGGGTCTATTCTTTTTGCAAAGGCATCTCAATGTGACAAAGACTGACTTTTTATGCCCCCCAGATCAGATCTGGGGGGCATATTGTTTTTGCCTTGTCTGTTTGTCTGTTTGTTTGTCACAACCTTTAACATTGGTCATAACTTTTCAGCCAGTACAGCTAGAGACTTGATATTGGCATGCATATGTATCTCATAAAGCCACACATTTTGAGGAGTGACATGTCAAGGTCAAGGTCATCCTTTAAGGTCAGAGGTCAAATATATAGGTCAAATCACCAACTTTAACATTGGCCATAACTTTTAAACCAGTAGAGATAGAGACTTGATATTTGGCATGCATGTGTATCTCATGAAGCTGCACATTTTCAGGGGTGACATTTCAAGGTTAAGATCATCCTTCAAGGTCAAAGGCCAAATATGTAGATCAAATCACCTTCTTTAGGACCAATAGAGATAGATATATTCTGAAAATGGGTGATCCTTTGAAAGCAAAAGTAGAAATGCAAAAAGAGAAAATTGCAGACTCGGTTTTATTGAGTCTGTTCATGAGTAGTAATTAAAAGTGCAACACTACTCATGCCCCTAGCACCAGCTTAAGCAGTATTCAATTTTCAAAACTAATAACATCAAATATTTGGCATGCATGTGTATCTGATGAAGCCTCACATTTTGAGTGGTGACATGTCAATGTCAAGGTCATCCATCAAGCTCAAAGGACAAATGTAAAGGTCAAAGTTTACATTCGCTATACTATTTGATTTAGTAGAGATAGAGACTTGATATTTGGCATGCATGTGTATCTCATGGAGCCGCATGTATTGTATGGTGACATGACATGTCAAGATCAAGGTCATCCTTCAAGTTCAAAGCTCATATATAGGTCAAATGACCAACTTAACATAGAGACTTCATATTTGGCCAGCTAGCCTATTAGATTGGTGGGGGGACATTATATAATGTAGTGTTTCACAAACACATCTTGTTTAATGTTGATTTTTCAGAATGGTCCATCAATGTTTATCAATAAAGTCCATTTAGTATGAAAGGGTACACTTAACAATAGAATGTCAAACAATGCAGACCCTGATTAGGGGGCTCTTCTACCAGTGCATACATTTCTTGCATTCCAAGGGTTGAGTGACTGAAGGTGTGAAGTTGAAATGGTATCAATAAATATATACTCAGTCAAAATCCATCACCTGCCATCCTTTATCAATAATTTTTTTTATAGAACCTTTCCGAGTCAACTTTTTAATCAAACGTCCATGCAGAATTCTGATTGCCATGACAACCAGATAAAAAAAAGGACAGGTTAATTATGCCCCCGCCTTTAGGCGAGGGGGGCATTAAGATTTACCCTTGTCCATCTGTATATACGTTCGTCCGAAAGTTTTGTCAAGGATTTCTCGGCCTGTGTAAGCTGGAATAATTTGATACTTGGTCTGAAGCATAATCATAGTGAGTTGTACAGTATCTCCCTTTTTCAGGTCTGTCATTCATCTACTTCCTGTTTGCCGACACTTTGATTGAATTTTGGTGATTGTTTAATGACAAAAAATTCCGTCAATGATTTCTTGGCTTGTGTAAGCTGGAATGATCAGATATTTGGTCTTAACTCTGAAGCATAATCATAGCGAGTTGTACCGTGTCTCCCCTTTTCAGGTCTATCGTTTATCTACTTCCAGTTTGCTGACAATTTTGTTGATTTTTAGCCGGATTTTTTAGAAAAATCTCGGCTTATAGTTTGGCGAAAAATGGGCGGGCAGGCATATGGTTGGGCGGGCGGGCGATCGGCGTGTCATAGTTAACAAAACTTTAACATTGCTTATAACATCTGAATATATTAGGCTAGACAATTCATATTTGGTATGCAGATAGCTTGGGTGAAGGCCTTTCACATGACACAAGGATACATGAAATCAGGTTAAGGTCACACTTTTCAAAACTTTGCCGTTTTTAACAAACTTTAACATTGCTAAAACTTCTGAACTACAAATGATAGGCAATTCATCTTTGGTATACAGATGGCTTTGGTAAAGGCCTTTTAGTTGATATAAAGATATTTGAAATTAGGTCAAGGTCACTATTTTGACAAGTTGGCCATCATTGAAAAACTTCAACATTTTGTCTTAACTTCTGAACCACATGTGCTAGACAACTCATATATGATATGGAGATAGCTTTGGTGAAGGCCTTTCAGTTGATTCAAGGATACATGAAATTGGGTCAAGGCCAAGGTCACTATTTTGAAAACTTGGCTGTTTTTAACAAACTTCTGATCTACAAACGCTCGGCAATCCACCTTTGGTATTCAGATAGCTTTGTTATGGACCTTACATTTGACATAAAGATACCTGAAATCAGGTCACGGTCGAGGTCACTATTTTGAAAACTTGGCTGTCATTAAAATTTTGTTATAACTTCTGAACTACATATGCTAGATACTTTATATTTGGTATGCAGATAGCTTGGGTGAAGGTCTTTTAGTTGAAAATTCCGGCTTTAATGCGGTTTTCCGCATTTTTTGCTTGTTTGTGATTTTGGTGACTGTGATTACCTGATGACCCAGGTGAATGATTTAGGGCCATTATATAGCGTGGAAAAAATTGACAATGTGATATTGCTGATACAGGTTTAACCCTATTCATTTCAGAAATAATGTATTTATGATTGTGAATGAGCTTTATTTTTAAAATAGAATATGCTTATTCCATAAACAAATGGAGCGGATCCTGACTACAGGAGCCAGCTGATCTTAGTCTATTCTGTTTGCAATGACATGCAGATGTGTCTTTATCAGGAAAAGAGTTAAAAATGCAGTCATTATAGTTTTGTACTAACCACTCAAAATAGTGAAGGTTCAAATGAATGTGTCCAAATCTTTACAGGTCTGCTGCTAAAGCTAAGAAAGTGTCCGGCCAGCAGAGGGTACTGATACTGGGGGCGGGCTATGTGTCTGGACCTGCTGTAGAGTACCTGAACAGAGAAGGCATCAGCACAACTGTAGGTAAGTTACCTGAGAAAGCATCCGCACAACTGTAGGTAAGTTACCTGAGAAAGCATCCGCACAACTGTAGGTAAGTTACCTGTAGAGTACCTAAACAGAGACGGCATCAGCACAACTGTAGGTACAGGTAAACCACGCTATATTGAAACTTGTTGTTAGTTTGTTGTTTACATAACAGAACACAAATATAGGACCAGACAACATAATGTAGTAAGTTGCCACCAATAATGTTCTGGGCTTTGGTCTAATGGATATGTATCTGGTCTTGCAAACAGGGGGTCGTGGGTTCGAATCCCAGGCTATGCAGTTTTATTTTTTTAAAACAAAAATGATTTGCTATTTGTAATTCTTTTTTTAATTTTTAGTCGTTTTCAATTATATGTTAATATTTTGTTATTAATTATTATGTGTTATATTTATTGTTGTTCTGTATGGACAATTAATTAATAAAAAAATATTGGCCATTGGTTAGAATCGAACTCGAGACCCGCCGCATGCAAGCCCAGATACATATCCATTGCACCACGTCAATTATTTTGAAGGGTTGCGGCTTGTGAAGTCCTTTGAAAATTAGGAAGCGCCATAGTCGCTTCATTTTGTTTACATTAGAGTAGGTCATGTTTTGTTTCAAAATAAGTTGGTCCATCTGTAACTTACCTGTAGAGTACCTGAACAGAGAAGGCATCAGAACAACAGTAGGTAAGTTACCTGTAGAGTACCTGAACAGATAAAGCATCCGCACAACTGTAGGTAACTTACCTGTAGAGTACCTGAACAGAGAAGGCATCAGAACAATTGTAGGTAAGTTACCTGTAGAGTACCTGAACAGATAAAAAAAAAAAAAAATCAGCACAATTGTAGGTAAGTTACCTGTAGAGTACCTGAACAGAGACTGTAGGTAAGTTACCCGTACAATATCTGACTATGAAGGGTATCTGTACACTTGTGGGTAATTATCTGTGGAGTACCTGAGAACAGAGGATGTCGGCACAACTGTGTGTAAGTTACCAGTAGAGTACATGAGTAGAGAGGGCATCATCATAAATGTGGATAAGATACCTGTAGTGTGCCTGGCTACAGATAGTATCTGCACAACTGTAGTAAAGTTACCTGGGGAGTACCTGAGCAGAAAGGGCATCAACCTGATTGTAGAAAAAATACTAGTAGAATATTTTATCAGAGTCTACTCTGTTTATAAAAGCATTTATTAGGGAAAGGCTTAAAACAGAACACGTACTGTAAGGTGGGCTTAGTTTACTACACTTGGTTGACAAAGTGTAGAGAATGTGTCCAGATACATTATAGTGGTGTAAATAGTGGTTTGTAATTTTAACAGGTTATCTAAGTTTTATATTTTACAGACTACTTGTAGAATTCCTTTCTTAGCAGGTTATCATCCCAGAATGTCCTTCAGAAGGAGATTCAATCCTTTGAATATGGGAAACAAGTGTATAGGCATTTGCAAACAGTGTATGCCCAGATCAGAGAGGTCCTAGAGGAGCAAACAGTGTATGCCCAGATCAGAGAGGTCCTAGAGGAGCAAACAGTGTATGTCCAGATCAGAGAGGTCCTAGAGGAGCAAACAGTGTATGACCAGATCAGAGAGGTCCTAGAGGAGCAAACAGTGTATGTCCAGATCAGAGAGGTCCTAGAGGAGCAAACAGTGTATGTCGAGATCAGAGAGGTCCTAGAGGAGCAAACAGTGTATGTCGAGATCAGAGAGGTCCTAGAGAAGCAAACAGTGTATGTCGAGATCAGAGAGGTCCTAGAGGAGCAAACAGTGTATGTCCAGATCAGAGAGGTCCTAGAGGAGCAAACAGTGTATGTCGAGATCAGAGAGGTCCTAGAGGAGCAAACAGTGTATGTCGAGATCAGAGAGGTCCTAGAGGAGCAAACAGTGTATGTCGAGATCAGAGAGGTCCTAGAGGAGCAAACAGTGTATGTCGAGATCAGAGAGGTCCTAGAGGAGCAAACAGTGTATGCCCAGATCAGAGAGGTCCTAGAGGAGCAAACAGTGTTTGTCCAGATCAAAGAGGTCCTAGAGGAGCAAACAGTGTATGTCCAGATCAGAGAGGTCCTAGAGGAGCAAACAGTGTATGCCCAGATCAGAGAGGTCCTAGAGGAGCAAACAGTGTATGTCCAGATCAGAGAGGTCCTAGAGGAGCAAACAGTGTATGTCCAGATCAGAGAGGTCCTAGAGGAGCCCTCTGATCAGGGTCTGCACTATTTGCCTTTCAGAATCCTCTGCCAAATTTAAATCTTACATATTGTATGTACTGTATAGTTGAGCACTGATAGTCTATTTACATATTGTATGGATTGTATAGTTAAGCACTGATAGTCCATTTACATATTGTATGGATTATATAGTTAAGCACTGATAGTCCATTTACATAGTGTATGGATTATATAGTTAAGCACTGATAGTCCATTTACATAGTGTATGGATTATATAGTTAAGCACTGATAGTCCATTTACATATTGTATGGATTATATAGTTAAGCACTGATAGTCCATTTACATATTGTATGGATTATATAGTTAAGCACTGATAGTCCATTTACATAGTGTATGGATTATATAGTTAAGCGCTGATAGTCCAATTACATATTGTATGGTCTGTATAGTTAAGCACTGATAGTCCATTTACATATTGTATGGACTGTATAGTTACATATTGTATGGACTGTATAGTTAAGCACTGATAGTCCATTCCACTTTGAACATTCAATATTCAAAGTGTTAATCAACAATGTGCTTTGCAAATAGATTGAAATTGTTTTTCTAGTTTCTCAGCTGAAGAGTGAGTTAGAGAGCATTGAGGATAAGTGTCCTGATGCCAGCCTCATGTTGCTGGACGTTCAGAGACATGCAGAGGAACTGGACAAGCTTGTACCAGAGCACGATATCGTTGTGAGTTTGTTACCTTACGTCATGCATCCAGAAGTAGCCAAGTACTGCATCAAGCATGGCACAAACATGGTGACGGCCAGCTACATATCACCTGCCATGAGGGAGCTGGAGAAAGCGTAAGTATTACCTCTCAACCATTAATCCTTGAATGCTGAATTTTCAAGTGGAATTTTCCTTCTTTGTTTCAGAGTAGAGTCTACAGACTGGACGCTAAATTTAGTATACATATTGGTCTTGGAGACAGTTGGCAGTTTAATGTTGGGTGAAAGTCATGCAGAAAGCTCCTCTAGGAGCTTTCTGCATGACCTTCACCCTGCATTAAGCAGCCACTGGCTTAAACTTGTATCTAAATTATTCTCTACTTAAATTACGGTTTGGAAGGGTTTTGCTGTATTTAGTTTGAAAGAGTGACAGTTAGTTTAACTGAACTTATTGAGAGTTCTTCCTTTTAAATGGCTGAAACTGTCCTAGCCTATATTTATCTGTCTGTCTGTATTTTTTCAGTGTGTTTCTCTATACTTCTTTCACTAACTGACTTAGAGACATACTAAACCGAAAAATATACATGTACATGTATATAAACTTGGCATTCTTCTCCAAGTTTTGTTTCTTTGGAGAGTTTCATTTCTTTATACAAGTATATTTACCTAGTAGCAATTATGGTATACACTGTTTTAAAGAGTAATTGATATATCGATACATTGACAGAGGAGAGGCAAAGTGATCATTTTTGGTGATTTTAATGCTCTTCAGGGAGCGAAATTTATTAAAAGAGACGATAGCAGAAGCAAGTTACTGCGTGACTTCTTAATGCGGAATAATTACATTGCAATTAATTCTCTTGATATCTGTCAAGGTGCACATACTACATTTGTTTCTTATGATGGAAGTTGCGAATCGTTGATTGATCGTATATTATGTCACTCTGAAATGTTAGACTTGGTCCATGCGTGTGAAATCTTGGACGACTCTGCTCTTAATGTTTCAAATCATAGGCCAGTTGAATGTGAAGTTAGTTTATCCCCATGTTTTAAATTACTGGCTGATGCAAATGAACAGAAACCGATTAAATGGAATCGAGTAAAGTTTGAAGAAATAGAAAATTATAATGTACTTTTATCACAAAAATTACATGTTCTGAATGTTGAGAATATACAGCTTACAAGTAGCAATCATTATTCAGTTATAGATGGGATTTATACGGATATTTGCTCAGCGATCGGGTATGCATCCGATCATGATTTCAGGAAACATAAGTTTAAATAATTTTTAAAGCCTTATTGGGATAATCATATGAAACAATTGCATTATCAGATGTGAGTAGCTCGTAACAAATGGATTCAGCATGGTCGTCCTAGAAATACACTCAATACATCGTATGAATTCTATGCTATCTATAAAAATTGTAAGCATGAATTCAGAAGATATCACTGTAAAAGCTCTGAAAATTTCTTAAAATAACTTAACGATGAGCTTGATTCTGCTGCAGAGTTAGATTCATGATTTTTCTGGAAGACAGTAATTACACGCAGAAATAGAAATCAGGAAGGCAAAAGTCTTGAAATGAAGTTTGATGGGGTAACCTGTAGGGATCCTAAAGCTATTGCTGTTAATTGGGGCCTATACACTTTCGCGATTTGTATTCTGATAAATATAAGCCATGTTTTGACACAGCCTTCTATAAAGAGGTAAATGATACTGCCAATGAATTAAAACTGCGGCAGATCGATGGCACAGATTTTGTACCAATCCTTCAATCTGATATTACATCTGAAATTGAAACCTTAAAGAAGAAAAAAGCTTGTGGTCCTGACTCAGTGTATAATGAACATTTGATATATGGTGGCGAGTTGTTACATAGATCACTCAGTTTACTATTTAGTATGATGTTAAGATATTCATATGTACCTACTAGAATGAAGAGCAGAAATATTATAACTCTATATAAAGGTAGTCGGAAAAGGGAAGATGACCCAGCTAGTTATAGGGCAATCACGTTATCGTCGTTAATATCAAAATTGTATGAAAGAATTTTACTCATAAGAATATAATTGGAGACAGAAATAAAACTCAGTAATTTGCAAGGGGGGCGGGGGGGGGGGGGGGGGGGGGAGTTGGTTCAGAAAGGTTTCAGTTGCTCAATTTCATCAATTTCCTTGTGTAAATATGCTAAACAATACAAAACTAAATTGTACCTATGCGTTCTTGATGTTAAAACTGCTTTTGATAAAGTATGGCATAACGGTCTATTTCAAAAACTTCACAAATTGGGTGTTGGAACATTGTTATGAAAAGTTATAGTTAGTTTATATGATAAAGTAGAAAGTCGATTGTTGTATAACGGCTATAAATCTGAGGTTTTCAACATTGATGTGGTCGGTACCTAGCAAGGTGGCGTAAGCTCGCTATTCTTGTATTTATGTTTCATTAACAAACTTCTTCAAGACCTTGATGAGTTATTTAAAGCATTTAGTATGAATGGATTACATATCCCAGCTGTTGCCTCAACTGATGACATGGTTTTACCTGGCTCTTACTAGATTTGGGTTGCAGCGAATGATGGACTATTGTTATGAATATGCGAGCAAGTGTCGCTATGAGTTCAAGGCGCCTAAAATCTACTGTCATTGTATGTAATGAAACAAAATAGGCTTACCAAAATTCTAACAGAGATTGGTATATATGTAACTGAGCCATTCTAAAGCAGACTGGCCACTGGCTATTTTTAACATTCATGTTACTATTTTAAGCATACATAAAAAGATAAGTTATCTCCCTTTGCACTTTTTGATAACAACTGGATTGCCTACTTGGCGTCTTAGTTGGATCCAGTTGCCTGTCTACGCTACTACATTCAAAGTAACGTAGATGAACGGGTTAGCTCAAATTCATAGTAAGTTCATTGTAGTTTAGTACATGTATGTGTTGCATTTCTGCAAAATGTTTGCTTTATTTGATCTCAACCCTTTACGTAATACAAAGCAGATGTAGCAATACATGTAGTTGAACCTTGTCGTAGGGAACTAATAGGAACAGTATGAGTCATCATCAGTTGTACAGTGTTTTAAACAACCATATGGCACGAGACATAATGGTCATAGTTGACAGGTGGTAGCTTAATACAGGTAAAAATAATATAGAAAGGGTTGTTTCCTTTATCCAACATATTCATTGCAATTGTATGAGGTACATGTAATAAACAATGAGCAGATTTAGTTTATGAAGTTTAGAGTTAAAATGTTATAATAGTGACATTGCAGTATATCCAGGTTACAAACCAAATAAAAGAAAGTATTTTATTCATTTTGCAAAAACTGTCCTTGCTGTAATGAAAGTAAAACACCTCATCTTTCTAACAATATTTTAGTATTTTAACAACTTTGCTTACTATTTAAGATTGCTGTATGTTGATAATTAAGAATATATAGACGAGTTATGAAAATGATTTGTGTGAATGTTATCTAATACCAGTTTGTCATTGAAATTCCTTCAAATAACAAAGCTTGTCCTTACTGTAACAGGAGTCCAACTTGATACAATTACCTGATCATACTGAAATAAATGTACTAAAGGCGACCTTGATCTTTCTATCCAGTTTGTTTTTGTTACAAGTTACAGTTGTAAACCATGTTAAATGAAAACCAAATAAAGTCATTGAATGAATGTGCTGAACTTCCTTCCAGTAGCAAGTTATGTCCTCAGCAGTGTCCTTTGCATAACAAGATACATTATTTTATTATTAATGTTTAAGAAAACAATATGTGAAATAGTTTTATGAGCAAATATAACAACAGTGAGAAGTTTCGATATATGTGATTTCAGTATAAATACATAATGGTAAGCCTAGGAAAGATATTTCTACAGTATTGCAAATTAAAGCAGTATGCAACAGTATATACATTTGAAGATGTCAACCATTTAAAAGAAGCTATTCTTTCTAGTTTTGTGCCAGATGATATGGAGAGTTTTGCATAGAATGTGGAAATACTGTGAATTGTTAACTTCAATTGGTGATAAGAAAAAAATATCAGTACTTTTATCTGTTACTCTAAGGACAGCTGATAACCTTGATGACCTTTGACCTTATTATCCTGAATTACAAAGTGAATTAAGGGCAGCTATTGATTGGCAATCTATCTTTGATCAATATATTTGTGATAAAATATGTAAAAGAAGGTGTTACTCAACTTTTGTTTTTTGAGATTACACCTGTCAAAATTCTTCCCAAATCAGATATCAGCTCATATAGTACAAATGTTGTGTTATATTTCTCTTACAGAGCCATAGATGTAATTCTAACCAAGATATAGTACACATGTTGTGTGATATTTCTCTTACAGCGTGAGAAATGGTGTGATATTTCTCTTACAGTGTGAGAAATGGTGTGATATTTCTCTTACAGTGTGATATTTCTCTTACAGTGTGATATTTCTCTCTCTTACAGTGTGATATTTCTCTTATAGTGTGATATTTCTTATTTCTCTTACAGTGTGATATTTCTCTTACTTCTCTTACAGTGTGATATTTCTTATTTCTCTTACAGTGTGATATTTCTCTTACAGTGTGATATTTCTTATTTGTCTTACAGTGTGATATTTCTCTTATTTGTCTTACAGTGTGATATTTCTATATTTCTCTTACAGTGTGATATTTCTATATTTCTATATTTCTCTTACAGTGTGATATTTCTATATTTCTCTTACAGTGTGATATTTCTCTTACAGTGTGATATTTCTATATTTCTATATTTCTCTTACAGTGTGATATTTCTATATTTCTCTTATAGTGTGATATTTCTATATTTCTATATTTCTCTTACAGTGTGATATTTCTCTTACAGAGCCATAGATGCCAATGTTACCATTGTAAATGAAGTGGGTGTAGATCCCGGCATAGACCATATGCTGGCAATGCAATGTTTTGATGAGGTCACTCACTCTGGTGGAAAGGTTGGTATATTAAACCTTTCTCTCATGCCTTTCTTTTCTTGCCTTAGTCCCAGATCAGATGGTTCCTGTAGGAGCGGTCTTAGTCCCAGATCAGATGGTTCCTGTAGGTTCCTGTAGGAGCGGTCTTAGTCCCAGATCAGATGGTTCCTGTAGGTTCCTGTAGGAGCCGTCTGACCAGGCTCTGCTCTGTTTATTTATGGAACTACATGTATATAGATCTGATTTTACAGTTACTGTGATAGCCAATAAATCCATTTGCCATAATAAAACTTCAGCTAATAGATATTCATGATGTCACTATTTGTTACATGAATATTCATCAGGTAAAGGGTTAACATTTGAAGTGTTTGATTGAATGCTTATACTTTTCTTTCTACACTTTAGATACAGAAACATTCTCTAAAGCGACCACCTAGAAGAGGACCAATTCTGGGTCATGAATATTTTATAAGAAATAATGACATCATGAATATTAATTACCTGATATATTTATAATAGCAAAATGACCACGGGAATATTGTACCATGGCAGAAACTGTAGAATCATATCTGTAGGATTTCATAGGTAAACAGAGCAGACCCTAATCAGACAGCTACTACAGGAACCATCTCATCTGGGTCTGCTGTGTTCGCAAAGTCGTGAAAAGGCTTTTATATGAAGTTACGGGTTAAAGGAACGTAACATGTTCATGCAGAATGATTACTTTTGTACTGCATTAAGCAACCACTTATATTACTTTTATCATCTTCTATATTTTTACATAAAAAAAGGTATTTTTAGAGTGGTTTTACCAATTCAAACAATTTGGGTTCAAGTGAGATGCTAAGGAACACATTATTATACCCCCACAAACAGAGTTTTAGGGGGGTATACTGGAATCAGCCTGTCGGTCGGTCGGTCGGTCAGTCGGTCTGTCTGCAAAATCTTGTACGGCGAACTCCTCCTTCAGTTTCAACCCGATTCACTTGACACTTGGCATAATTGTTAATCAGGAGTAGTAGATGTGCAAGACGCAAATTTCAGGTCTCTATGACCTTGACCTTGACCTTTGGCCTTGAAATTGGTCTTGAAATTGGCAGGCAAAAGCTTGTACTTTGAACTCCTCCTTCACATTCAACCTGATTCACTTGATACTTGGCATAAATGTTACTCAGGAGTAGTAGATGTGCAAGACATAAATTTCAGGTCTCTGTGACCTTGACCTTGACCTTTGGCCTTGAAATTGGTCTTGAAATTGGCAGGCAAAATCTTGTACTTTGAACTCCTCCTTCACTTTCAACCTGATTCACTTGATACTTGGCATAAATGTTACTCAGGAGTAGTAGATGTGCAAGACACAAATTTCAGGTCTCTGTGACCTTGACCTTGACCTTTGGCCTTGAAATTGGTCTTGAAATTGGCAGGCAAAATCTTGTACTTTGAACTCCTCCTTCAATTTCAACCTGATTCACTTGATACTTGGCATAAATGTTACTCAGGAGTAGTAGATGTGCAAGACACAAATTTCAGGTCTCTGTGACCTTGACCTTGACCTTTGGTCTTGAAATTGGTCTTGAAATTGGCAGGCAAAATCTTGTACTTTGAACTCCTCCTTCAATTTCAACCCGATTCACTTGATACTTCGCATAAATGTTACTCAGGAGTAGTAGATGTGCACGACACAAATTTAAAATCTCTGTGACCTTGACCTTTGGCCTTGAAATTGGTCTTAAAATTGGCAAGCAAAATCTTGTACGGCAAACTCCTCCTTCACTTTCAACCTGATTCATTTGATACTTGGCATAAATGTTACTCAGGAGTAGTAGATGTGCAAGACACAAATTTCAGGTCTCTGTGACCTTGACCTTTGGCCTTGAAATTGGTCATGATATTGGCAGGCAAAATCTTGTACTTTGAACTCCTCCTTCAATTTCAACCTGATTCACTTGATACTTTGCATAAATGTTACTCAGGAGTAGTATATGTGCAAGACACAAATTTCAGGTCTCTGTGACCTTGACCTTGACCGTTGGCCTTGAAATTGGTCTTAAAATTGGCAGGCAAAATCTTGTACTTTGAACTCCTCCTTCACTTTCAACCTGATTCACTTGATACTTGGCATAAATGTTACTCAGGAGTAGTAGATGTGCAAGACACAAATTTCAAATCTCTGTGACCTTGACCTTTGGCCTTGAAATTGGTCTTAAAATTGGCAGGCAAAATCTTGTACGGCGAACTCCTCCTTCACTTTCAACCTGATTTACTTGATACTTGGCATAAATGTTACTCAGGAGTAGTAGATGTGCAAGACACAAATTTCAGGTCTCTGTGACCTTGACCTTGACCTTTGGCCTTGAAATTGGCAGGCAAAATCTTGTACTTTGAACTCCTCCTTCAATTTCAACCTGATTCACTTGATACTTGGCATAAATTACAGAATTTTCTCTATTTGAACTTTGGGTATTTTTGTTATTTGGTCCTGTTACATGTTCAAAACTTGGATTTGCAATCAAGGCTGCGGTGTGGGGGTATTCATCACCTTTAGTGATAGTTCTAGTTTGATCAGTAACCAAAATGTTTGACCTAATTACGAGGGGTGATTGATAAGTCCGTGGCCTGAGGCAGGGAGCAGCAGTTTGACCTCAATATTTTCATTTATTTTTCAACGTAGTCACCTTGCAAGCTTACACACTTTGTCCAACGGTGTTGGAGCATTTGGATACCTTCCCTGTAGAAGGTGGCGTCTTGGGCCTCAAGAAATGCTTCAACAGCTTGTTTGACGTCACCATCAGTGCGAAAATGGCGGCCGCTGCGTTCCTTTTTCATCTTGGGGAATAGGTAATAGTCAGAGGGTGCTTAATCAGGTGAATATGGTTGATGCTCAACCATTTGGAAACCTTATTCCGGAATGGCAGCCATGGCAACAGTGGACTTGTGTGCTGGAGCATTGTCTTGATGAAAGAGCACACCTAATGACAGCTTGCCACGCCCTGTCTCCTTGATTTTTTCACGAAGCTGTCTCATGAGGTCAGCATAATACCTTCCCGTAATAGTGTGACCTCTTTCAAGATAATCCACTAGCAGCACACCTTTCGCATCCCAGAAAACTGTGGCCATCACCTTCCCAGTGGATGTTGTCGACTTGGCTTTTTTCGGGGGTGGTGATCCTAGGTGTTTGACTGTTTTGACTGTTGTTTTGTCTCAGGTTCGAAGTTGTGAACCCATGTTTCATCAACAGTTACAAACTGCTTGAGAAACTTCTCCTGATCTCGCTCAAACATGGCAAGGTTTTCCCTGGACATGTTGCACCGAACTCGTTTCTGGTCGAGACTCAGAAGTTTTGGGACCCATCTGGCAGAAACCTTTGTCATTTGCAAATCATTATGGAGAATTGCATGGACTCGTTGCTGTGATATACCCAGCTGTGTAGCAATGTACCGCTGTGTAATTCGCCAATCTGCCATAATCATATCATGGATTTTATTGATAGTGTCCTTTGAGGTGACAGTTGGTGGCCTGCCAGGATGGGGGTCATCTTCAAGACTCTCTCTACCGTGTTTAAATTCAGCGACCTATTTTTTTGCCATGCTATAACATGGGGCATGCTCCCCTAATGTAGCTACTATGTCCTCATGAATCTCCTTAGGTGATAAGCCTTTGAGGCCAAGGTATTGAATAATCGCGCGATAGCCAACGTTGTCCATTTGCTTAGAAGTACTCATAGTAAGTAGCTTTGAGAATCAAATTCTGGCAAACAACAGAGAGAAAAAAATATTTCTTTCTCTGCAAAGTGATTATAACACCTTTCCTACATGGACATCAAATGGTATGTTTATAAGTGGTCTGTTTCTACCTCAGGCCACGGACTTATCAATCACCCCTCGTATAATCATTTTGCACAGTTGTGGAAAAAGAATGTTTTAGAAATGAAGCAGACAAAAATTGTATGATCTGTCTGTTCATGGTCTCCTCTTGGGTTTAATACAAGTGATAGCTTAATACAGTGTGAAATGTATGCAGAAATCCTAGGAGCTTTCTGCATTACTTTCATCCGTATTAAGCAATCACCTGCTCTTATAGACCCTATGTTATTCATTATGTGGTCACTAGAGGTAGGTTCTACTGTTTTCAAAATTGGTTAAGTAGTATATTTATTTATCACATAACCTGCGGTGTGGGAGTGTCAAAACAGGGTGCCGTAAATTGCAGAAATTCAGGTGCATTTTTAGCTCGCCTGTTCTTAGAACAGCAGAGCTTATCTTATACCCCCGGCGTGAGGGTGGGCGTGAGCGTGCGCAGAGCGTGCGTGGAGCGTGGCCAAGGTTAAGGTTTTTTAAAAGCTTAATATTTGTACTAGGATGCTGAACTTTTGTATGGAAGTTCAGTTGGGGTCAAATATTGCTGTTATGAAGTTAAACATTAAAAATATTATTCAATTTTATCAATTTTTGACATGTTTTGGACTTAGTCCTTTTGGCCACTAATCACCAGGTTAAAGTTTTTTTGACGGGTTGTGTTAGGATGCTGAAATTTTGTATGAAGGTTCATTTGGGGTCAAATATTACTTTTATGAAGTTAAACATTAAAAATGTTTTTAGATTTGATTCAAATTTTGACATGTTTTGGACTTTAAATAGGTGGTTTTTTTGCCAAAAATCACCAGGTTAAAGTTTTTGGGACGGTTGGTATAAAGCTTAATATTTGTGCTATGATGCTGAAATTTGGTTAGAAGGTTCAAATTGTCGAGACCTTTCCGACCATGCCAACATTTTTGCCCTTCTGACCTTGACCTTGGCCTTTGACCTACTTTGGCAAAAAAAATTTAATGCCTCTATTATTGGAACCAATAGGCCTAGGGCTTCCATAATTGGTATGACCATGCCAACATTTTTACCCTTCTGACCTTTACCTTGACCTTTGACCTACTTTTACAAAAACCTTTAAATGCCTATAATATTTGAACCAATGGATCTAGGGCTTCCATACTTGGTATGCAACTTTCTTGTGTTAAGACTTTTCCAACAATATCATTGTTTGCCCTTCTGACCTTGACCTTGACCTTTGACCTACTTTTGAAAAATTCTTTAAATGCCTATATTATTGTAACCAATAGACTTAGGGCTTCCATACTTGGTGTGACCATACCAACATTTCTGCCCTTCTGACCTTGACCTTGACAGTTGACCTACTTTTACAAAAAATCTTTAAATGCCTATAATTTTTGAAAATGGACCCAGGGCTTCCATACTTGGTATACAACTTTTTTGTGTTAAGACTTTTCCAACAACATCATTGTTTGCCCTTCTGACCTTGACCGTTGACCTGCTTTTGCAAAAATCTTTAAATGCCTACATTATTGGAACAAATATGCCTAGGGCTTCCATACTTGGTATGAACATTCCAACAGTTTTGCCCTCCTGGCATTGACCTTGACCTTTGACCTGCTTTTGCAAAAATCTATAAATGCCTAATGACATTTGAACCAAATGGGGCAAAGCCTTCCATGCTTGGTATGCGACTTTCTTGTGTTAGGACCTTTCCAACAATATAATTGTTTTTGCCATGTTACTTTGACCTACTTTGGCAAATTTTTTTAAATGCCTATAAAATTTGAACCAGTAGGCCAAGGGCTTCCATACTTAGTATGCAACTTTCTTGTATTAAGACTTTTCCAACCATACCATTGTTTTTACTGTGTGACATTGACCTTGACATTTGACCTACTTTTGCAAAAATCTTTAAGTGCCTATAACATTGGAACCAATAGACCTAGGACTTCCATACTTGGTATGACCATGCCAACATATTTGCCCTTCTGACCTTGAGCTTAACCTTTGACCTACTTTTGCAAAAGTCTTTAAATGCATATAGCAATGGAACCAATAGGCCTAAGGCTTCCATACTTGGTATGTATCTTTCCTGTCTTAAGACTTTCCAACTATACCAATGTTTTTTACCATGTGACCTTGACTTTGACCTTTGACCTACTTTTGCAAAAATCTTTAAATGCCTATAATATTGGATGTGATGGGGATAGGACTTCTGTACTTGTTATGACCATACCAACATTTTTGCCCTTCTGACCTTCTCTTTTGACCTACTTTTGCAAAATTCTTTAACTGCCTATTACATTTGAACCTATAGGCCTAGGGCTTCTATATTTGGTATGTATCTTTATTAAACATCTTTTTAAGTTGCTGAAAATTGGTATTTGGTTGCATTTTGTTTCTGATATTGATGCAGTTAAGTTTAAATTGAAAATTGAATGATTTTTTTGTGTTCAATATGACATGTTTTAGACTTAACTTTTAAACAGACGAGCATCAGGTGGCTTTGACACCATTTCTGGTTTAGTCAAATTAGCAGTTTGAATCTGGATGTTAATAAATCTTAAAGAGAATATGTGGAACCAATGCATGATGCATTATGTTGTTAGCCAATCGTAGCGCAGCATGACTGATTCACTCCATGTGTATTACTATGCTGTTTGTAAACAAGGGCCAAAACAGCCATCAGTATTTTTCCATGGCTCTTTTTAAGGGTTATGTGATAAAAAGAATCTTACATTCGTGTTCATTACAAATTGTTTTTATGAAATTTGTTTACTACATGTATAATGAATATGACACTCCCTAAAGCTCATGTCATATTATTATAGTAACTTGTTTCATAAAAACAATTTGTAATGGACACTCATGTAAGATCCACTATGTCTGAATGTTGGTTCTGATGAGGATCTACACTGTTTTCAGGGCAAAGAAATAAGCTACTTACTGCTAATGAGTGATCAAAAGTGATCCTGATGGTGAAATTCTACATGGCAGTTCATCTGGGTTTTTTGAAACAGTTCAAATTCCTCCTTTTTGACTGCATCTACCATTTGTGATGTAAAAGTCACAAGAGCTAACCCGTATCCTGCTCTCAGTGACTCGATTTGCATTTGCAAATAATTTGGATCCAGACACTGAGTAACTTGGCATCTCATCAGGATCCAAGGTGTAAGACACCTGCTCTCATCTCATCAGGATCAAAGGTGTAAGACACCTGGTCTCATCTCATCAGGATCCAAGGTGTAAGACACCTGCTCTCATCTCATCAGGATCCAAGGTGTAAGACACCTGCTCTCATCTCATCAGGATCCAAGGTGTAAGACACCTGCTCTCATCTCATCAGGATCCAAGGTGTAAGACACCTGCTCTCATTTCATCAGGACCCAAGGTGTAAGACACCTGGTCAGTAGTTTCTCAATCTCAAAATTGTGCCAGAACCCAATTTGAGCAGACATTATTTGTTCACAGCATGGTAAGGGTTGATGCTTGTTTTCTTACAGATCACTTCATATGAGTCATACTGTGGTGGACTCCCTGCCCCAGAAGATTCAAACTCGCCTCTTAGATACAAATTCAGGTGAGCTAGATATTTGTCTTTATATCCTATTTGTTATTAACATGTGTTTGCAATAGTTTGATAAGGTTTAAGTTTTAACAGTTTCATCCAGATCAGACACCTGGTAACTTTGTGTATCTTAACTGATTACACCATACATACTCATGCAAGGAATGATGTATGTATCATTATGTATGTATCATTATGTATGTATCATTATGTATGTATCATTATGTACATGTATCATTATGTATGTATCATTATGTATGTATCATTATGTACATGTATCATTATGTATGTATCATTATGTATGTATCATTATGTATGTATCATTATGTACATGTATCATTATGTATGTATCATTATGTATGTATCATTATGTATGTATCATTATGTACATGTATCATTATGTATGTATCATTATGTACATGTATCATTATGTATGTATCATTATGTATGTATCATTATGTATGTATCATTATGTACATGTATCATTATGTATGTATCATTATTAATTACATTAACCCAATCCCTCATATAGACAACTTATGGCATATTTGCAAACAGAGTAGACCCAGACCAGACAGATCCTGTAGGAGCTGTCAGATCAGGGTCTGCTCAGTTTACTTTTGGAAATTAGAATAATTTAGATCTGATTCTGAAGTTTCTGTCACAGCCACACATTTCATTGTTAATTTGTTGTTGTAATAATTTATATCCATCAACATACATAAGTAATAAAATCTTAAATTACTAATTATTGGGGAAGGGTTAATTGTTATATTGTCATATGAACAAGAGATTGTTTGGCCATGGCAGACACTATAGAAACAGATCTATATCATTTCATAAGGAGCCATCTCATGGTAGTCTCCTCTATTTGCACAAGTGTTATAAGTATCCATGGAGTAATGGGTTAACCTGTATTCTACTGTAAAAATGATGTCAACTCAAGCTGTGATCTGGAGCAGTTTTGACTTACATTCATTATTCCAGGCTGTTGAAACTACTGATTGAGTTTGAGGCAAGTGTCATGTTAATGTGACACCTAGTTACAAACATGAACCAACAGTTCCATTAGGAGTCATATATCCATTTTCATTTTCAAAACAAAGCCCCCCCCCCCCCCAACTACAAATAACTTTGACATTTGTCATAAAATATAACTAAACAACATAGTGAAACTTATTTAGACTGAAATTCGCAAAAATAAATCTGTTTGAAACAGTTTTATGAGAGGAAAAACAACAAAATGTCATTTTTTTGGTCGCTGGAGCTCAGTTGCATATTATGAATATTAATTATATGCAGATTTTTTGTAATTTACATATACCAATACAAAAGAAAAATTCATACCCTTTCCAATGGTATATAGTTTTATGGGTCTTAGACAAATAACAAACACAGTATTAGTGATTACATACATCAGTACACATTAATAAATAATATTACGCAAATTTCCAAAATAGTGCTGTCAGAGAATGAAAGGGATATAAGACATAAAGATATAGCTGTGTTTATGCTTTCATGGTGGACTTAATTATGTCTCCCCCCATATTTATATGGGGAGACATATTGTTTTTGTGAGAGTTGTCTGTCTGTCTGTCTGTCTGTCCGTACGTACGTCCGTCTGTCCGTACACACATCTAGAAGAATTTGTCCGGACTTCTTCTTGGAAAGTATTTGTCAAATCAACACCAAACTCTACTCATATGTTTGTGGCAATAATATCTTGGTCAAATTCGATAGACATGTAAATCACATCAGTCGTTTAGGAGTTGCGGCCCTTTATTTGCAAAAATTACTTTTAAAAATGGCCCTTACTTTCTGTGGCAAAAAGTCTGAAGTGCGGGCATCAGTGTCCTATGGACACAGTCACATTTCTAGTTTTCACACTTTCTAGTCCGGGCAATAACTCCTATATTGCTAATACCATTGGATTGAAACTTCATATATGAAACTTCATGTCTGCACTATTTCTCAGCAACTACTGGCAGGATTTCAATGAAACTTTATCAGATGATGGGCATATCATATCATTACATTGTTCCGACTGGATCATTTGTCACAGACATGACCCTATGATTAATCACACGGGGGCTTATGTGAGGGTATTTATCACATTCAGTGATAATTTTAGTTCCACTTTTACCTAGGAGGCTACAGTATAATAAGTAAGTATGATACAAACTATTGTAAAATAATATTCATGTCTAACACTCAAAATATACAGTCTAATGTACATTAAATGCAGTCATGAATATATTTTGACATTGAGAAGAAATTAGCAGTTTACGCTGAACAATTTATGGGCAGAGGTGGTTTATCTCACCCATACAAAATATTGCTAGTGACTGTCATTTGAATCAACTTTTAACCGTTTCCGTGAGTCACATGTTTTACATAGGATTATACATGTATAGTAAAAAATCTTCTTGTCTCAAACCAAAAAGCCTAGAGCAGTGATATTTGGTATGAAGCATCATTTGGTGGACCTTTACAAAGATTTTCAAATTTTGACCCTAGGGTCAAAATTGTCCCCACCCTGGGGGTCACAAATTTTACTATGGATAATACAGTAAAAACTTTAAAAATCTTCTTGTCAGAAACTGAAAGGCTTAGAGCTGTGGTATTTGGTATGTAGCATCATCTAGTAAACCGTTACAAAGATTGTTCAAATTAAGCCCTAAGTGTCAAAATTGGCTCTGCCTCAGGGGTCACAAATTCTACTGAAAACATTGAAAATCTTATTGTCAAATTCCATAAAGCCTAGAGCTACCAAATTTGGTATGTTGTATCATCTGATAAGATTGTTCAAATTTTGTCCCTGGGGTCAATCTGGCTGTGCCCCGGGGGTCACATGTTTTACATAGGATTATATTAAGAAAAAAAAACCTCTTGTCTGAGAACCCAAATGCTTAGATCTGTGATAATTTTGTTTTGTAGTATTATCTAGTAGACCTCCTTAAAGACTAATCAAAGTTTGCCCCAGGGTAAAAGTGTCCCTGCTTTTTGGGTTGTCGGTTTACATAGAGTTATATATATAGTGAAATCTACAAACATCTTCTCTGAAATTAATATGGTCAGAGCTTTGATATAGATAACATTGCAAACCAGATGAGCTATACAGGGCCATGATGGCCCTCTTGTTTTCATATATTGCCTTTTGATGCCTTTGCAAACAGCATAGACCCAGATCAGGGTCTGCTCTATTTGCTAACAACATAATATAGGTCTTATTCTACAGTTCTTCCACAATAAGAATGGCCATTACAAAAATTCAGTGAATATGAAGTTATGAATTCTTGTATAAATAACGAGGGAGGATTAATCATGAAAATACTTCATTGAGAATTTGAGAGAAAGAAACTGTCATTTTCCAAGGAAATACTTGTAACTGTTACATAATTTGCTTATTGCAGCTGGTTTCCCAAAGGTGTGTTGATGAACTGTCTGAATGGAGCTAGGTACCTAGAAGATGGAAAGGTAAAACAGGATTGAAAACTTGTAGGGGAAGCATATTGCATACTGTTTCTCAGTCGAGATTATAGGTCTTTTTGAGGACCTAGGTTCACAATGACCATTTTGCCCAATTATTCCAAGAATATTCCTATGATCTCAAATGAGTTTCCAAATACAAGTTTGCAAAATAATTCTGAGACCCTACATTCTCATTTTAGGATCTAGGTTCTCGGCAAAAGTTGAGATCATTTGCACAATAATTCCAGAAACCCTTTGATTTTAATTGAGAGCTGTACATGATTGTGATCATTGTTATTAACCCTTTATTCTATAATTACACCTTTCTACACCTTCACAAACAGATACGACCCTGATCAGGGTTCTCTCAGTTTGCTTAAGGAATTATATAGATCTGATTTTACACTTTCTGACATGGTGAAAACTTCTATTGTTCATGTATAAAACGCAGTTATAAAATATTCATGATGACATTTTTATACGCCCAAAATTAACTTCAGTTGTATTATGATATTGCGCTTGTCCGTCTGTTCGTCAGTGCGTCCACTCAGCCGCTGCCGGAGTGAGTACCAACTACAACCAAGGGGCCAGGTCATGATTAGCAGAACAAAAGAAACCAATCGAGTTCATTCCATAACAATAGAACAAGGGGTCATGGCCCTTTGTTAAACAAAAGAAAATAACAAAAGGATTGGCCCTTGTTCTGATTTGTTGGCATGTTAGTCCGTCTGTCTGTCTGTTAGCCACATCTTTGTCCTCTCAATCATTTGACAACTATTGGGTGTGCTGTCTTCATACTTAGTAGGAATGTTGGCCATGGTTAGTAGATGACCCCTATAGATTTTGAGGTCAATGGTCAAGGTCGCAGTGACCTTCAACTAAAAAATATTGTCCACTCGATAACTTGATAAGTATTAGGTGTGCTGTCTACATACTTAGTAGGAAGGTTGGTCATGGCTAGTAGATGACCCCTATTGATTTTGAGGTCAATCTGTCTAAGGTTAAGGTCACAGTGACCTTTAACTAAAAAATCTTGTCTGCTCAATAGCTTGATAAGTATTAGGTGCGCTGTCTTCATACTTAGTTGGATGCTTGGTCATGGCCAGTACATGACCCCTATTGATTTTGAGGTCAATCGGTCAAGGTCATGGTGACCTTCAACTAAAAAATCTTGTCAGCTCAATAGCTTGATAAGTATTAGGTTTGCTGTCTTCAAACTTAGTAGGAAGTTTGGTCATGGCCAGTAGATGACCCCTATTGATTTTGAGGTCAGTCAGTCAAAGGTCAATATCATGGTGACCTTCAACTCAAAAATCTTGTCTGCTCAATAACTTAATAAGTATAAGGTGTGCTGTCTTCATACTTAGTAGGAAGGTTGGTCATGGCCAGTAGATGACCCCTTTCAATTTTGAGGTCAAAGGTCAAGGTCACAGTGACTTTCAACTCAAAAATCTTGTCCGCTCAATGACTTGATAACTATAAGGTGTGCTGTCTTCAAACTTAGTAGGGAGGCTGATCTTGGCATGTAGATGACACCTATTGATTTTGAGGTCAGTTGGTGAAAGGTCAAGAGCACAGGTTTCCTCCATTTCATTTGCTTTCTACAAAAGTTATATCAATTATACCCCTAGGTTCAAAATTGGCCCCGCCCCAGGGGTAGTCAGTTTTCAATAGAAACATATAGTAAAAGCTTTGAAAATCTTCTTCTCTGAAACTGGAAGGTTCTCAGCTTTCATATTTGGCACATAGCATCATGTTCAGATCCTCTACAAAAGTTATATAAATTATGCCCCTAGGGTCAAAATTGACACTGTCCCAGGACCGGCTAGTTTTCTATAGAAACATGTAGTGAAAACTTTGAAAATGTTCTCCTCTGATTGTCTGGTGAGCGATATCAGGCCATTCTGGCCCTCTTGTTTTAAAATAACAGGCATTTTCACTTAGGCTACTGCAGTCTGATTAGCTGATTGGTTTCCATGCAATATCTTCTCAAAGAATGGTCCAATTTTCACCAAATTTGCTCAGTGTACTTTATATCCAATTACCTCATATGGATTCTGTGGTTGGCATATTCTGCACATATTTATTGATGATGATACAATCTGATTACATGCATATTTAATTATGCTGCTGCAGTTCTGCTTTAGGAAAATCAGGCTGACAATGTGCAGGCGTATGCTATACCTCCTACGTGGGCGGGCCCTTCCTCGACAGTAGTCTAGTTTTGTTGAGATAGAAAAAATTAAATTGATATTTGTAGCAGACGCACTATTTGAATATGACAATAATCTGGTGTGAAGCATCCAATAATGCAGACACTTCCCTTATAGAACTGCATCCACTAATGTCTGATTGTCCTTTTTGGGTTGGCTCATTTTACATAAACCTTTATCTCATGACTATTCATGTAGGAAATCATTACTGAATGAATATTAATTAACTAAATTTCTGAAATTCTGCATGGTATTATAAACAATAGATTGTTTATTAGTATTACTGCAGATCCTCAACAGTGGACAAGGTGGCTATTAATACTGATGATGAGTGAACATAAGGCAATATTTTACAATGACAAATATATGTATATACACATAAGGCAATATTTTACAATGACAAATATATGTATATACACATAAGGCAATATTTCACAATCACAAATATATGTATATACACATAAGGCAATACTTTACAATGACAAATATATACACATAAGGCCATATATTTTATGAGTAGTGTTGTATACCACACATACAACCAAGCCAAGGGGTTCTGGGTCAACACTGTGAATGTTACATTTGATTTATGTTGACATGAGTGAGCTGACACAATATAGTCAGAGTATGTGTGTGTTTCCCTTGATTTACGGACATATAAACTTACGGAAAAGGATGATTTGGTTTTAAGTATAATTCTTAAATTAATTCCATTTTTAGCTCACCAGAGCAAAAAGTGTTCAGGGTGAGCTTTTGTGATTGCTTGATGTCCGTCATCCGTTGGTGTGCGTCGTTCATCGTCCGTCGTCTGTCATCAGTCGTCAACAATTTGAACCTTTAAAAATCTTCTCCTCTGAATCTAAAGGGTTCTCAGCTTTCATCTTTGGCACATAGCATCATCTGTAGGCCCTCTACAAAAGTTATATAAATTATGCCCCTGGGGTCAAAATTGTCCCCGCCCCAGGGGTACGTTGTTTTCTATAGAAACATATAGTGAAAACTTTGAAAATCTTCTCCTCTGAAGCTGGGAGGTTCTCAGCTTTCATAATTGGCACATAGCATCATGTTCAGGTCCTCTACAAAAGTTATATAAACTATGTCCCTGGGGTCAAAATTGGCCCTGCCCCAGGGGTGGCTAGTTTTCAATAGAAACATATACTGAAAACTTTGAAATTCTTCTCCTCTGAAACTGGATGGTTCTCAGCTTTCATATTTGGCACATAGCATCATGTTCAGCTCCTCAATAAAAGTTATATGAATATTGCCCCTGGGGTCAAAATTTGCCCTGCCCCAGGGCCGGCTAGTTTTCAATAGAAACATATTGCGAAAACTTTGAAAATCTTCTCCTCTGTTGTCTGGTGAGCGATATCAGGGCCATTCTGGCCCTCTCATTATTTATATTATCAATATCTATATCTTCAGTAGCTTTTGTTTTAACCCTTTACTTCATGATTATTCATGAAAGAAATGATGACATCATGAATGGTAATTACTGTCCATTTCAATTTACTTTGTCACTGAATTTGAATAGAGATTTTTTTTTCATTTCTTACCGGATTGAGATCAAATTTAAACCACTTGTGTCATCGTTTTTCACGAACTCTGTGTCCGAGTTTCCCTTGAATCCATCTTTAAATAAAGATTTCATGCATAAAAAACAATGTTTTCCCATTGTAAACATGTTCATTTCAAATTGCAAATTTCGGACGACTGACGTCAAATGTAACGTTCAATTTTAACTGAGTGTAATTATAGCTCTTAAAAGTTGGCGTCATACACAAAATTACATCATTTATATCATATCAGTATGCAATTTGCCCCTGTTGAAAAATTATACACTCCACTATCCATACATACGGCGGCCATTTGCAAAGAAACAGTTGATCGAATGAGCATGTAGAAAGTGAATTTTTGGCATTTTCTGCATGGCTTTGAGAGATATTTAGCATGGGAGCACCTATTTTAAAAGATGCGATCAAATGAAGTAGATTTAAGTCTGACTCGAAATGAAAAAAATCTCGATTTAAATTCGGTGACAATGTAAATTGAAATGGATAGTAAATATGTTTTTACAATAGCATAACAAGTGCAATTTTTCCCCAAGCAGAAACTGTAGAATCATGTCTATATTATGTCATAAGTAAAATCAGTAGAACCTGATCAAACAGCTCTTATAGGAGCCATCTGATCTGAGTGTACCCTATTTACAAGGTGTAGAAAGGCATATTTATGGAGTAAAGGGTTAAATATTCTATATTATGCATTGAATACTCTCAGGTTGTACATGTAATTTATTCATGGGAAGCCTTTTGAACACACATACCCTGTATGAAAGAGCACTATCTAATTGTGGTATAATAATAATGTTTTTTTACAATGGCTGAAACTGTAGAATCAGATCTGTATTACTTATTAAATAGTCAGATCTATATAATTTCACAAGTAAACAGAACAGACCTTGATCAGACAGCCCCTGTGCAGGAGTCATCTGGTCTGGGTATACTCTTGTTTGCAAATGCATGTAAAGGCATATTTATGGAGTAAAAGGTTAAGAATGCTAGTAAATACTTTACGATAGAAAATGATACGAATTAAAATTTTGAAGCAGACATAAAAGTATCAAACATTTTGATTCTGATATGTCAAGTTACTCAGCATCTCATCTGGATCCAAACATTTTGATTCTGATATGTCAAGTTACTCAGCATCTCATCTGGATCCAAACATTTTGCAAGGTAACCAAGAGTTCTACTGTAAGATGCAGAATTTTACAAGTGTGGAGTTGCACTATTTCCCCAGGTGGTTGAGATTGCTGCTGGAGGGTCTCTCTTGGACAACAGTGTACACCTTGGTTTCATGCCAGGGTTCAACATTGAAGGGTTTCCAAATCGTGATTCTACCATTTACACAAAGGAGTATGGGATACTGGATGCACACACCTGTGTCAGAGGAACAATTAGATATAAGGTTAGTGACATATCGTTAATAAATACCTTGCAGTAATATGTACTGTAAACCTGTCTCAACTCTTTGCCTGATAGAGACACCTTTTGACACTTTTGCAAACAGAATAGACCCAGATCAGACGGGTCCTATAGGAGCCACCTGATCAGTGTCTGCTGTGTTCACAATGTCATAATGATGTCTCCCACCACATAGTGGTATGGGAGACATTGATTTACTCCTTTTTGTCCATCTGTCTGTCTGTCACAAAATCTTGTCCGCTCTCTAATTCTAAAAGTTCTCATCCAATCTTCACCAAACCTTATAAAGATGTTTATGGCTATAATATCTAGGCCAAGTTCGATATCCAGCAAGATTGTTTCAGGAACATCAGAGTTATGGCCCTTGATTTATCCAAATTTCGCCTTTTTAGCCTTGTCCGCTTTCTAAGTAAAAAAGTCTCATCCAATCTTAAAACCTTATGAAAATGCTTATGGCTATAATATCTAGGCCAAGTTCAATAACCAGCAATTTGAGCTAGTCACTTAAATTTAGAGTTATGGCCCTTGAATAATACAAAATTGGCATTTTTAGCCTTGTCCACTCTCATCTAATCATCACTAAACTTTATGAAAATGTTTATGGTTATAATATCTAGGCTTCATTGTAAAGCAAATGATATAAACATCCTAATACCGTATAAGTGTTTTTTTACGCGGGACGCAAATTTCACGAAATCTACCTCAATTCAAATTTTCAAGTCTTTATTATTCGCGGAAACTGGGTGAAAATTAATTTTTCACGGAAACGAAATAAAAATCGTTCTTATCTTACCATGTTGTTTTGTATCTTTTTAGTAAAACAGCCATTGCAAATGGTGCATTCCAAACGAAGGGAAGTAACTCTGATAATCAGAGAGAAATATTTCAATGTACATGACAGTTTATAAACAAATAACATTCACTCATTTGGGCATGTTGTTTGTTTAAACAGTTTGAATAATTATCTGACACCAGTGATTGTTCACCCACATAACCCTGTGATTTACCTGTGTCACAATCACTAGGCGTACGTTAGCGGATTCGGATCAAACATCCAATTCACACATCAGACTGATAGGTGTGACTTCAATACAAACACCCTTAATTACATTTGTACATGCAAAACTGGCTTCGACTTACTGAAAACGCAGCCAGTTTGACCTCGGCTTAAAATTTATATTATAAAGAATAAATAAGAAGACCAAACTAGTCAGCTGCAATCACTGCTATTGCGATTTATTTACAACGGTATCTTTGAAAACTCGATTACCAAATTGGAACAAATTCTCCTTCGATACCCGTTTCTATATTACGTAATCATGCACACCGCATAAACTACGAATATACATGTGTCAAATGGCGGTGAAGGATGTTTATGTTTCACCATTTGTAGAAAGTTGTCGTCTGTTGTATAGGGAGAGAGGGGAAGGAATTTTTAGTGGATTATATTTACGCGTGTTTGATGGACACACGAACATAGCGAAAATTTCCTTCTCGCGAAAAAATCCATTTATACGGTATTCCACAAAAATAATCTTTGGAAAACATCCAATCATTTTTGAGACAGGAGCAGGTGGGGGACATATGTTTTTCTTAAAAAAAAAAAAAGCTCTAGTAATAGATCTGTTTCTACAACAACCAAACAATCCTGACTTTGTGTACTACTATAAAAGTTGAGTTATTCATGATGTCATTATTTCTTACAAGTCAATATTCATGGGGTAAAGGGTTAGGTAACCACTGAACACAAGTCTAACTCTAGGTCGTTGTCCCTTTACTGAATAGTCATGTAAGTAATAAACATATCATGAATATAAATTAGATCCATGTTTATAATGACACATAAAATACAGGAATTTTGGCAATGACAGAAGCTGTAGAATCATATCTATATTATATCATAAGCAAACAAAGCAGACACTGATCCTCATGACCCTGATGGCTCCCACAGGAACCATTTGATCTGGGTCTACTCTGTTTGCAAAGGTGTCGAAATGCGTATACATGTAGTTTGTGGGTTATGCGAGATGGTAGTTTAATGCAGGACATAAGTAATGCAGAAAGCTTGCATAATAGCTTGGTTTTTTTTAGCTTGTCTGTTTCGAAGAAAAGTCAAGCTATTGTGATCACTGGGTCGTAGTCGTCATTGTCGTTGTCGTCAGCAGCTAAATTGCTAAAGGTTAACATTTAAAATGTGTACCCTTAATTATTGGAATGCCAGATACGAGTGACCTAGCATTTGTAAACAGTGCAGACCCAGATCAGAGGACTCCTAGAGGAGCCCTCTGATCAGAGTCTGCACCGTCTTTTAAACTGAGTGGATTTGATACTCTTTATATACTCAAATTGCCATGTTAATGTAACTCTTGAGCATCTTGATATATCCCAATGTCCGTATACGTTTTACACATACCAATAACCTCTCTGTCAGCTTTAATGAAAGGCAACTTCATATCAGCTTGTCTACAGTCAATTAGCTATTGATAGAGCAAACTATGGTTGATTTCAGTGTATTTTTAACACCTGTTCATTTATTATCAATCCAAACAATTAGTATTACTAATAGCCTGTTTATCTATTTTGAGGGTTTGTGAGTGTTGCTTACAGCCTTGTTTATACCCCCACAAACGAAGTTTTGGGGGTGTATACTGGAGTCACCATGTCCGTCCGGTTTTCCGTCCGTCCGTCTTGTCCGGATCATAACTTCCAAAGTATTAAAGCTATTGAGTTCAAACTTCATATATAGATAGATCACATTGATCGCAAGTGCAGAGCACAAGGTTTGTAACTCTGTCTTCAGTATTTTTGGAATTATTGCCATTTGTTATTTTTCATTTTTCCGGAGTTTTTTTTCTAAACCTTTAAAGATATTGATGTGATATGTGGTTTGTGGCTTTATTATAATGAGTTACAGATCAAGTTTGATTTCGTTATGCTTCATTGATTTTTCACCAAAATACAGTGATTTTACTTAAAAAAATTCAGGTTTTCCGGAGTTTTTTTCTACAGCATTGCAGAGATTGATGTGATATTTGGTATGTAGCTTTATAATAATGAGTTACAGATCAAGTTTGAATTTTGTTACACTACATTGATTTTTAACGGAATTACAGCATTTTGACTTAGAAATTTTTAGGAAATTTCAGGTTTTCCGGAGTTTTTTTCTAAACTGTTGCAGATATTGTAGTGATTTATTTCTATAATAATCACTGTGTCGAATGTGCTAGTGGGGGTATTCATCACCTTTAGTGGTAGTTCTAGGTTTAACTCACCTGAGCATGATGTGCTCAAAATGAGCTTGTGATAGTGCTGTGTCTGGTGTTGTCCATCATCATGCGCCATCCCTCATGTGTCATCAGCAATTTATTTATCATCTCCTAAACCCCTGGGCCAATTGTGACTAAAGTTCACAGAAATGGTCCCTGTTAGGTTCTCTTGGGTCCTCTTTGGTGACACTCTTCCAAAAGTGTTAAAACCTTTTTATGGGGGAGAAGGGGGGGGGGGGTGCCCTGTCTGTCTGTTTGTCACCAACTTTAACATTGGTCATAACTTTTGAGCCAGTGCATAATTATGTATCTCATAAAGCTGCACATTTGTTTTGAGGGGTGACATGTTAAGGTCATCCTTCAAGGTCAGAAGTCAAATATATAGGTCAAATCACCGACTTTAGCATTGGCCATAATTTTTGAACCAGTAGAGATAGAGACTTGATATTTGGCATGCATGTGTATCTCATGAAGCTGTATATTTTGAAGGGTAACATGTCAAGGTCAAGGTCATCCTTTAGGGTCAAATGTTTCAGCAAATTTAACATTGGGCTTAACTTTTGAATCAGTAGAGATAGAGATTTGATATTTGGCATTCTTGTATATCTCTTGAAGCCATGCATTTTCAGGGGTGACATATCAAGGTCATCCTTCAAGGTCAAAGGCCAGATATATAGGTTAAATCACTTACTTTTGAACCACTTATAGAGATAGAGACTTGATATTTTGCTTGCATGTGTATCTCATGAAGCCTCACATTTTGAGTGGTTACGTGTCAATGTCAAGGTCATCCTTCAAGGTCAAAGGACAAATGTATAGGTCAAAGTTTACATTCACTATACTGTGAGGGGCATAGTGTAGTGTTTCACAAACACATCTTGTTATTCGTTAGAAAACGTGGGACCAGGGACTGGGCTTCTTACGAGTATATGGCTATAGTGGGAATTTCAAATATCTTCTTTTCTAATACTACTGGGCATATTTCATTATAATTATATAGGTATGGTCCTACCAAATTTGTTCAAATAATTTTGAAACATGACTGTCAGAGGGCAGGGCTATTTTTCTTGTTATGGCTATAGAGAAGTTTTCAGAAAATTTCTACAGTAAAGCTTGTTTGTAATGTTTCACAAGGGACCGTGGAAAAGAAAACGTTATAACAAAGAAACGTTATAAATATTTTATCTTTCATTCCGAGCAACAAGCTACCTGTTACTTCCGTTACTTCTTTTGAATCGATTTTTTTTTTCTATTTCTTACCGGATTGAGATAAAGTGTAAATCACTTTGTTGTTGTTTATAGGAACTCTGTGTCCGTGTTTCCCATGATTGCATATTAAAATAAAGATTTCCCTATTGTAAACATCTTTTCAAATTACAAATGGCGGACGATTGATGTCGAGTGGAACTTTTTTCCGAGGGTTAATACAGCTCTTAGAATTTGATGTCGTATTATAAAATTGGATCGAGATCAGGTTCCAAACAGTAATAGTTTTAACAGGATACAGATTAAGAAAAGCACGAAAGTAACTACAAATCAGACTTGAGTTTGACAGATCAGATTCAACGGCGCGGTAATGATAGAACTCGGACCGAATCTCAACAGAAAGTGAATGGTTTAATTTGAAGCAGCAATTCGCAGCTGATAATTCTTTATTTTAATTGACCCTGTACACATGTATTTACTCAGTGTTAAACGAAAGATGCCATACAATTAGGTGTCAAGTAATGACTCTAAGTTTTCAAACACGCCTTTTGAGCGATTTTCAAGGTTAATCGATTCACATGCATGACCGTTGTCATCGCCACACTACGGACAAATGTTATAATTACAGCTATTAGCAGTTTGGGACAAACTCTCTCAAACGTTTAAAACAGGAAAAACGTTCAAAACAAAAACGTTGTATCTGATCTTTTGCAATATAGATAGAGAAGGCATTTGGCCAGGACTGGCCATTCTAAAGTTTTATCAAAGGAAACGTATTAACCAAGAACGTTCTATCAAATCTGTACTCTGAAACCACAGGGCAGATCTAATTTTTAGGAGTTGTTGCTAATGTGACCCTCTACCAGAATTTTATATTGCTCAAGGTAATGGAATTTGTTAAAAAAAACAAGGTCACTAGGGGCGGGACTAATATTCCTTATATGACTACTACATATAGTTTAGCGAAAATCTCCCTAAACCACCAGGCAGATTTTGATATGGTTTTGCAGGAATGTTGCTTAGATGACACTTTACCAAAGTTAAATCATTGTCATTTAATTGTCGTCTGAGCGCTCATTCGGACTGAAATTAGACTATCACTAGGTACTTTACTCTTTTTTTTTAATGGAATCACCCTGTCTGGTGGTCGGTCGGTCTGTCCGCATTTGAACATGGCTAGTTGGTGTCGCCAAATCCTCCTTCAGTTTTAAAGTTATTGATTTGATATACATAATAGCCACAAATGATAGATGTGCAAGATGCAATTTTCATGTGTTTAGCACTGGGCTTTGCAGATTTATCTCCCCTTGAACTTTGAGTATTTTTTGTCATTTTGGCATGAAACATGGGAAGTTGGTGTCACTAACTCCTCCTTCAATTTGAAAGTTATTCAATTTATATTTGGTATACATAAAAACCATGAATAGCAGATATGCAAGATGCAGTTTTCATATGTTTAGTTGCAAGCATCATAGAATTATCTCCCGTTGAACTTTGCCTATTTTTGTGTTTTGGTCCTGTTATAATGGGTAGTTTGTGTCACAAACTTGGTTTTGAAAATCAAAGCTGCTGTATGGGGGTATTCATATTCGATGATCTGTTTCTTTGCAAACGGTCGTTGCATGTATAGATAGTAGAGCATATTATATTTCAACAGGGATGAATTGCATACTGATATGAAAATAAATGACTTAATTCCATAAATGACGTAAAGTTCTAAGATCTATAATTATACCCCCGCAAACTTGTTTGAGGGGGTATACTGGAATCAGCCTGTCCTGCAGTCAGTCGGTTGATCGGTCGGTTGGTCATGTGGTCGGTCGGTCTGTCCGTCCGCATTTGAACATACATGTAGGTAGTTTGTGTTGCAAACTCCTCATTCAGTTTTAAAGTTATTGAATTTATATTTGGTATACATAATAACCACGAATGGTAGATGTGCAAGACACAACTTTCATGTGTTTACTATTGGGCATTGCAGAATTTTCTCCCCTTGAACTTAGAGTATTTTCTGTCATTTTGGCATGAAACATGTGGAGTTGGTGTTACAAAATCCTCCTTCAGTTTGATAGTTATTCAGTGTGTAAGTGCTATACATAATAACCATGAATAGTAAATATGCAACACTCAATTTTCATCTATTTAGTGCTGGGCATTGCAGAATTATCTCCCCTTGAACTTTGAGTATTTTTTGTTATTTTGGCATGATACATGGGGATTTGTGTCGCAAACTCCTCCTTCAATTTTAAAGTTATTCAATTGATACTTGCCATACAAAATAACCACAAACAAATGTGAAAGACACAAATTTACTTATGTTTAGGACTGGGCATTGCAGATTTATCTCCCCTTGAACTTAATTTTTTGTCATATATGCATGAAACATGGGGAGTTTGTGTCACAAACTCCTCCTTCAGTTTTAAAGTTATTCAGTGTATAAGTAGTATACATAATAACCATGAATAGTAGATCAGCAACACTCAATTTTCATGTGTTTAGGGCTAGGCATTGCAGAATTATCTCCCCTTGAACGTTGAGTAATTATACCCCCACAAACAGAGTTTGAGGGGGGTATACTGGAATCAGCCTGTCGGTCGGTCGGTCGGTCCGTCCGTCGGTCTGTCTGCAAAATCTTGTACGGCGAACTCCTCCTTCAGTTTCAACCCGATTCACTTGACACATGGCATAATTGTTAATCAGGAGTAGTAGATGTGCAAGACACAAATTTCAGGTCTCTGTGACCTTGACCTTGACCTTTGGCCTTGAAATTGGTCTTGAAATTGGCAGGCAAAATCTTGTACGGCGAACTCCTCCTTCACTTTCAACCTGATTCACTTTATACTTGGCATAAATGTTACTCAGGAGTAGTAGATGTGCAAGACACAAATTTCAGGTCTCTGTGACCTTGACCTTGACCTTTGGCCTTGAAATTGGTCCTGAAATTGGCAGGCAAAATCTTGTACGGCGAACTCCTCCTTCACTTTCAACCTGATTCACTTGATACTTGGCATAAATGTTACTCAGGAGTAGTAGATGTGCAAGACACAAATTTCAGGTCTCTGTGACCTTGACCTTGACCTTTGGCCTTGAAATTGGTCTTAAAATTGGCAGGCAAAATCTTGTACTTTGAACTCCTCCTTCACTTTCAACCTGATTCACTTGATACTTGGCATAAATGTTACTCAGGAGTAGTAGATGTGCAAGACACAAATTTCAGGTCTCTGTGACCTTGACCTTGACCTTTGGTCTTGAAATTGGTCTTGAAATTGGCAGGCAAAATCTTGTACTTTGAACTCCTCCTTCAATTTCAACCTGATTCACTTGATACTTGGCATAAATGTTACTCAGGAGTAGTAGATGTGCAAGACACAAATTTAAAATCTCTGTGACCTTGACCTTTGGCCTTGAAATTGGTCTTAAAATTGGCAAGCAAAATCTTGTACGGCAAACTCCTCCTTCACTTTCAACCTGATTCATTTGATACTTGGCATAAATGTTACTCAGGAGTAGTAGATGTGCAAGACACAAATTTCAGGTCTCTGTGACCTTGACCTTTGGCCTTGAAATTGGTCATGATATTGGCAGGCAAAATCTTGTACTTTGAACTCCTCCTTCAATTTCAACCTGATTCACTTGATACTTGGCATAAATGTTACTCAGGAGTAGTATATGTGCAAGACACAAATTTCAGGTCTCTGTGACCTTGACCTTGACCGTTGGCCTTGAAATTGGTCTTAAAATTGGCAGGCAAAATCTTGTACTTTGAACTCCTCCTTCACTTTCAACCTGATTCACTTGATACTTGGCATAAATGTTACTCAGGAGTAGTAGATGTGCAAGACACAAATTTAAAATATCTGTGACCTTGACCTTTGGCCTTGAAATTGGTCTTAAAATTGGCAGGCAAAATCTTGTACTTTGAACTCCTCCTTCACTTTCAACCTGATTCACTTGATACTTGGCATAAATGTTACTCAGGAGTAGTAGATGTGCAAGACACAAATTTAAAATATCTGTGACCTTGACCTTTGGCCTTGAAATTGGTCTTAAAATTGGCAGGCAAAATCTTGTACGGCAAACTCCTCCTTCACTTTCAACCTGATTCACTTGATACTTGGCATAAATGTTACTCAGGAGTAGTAGATGTGCAAGACACAAATTTCAGGTCTCTGTGACCTTGACCTTGACCTTTGGCCTTGAAATTGGCAGGCAAAATCTTGTACTTTGAACTCCTCCTTCAATTTCAACCTGATTCACTTGATACTTGGCATAAATTACAGAATTTTCTCTATTTGAACTTTGGGTATTTTTGTTATTTGGTCCTGTTACATGTTCAAAACTTGGATTTGCAATCAAGGCTGCCGTGTGGGGGTATTCATCACCTTTAGTGATAGTTCTAGTTTTGTCATTTCCGCATGAAACATGGGAATTGTTGCCTCAAACTCCTCCTTCAATTTTAAAGTTATTCAATTGATAGTTTACATACATAATAACTACAAATAGCAGATGTGCATGACACAATTTTCATGTGTTTAGCGCTGGACATTGCAAAATTATCTCCCTTTGAACTTTATGTATTTCTGTGTTTTTGTCCAGTTACATGGGTAGTTGGTGTTACATACTTGAATTTGCAATCAAAACTGCCATGCAGGGGTATTTATCACCTTTAGTGATAGTTCTAGTTACCCTTGGAAAAAATAGAATATTCTACTTGATCTCATTTGTCGGCCATTTGCAATTTGAAATGAACATGTTTACAATGGGTGAACATTGTTTTTAGGCCTGAAATCTTTATATAAAGATGAATTATGTCTCCCCCATTTATATTTGGGAGACATATTGTTTTTGGTCGAGTTGTCTGTCGCACTCGTGTCCGCTCCATATCTCTCACAAATATGGAAGGATTTCAAAATTCTTTGACACAAATGTTCGACTCAACAAGATGATGTGCAGAGCATTTGATTCAGGCACGTTGGTCAAAGGTCAAGGTCACAATTCAAGGTCATATGTTTTTAGCCACACCTATCGTGTCCGCTCCATAATTATCTCTTAAACCCTTTGAGGGATTTCAAAATGCTGTGGCACAAATGTTCTCCATAGCAAGGCGATGTGCAGACAGCAGAATTCAGGTACATTCTTCAAAGGTCAAGGTCACAATTCAAGGTCAAATGTTTTGGTCTTAATTTTCATGTCTGTTCCACATCTGTATAACCCTTGGAAGGATTACAAAATGCTGTGGCACAAATGTTCTCCTTAACAAGCCGATGTGTAGACATCAGGATCAGGCATGTGAGTCAAAAGGTCAAGGTCATGGTCACAATTCAAGGTCAATTATTCACACTTTATTTTCTGGACGATAACTCCTACATGGCTAATGACATTTGATTGAAACTTCATACATTGACAGAGCATGATGAGAAGGAATGTCATGTATAAGGGCCATAACTCTGGCTTCAATACTTTTGAAGTTATTGCCCTTTGTTACATTTTTTTTGTCCGATCAATAACTCCTGTTCTACTGTTGCTATTGGAATGACATTTCATGTGTGGAAAGAGCATGATGGAAGGAAGGGTTATGCATAAGTATCATAACTCTGGCTTCAATAGTATAGGAGTTATTGCCTCCCATTTTCTGCAGAGTTATGGGACTTTGAAATTTTTACATGGCAATTTTGTCTGCAGGGTTTCTCCATATCCTTTAATTGGATATTTATTAAATTTCTTGGATTTATTAGCATCATGCCTAGTTGTGCATATTATTCCTGTTCCGATTTGATGATTTTCTGCAGAGTTATGGGACTTTGAAATTTTTACATGGAATATTTTGTCCGCGGGGTTTCCCCAAAAATCTTTTATCGGATTTTCATGAAACTTCAATAGGATTTATAAGCGTCATGCCTAGTTATGCATAGTTTATTCCGTTTCTGGTTTGATGATTTACTGCAGAGTTATGGGACTTTGGAAAATTTTGTCCACGCGCTCGGGGAGACATCAGTTTTTGTATCAAAAACAATTCTAGTTCAAGGGAAACTCGGACACAGAATTCCTGAAAAACGATGACACAAGTGGTTTAAATTTGACCTCAATCTAGTAAGAAATGAAGAAACAATATGGATTAAAATTCAGTGACAAAGTTTATTGAAATGAACAGTAGATCAATACACATTTGAGCAGATAACCTATTGTCTCATTTTAGCAATAGAGGGCCATGATGGCCATGTATTTATTTCGGGGGTCTTTATTTATTTCAGGGGTTTGTGAATGTGGCTAAAGGCCTCATGAATCTTGGTCTCCTTAGTAATGAACCTGAAGCTGTCCTCCACTTCAATGGGCCTGAGAAAACATGGGTGAGTACAAGTCCACATACTGTATAATAAAAACCCATATTGTTCTACCTAAACCATAATTGTGACTACATGTACTCCTTAGGATAATCTCACAGAGACAACTCAAATGAGTAGTGATAACTATGATGTAGTGGAGAAATGAAGAGAACAGCTTACCCTCTTATCTGGAGCCCCAGGTGAGTATTTTTGGTCCAGGTGAGTATTTTTGGTCCAGGTGAGTATTTTTGGTCCAGGTGAGTATTTTTGGTCCATTCATATGAGTAAGCAGCCCAGGTAAGATGTGTAAAATAAAACATTTTCAAGAATTTCTCCACTAAACCCTGTGCTTTGACTACTCTTTAGACAAGTCTATTCCAAACGATTCTAAAGAGTGGTCACAACATACGGTTTGGTGTGAAAATGACAATGTTAGTAACTATACAAATAACTATAAAGTTTGAGGGGGTATACTGGAATCGCCCTGTCCTCTGGTTCGTACGTTGGCCAATCAGTTTGTCCAGCGGGCGGTCTGTCCGTCCACATATGAGCATTGGTAGTTGGTGTGGCAAACTCTTCCTTCCATTTGAAAATTATTATGCCTCCACATAGTGGTGGCATATAGGGTTGCCCTTGTCCATACATCCATCCGTAGGTACATCCATACGCACATCTAGAAGAATTTGTCTAGGCTCTTTCTTGGAAAGTATTTGTCCAGTCCACACCAAACTTTACACACATGTTTGTGAACTTGTTCAAGTTTGATAGCCATTTAAATCACTTCAGTTGTTTAGGAGTTGCCACCCTTTATTTGCAAAAATGAATTAAAAAATATCTTGTCCGGACTACTTCTTGGGAAGTATTTGTCCAATCCACACCAAACTTTACAGACATGTTTGTGGCCATTATATCTTGGTCAGGTTTAGGCTATTATTATTTACCTTGTGACCAGAATATAAAGAATTAGATTTTTATAAATAAAATCTGTTTTAGTTAGAAATACTTACCTGTTTTGAAAGGGATTCCCTCCTCCCACCCCGCATATTTTCTTTTATTTAGAGAGCATAACCAAATATTCAATATCGCATGCTAGGGAATGGGCTAAATAGCATGCAGCTATGCAGGTTAGCCATGCAGTACCTATGGGACTTCTTTCTATTCCGGTCACAAGGTAATTAATAATAGCCTTAGGCAGATTTCACAGCAGGTAAGTATTTCTAACTAAAATAGACTTTACTTACAAAAATCTAATTTATAATCAAGATTGGGCTTAATGCATGTACTTTATCAACTGTAAAATCCTTAATGCTTTAACACCTGTCAGGATGAGTTTCTTACCATTATCAGACTAAGGATCACCTGACTTGGATCTAGATGAAACAAATTATGCCTTCCACCACAAAGTGGTGTGCGAGACATATTGATTTACTCCTTTCTGTCCCAAAATCTTGTCCGCTCTCTAATTCTAAAAGTTCTCAGCCAATTTTTACAAAACTTTATGAAAATGTTTGTGGCTGTGATATCTCGGCCAAGTTTGATATCCAGCAAGATTGTTTTAAGAAACTTCGGAGTTATAGCCCTTGATCTATCCAAAATTGGCCTTCTAGCCTTTCTCTAAGTCAAAAATGTCTCATCTAATCTTCACCAAACCTTAAAAAAATGTTTATGGCTATAATATCTAGACCAAGTTTAATAACCAGCAAGATTAAACTAGGCACTTTAGAGTTAATGGTCCTTGAATAATTCAAAATTGGCCTTTTTAGCCTTGTGCACTCTCTAAGTGATAAAGGTCTTACTTTTTAGCCTTGTCCACTCTCTAAGTCATAAAGGACTTACCTAATCATAACCAAACCTTAGGAAACATTTTATGGTTATAATATCTAGGTCAAGTTGAATAACTAGCAATATTGGATCAGGTACTTCAGAGTTACGTTTGAATTGTTGAAAACTGGGCTTTTTATGCCCCCACATAGTGGTGGCATATAGGGTTGCCCTTGTCCGTATGTACGTCCGTACGCACATCTAGAAGACTTTGTCCGGACTTCTTCTTGGAAAGTAATTGTCCAATCCACACCAAACTTTACACACATGTTTGTGGCCATTATATCTTGGTTCAGTTTGATAGCCATACAAAACACTTCAGTCATTTAGGAGTTGCAGCCCTTTATTTGTGAAAATGACTTTTAAAATGGCCCTTACTTTCTGTGACAAAAAGTCTGAAGTGGGGGCATCAGTGTCCTATGGACACATTTCTACTTTCAGCTTTATTTGCTCTATAATCAAAAAGTCCTCATCCAGTCTCCAACAAACTTCATAAAAATGGTATTGGCCATAATGTCTTGGTCAAGTTTAATAAGCTGCAAAATTACACCAGGCACTTTGGAGTTATGGCCCTTGAATTATTCAAAATTGGCTGTTTTTCAAGTTAGATAAACACCCTTATTGTAGAAGGCATGTCAGTAAACACGCTTATTGTAGAAGGCATGTCAGGATTATGGTCCTGGTCAACTTAAGTAATTTCAACCTTGAATTTCATGTCCAGCCTTCAAGGGTATTCATTAAATCTGGTTAACTTATTTTCTGTTTCAACCTCGGATTTGTGTTTGCAGATTTCATGTTTTTAGCTATATCGTCCAGAATTTATATCTGTAAAAACTGGTTTTCTTTGAATTCATCAATGACTTATGTAAGAATGACATATTTTATTTATTTTGGCATTTGTAGAGCTTATCATAGCTTCATTGTAAAGCAAATGACATAAAACATCCTAAAATAATCTTTTGAAAACATCTAATCCTTTTTGAGACAGGAGCAGGTGGGCGACATGTGTTTTTCTTAAAAGCAACCTCTAGTTATTGTGTCATTTTCAGCGTTCATATTTCTGCGAAAAATTTGGTACATCATCGGACATGCTTGAGGACTCCTTGAAGGACTTGATCTATGACCTTGTGGGAAAAGATGACGAGAGGCTTGAGGCTGTTATTGGGTAAGATTTGTTTTTCACTCCCCTCCTGCTATACTTTGCAACAAATTACACTCATTTCCTTTCCATCATGAATATTCATGTCAGAATTAATGACCACAGGGATTTTTTGGGGCTAAAAATGGCAGAAAATGTAGAATCAGATCTGTATAATTAGGGCCCTATGGGAATCAAATTTTCTGTCTGAACATCCGTCAACACTTTTGATGTGACACGATAACTCAAACAGTACTTCATATATTGGTTTCATATTAGTATCATCAGAGGAAGACACCTATAGTATTTGGGTATTTAGTATAGTATTCCTGTAGCAGTCTGCTCTGTTTGCAAAGGTGTGAAAAAGCATTTTTCATGAGAAAGGGTTACTACTTCAAAGGAGATTTTGCTTCAAACTCTTTTCAACAACATTGAATTCACTGATAGTGTGCTTGGTGTTTGCGCTAGTCATCATGAATTCACTGATAGTGTGCTTGGTGTTTGCGCTGGTCATCATGAATTCACTGATAGTGTGCTTGGTGTTTGCGATGGTCATCATGAATTCACTGATAGTGTGCTTGGTGTTTGCGCTGGTCATCATGAATTCACTGATAGTGTGCTTGGTGTTTGCGCTGGTCATCATGAATTCACTGATAGTGTGCTTGGTGTTTGTGCTGGTCATCATGAATTCCTTGATAGTGTGCTTGGTGTTTGCGCTGGTCATCATGAATTCACTGATAGTGTGCTTGGTGTTTGCGCTGGTCATCATGAATTCACTGATAGTGTGCTTGGTGTTTGCGCTGGTCATCATGAATTCACTGATAGTGTGCTTGGTGTTTGCGCTGGTCATCATGAATTCACTGATAGTGTGCTTGGTGTTTGCGCTGGTCATCATGAATTCACTGATAGTGTTCTTGGTGTTTGCGCTGGTCATCATGAATTCACTGATAGTGTGCTGGTGTTTGCGCTGGTCATCATGATTTCACTGATAGTGTGCTTGGTGTTTGCGCTGGTCATCATGAATTCACTGATAGTGTGCTTGGTGTTTGCGCTGGTCATCATGAATTCACTGATAGTGTGCTTGGTGTTTGCGATGGTCATCATGAATTCACTGATAGTGTGCTTGGTGTTTGCGCTGGTCATCATGAATTCACTGATAGTGTGCTTGGTGTTTGCGCTGGTCATCATGAATTCACTGATAGTGTGCTTGGTGTTTGCGCTGGTCATCATGAATTCATTGATAGTGTTCTTGGTGTTTGCGCTGGTTATCATGAATTCACTGATAGTGTTCTTGGTGTTTGCGCTGGTCATCATGAATTCACTGATAGTGTGCTTGGTGTTTGCGCTGGTCATCATGAATTCACTGATAGTGTGCTTGGTGTTTGCGCTGGTCATCATGAATTCACTGATAGTGTGCATGGTGTTAACCATTTACTGGAGAATATTTCACCCTTTACTACATGAATATTTATTAAAGAAATACATGTAACAACATCATGAATAGTAATTAGATTATTTTATATAATGGCACATGGACACATTTTATAAACAGAGATGCTCCTGATCAGACAGTTCCTACAGGAGCCATCTGATTTGGGTCTACTTTGTTTCTACAGGCATAGAAAGGTATATTTACAGTGTAGCAGGTTAACAACAGAAACTCAGAACCTGTAGGAGTTGTGTGATTGTGGTCTGCTCTGTTTGTTCACACGTTACAGAACTGATTCTTTATTGGAGTTGTGTGATTGTGGTCTGCTCTGTTTGTTCACACGTTACAGAACTGATTCTTTATTGGAGTTGTGTGATTGTGGTCTGCTCTGTTTGTTCACAAGTTACAGAACTGATTCTTTATTGGAGTTGTGTGATTGTGGTCTGCTCTGTTTGTTCACACGTTACAGAACTGATTCTTTATTGGAGCTGTGTGATTGTGGTCTGCTCTGTTCGTTCACACGTTACAGAACTGATTCTTTATTGGAGTTGTGTGATTGTGGTCTGCTCTGTTTGTTCACACGTTACAGAACTGATTATTTATTGGAGTTGTGTGATTGTGGTCTGCTCTGTTTGTTCACACGTTACAGAACTGATTCTATATTGTTTGCTATTTTTAATTCAAATATATATTCATAATCAGTGATGTATTACATGAATATTCATCAAGTAAAGAGTTTGACCTGATAATCAGGGACATGACTTTATGCAGTTTGGATCCAGATCAGCAGTAGATTATCTCAGCATCTAATCAGTTACCATTTATATTTTCTTCTATGGATAGTCAGAGCTGTATATAAGAGGATTACTAAAGTCTTGTCTATCTTAACCCTTTACTCCATGTTGTCTATCTTAACCCTTTACTCCATGTTGTCTATCTTAACCCTTTACTCCATGTTGTCTATCTTAACCCTTTACTCCATGAATATTCATGTAAGAAATATTGACATCATAAATATTAATAAGATTAATTGCTATAATAGCACATGGACACAGAAGGTTTTGCCCGTGGCAGAAACTGTAGAATCACATCTATATTATATCACAAGCAAACAGTGAACCCTGATCAGACTGCTCCTATATATGCGAGTCGTCTGAATGTGGTCTACATTGGGTGCAAATGCATAGAGGTATACTGTATAGACCCAGATCAGATACTGCGTGTATTGAAGGAGCTCCTATTGTGGGCCTAACTGTTACACAAATCTGTGCGGCAGACACGTTTTCTCATGTATATAGTACAGTAGAATCTCCTTGTAGTGACATGTATAAATTATTATTATTATTTATTATTATACCACATTTATATAGCACTCTTTTCACACAGGATATGTGCGTTCAAAAGCGCTGTACATGGATGAAATCAATAATCGGAACGAACCGCATGATTATCTATCCAGACAATGAAAGATTTACAATAGATATACGATAAATATAAAAATCACTTAGCGGGACGGAAACGCATGATCGTCCATCCGGTCAGTGAAGGATATACAAAAGATATACAATAGATATGAAATCATAAAGCGGAACTAACGGCATGATTGTCCATCCAGTTAATGAAATGTATGCAATAGATATACAATAAATATAAAATCACTAACCGGTAGGAACCACATGATTATCTACCCGGTCAATGAAAGATATGCAATAGATATATGATAAATATATAACCACTAACCGGTAGGAACCACATGATTATCTACCCAGTCAATGAAAGATATGCAATAAATATACAATAAGTATAAAATCACTAACTGGTAGGAACCACATGATTAATTACAAAGTCGGTGAATTATAAGCAATAGATATACAATAAATAGGATATACAATAAATGTACTTGGAAGCAAGTGATTGTTTAATGCAAAACTGAAGTACGTAATGTATAAAGATTTCTGCATAACTTTTGCAATGCATTATTCACCTATCTTATAACTTCAGAATTAGGTTTCTTTGGTTGTAGTAAAAAAATTATACTGTACTTTGTATCTTGAAGACAGAGAGTATACAACAAGGCAAATATTGACATGGTCAAAGTCACTATGAGCAAAGTCAGAAAGCCTTTGATCTTATTGGGTTTTCATTAGAAAGCCTTTGATCTTATTGGGTTTTCATTTTATCCTTTGATCTTATTGGGATTTCATTTTAGCCTTTGATCTTATTGGGTTTTCATTTTAGCCTTTGATCGTATTGGGTTTTCATTAGAAAGCCTTTGATCTTATTGGGTTTTCATTTCAGCCTTTGATCTTATTGGGTTTTCATTTTAGCCTTTGATCGTATTGGGTTTTCATTTTAGCCTTTGATCTTATTGGGTTTTCATTTTGTCTGCTAGGCTTGGTCTGCTGGATGATGAATTAATGGACAAGAGGGGAACACCAATAGATACACTGTCCAACTACCTGTCCAAGAAACTCAACTTTGGTAAGTGTGCACTGACCCTGGTAACCCATTCCCTCATATTCACGCCTCTGTAAAAGCTACCTTTTGAAACCATTGTGATAAATAGAGCATTTGCCCCATAGGAGCAAATGCTCTCTTTATCACAATGTTTCTTAACTACACAATTCTAAATTTTTCTTTTCTCTAGTAAATGCCCCTTTTCGGTAGATTTATTCAAAGAGGTTGCCTGTAAGGTAATGGGTTAATCCAAAAGAAACCAAACTGTAAATACTGTTCTGTGAGTTGTCTTACATGCCCTGTGCTGTGAGTAACTGCCACCTGTTTAAGTTGTCTGCTAAAATCCGTTGCATTTTTGTGCCCCATCATCACCCCACATGACCCAAATATATGTTTGTGCTTCCCACCCCACCCCAGTATCTAAATTGGGGTGCACAACCTTATAACTAACTGTTAGAGATAGAGACTTCATTCTTGACATTTATGCTCATTTCATAAAGCCGCAACATTTGAGTTGTGCCATGTTATGATCAAAGTCAAACTTTAAGGTCAAATGTCAGAATTATAGATCAAAGGATCTGTTTGGAGCATAGTGTCTAACAAACACAAATCTTGTTAATCTTGTGATGGGGGGGGGGGGTCATTAGCTTATGTCCTACAATTAAAACCTCGCTCATTCATATTTTACTACAGAAGAATTGAGAACTTTTAAGCTGGTGACTACCTAAAGCAGAGAAGAACTCATGCAGAAAGCTCCCAATGGATACTCCTGCATTAAGCTGCCACCTGCATTAAGCTGCCACCTGCATTAAGCTGCCACCTACATTAAGCTGCCACCTGTCTTAACAACCAATCATGATACTAATTTGAGTGTTTGAATTGTCAATATTTTTCTGTATACCAGATGTACACTGTCCATTTACCAGACCCAATGACTTTCTTATAGAAACAATGAAATATTGTGTCCTGTATGTGTGCTGTATGTGCAGTTTGTAACTATTTACCATATGAATATTCTTGTAAGAAATAATGACTTTGAATATTAATTAGTTGATCCAGTAAAACTCCTCTTTACTGAACATTCAAATTAGTATCAGTGTCGGTCTGTATGACAAGTGGCAGCACCCTTGGATGCTTTCTTCATGACTTTTATCCTGCATTAAGTAGCCACCTGCCTAAATAGATCAAAATTTTCTTTATTAGAATTCCAGTTTAGAGAGGTCTTACTGTATTGGACTATGAACACAAGGCTGTTTGGCGTTTGCATACATGTATACTGTAGAATCAGATATGGTGTATATCCTTCCAGAAGTAAACAGCCAACTGTAATCAGAGAGTGACAGAAAACACCAGAGAATAGTGTTTTACTGTAATCGGAAGGTGACAGAAAACACCAGAGAATAGTGTTTTAATGTAATCAGAGAGTGACAGAAAACACCAGAGAATAGTGTTTTAATGTAATCAGAGAGTGACAGAAAACACCAGAGAATAGTGTTTTACTGTAATCGGAAGGTGACAGAAAACACCAGAGAATAGTGTTTTAATGTAATCAGAGAGTGACAGAAAACACCAGAGAATAGTGTTTTAATGTAATCAGAGAGTGACAGAAAACACCAGAGAATAGTGTTTTACTGTAATCGGAAGGTGACAGAAAACACCAGAGAATAGTGTTTTAATGTAATCAGAGAGTGACAGAAAACACCAGAGAATAGTGTTTTACTGTAATCGGAAGGTGACAGAAAACACCAGAGAATAGTGTTTTAATGTAATCAGAGAGTGACAGAAAACACCAGAGAATAGTGTTTTAATGTAATCAGAAGGTGACAGAAAACACCAGAGAATAGTGTTTTAATGTAATCAGAGAGTGACAGAAAACACCAGAGAATAGTGTTTTACTGTAATCGGAAGGTGACAGAAAACACCAGAGAATAGTGTTTTAATGTAATCAGAGAGTGACAGAAAACACCAGAGAATAGTGTTTTACTGTAATCGGAAGGTGACAGAAAACACCAGAGAATAGTGTTTTAATGTAATCAGAGAGTGACAGAAAACACCAGAGAATAGTGTTTTACTGTAATCGGAAGGTGACAGAAAACACCAGAGAATAGTGTTTTAATGTAATCAGAGAGTGACAGAAAACACCAGAGAATAGTGTTTTAATGTAATCAGAAGGTGACAGAAAACACCAGAGAATAGTGTTTTAATGTAATCACTTAGTTTAAAATTAGATACAACAATTTGCAGGAAAATAAAGATAGGAAAACTCTAAATGCATATAACAGACTAAATAACAGCTCAAAAATACAAGTCATTGCAAAAGCTTCGGTCTCCTCACAATATTACCAATGTTGGTTTCAATCAAGATGTTTCTAAAATTACACTTTTGTATCTGACAGTTCCTTTAACCCTTTACTCCATGAATATTCATGTAACAAATAATGGCATTGTGAATATTAATTAGCTGAATTTTTATAATGACACCTATATGCACAGTAAGCTTTGGCCATGGCAGAAATTGTAGAATCAGATCTTCATAATTTCACAGCTCAGACAGGAGTCCTCTAATCTGGGTCTACTCTATTTGCAAAGGCATTAAAAGGTGTACTTGTAGAGTAAAGGTTTTTTCCAAATACAGTGTCAAGTGTCAAACAGTTTGGACCCTGATTGGATGCAGAGTATTTCGGCATCTCATCTGGATCCAAACTGTTTGCAAAGTTCATCTACTTTGGTCCATATGATTAATGACTTTTTTAATTTTGCATTTTCATGAACTGACAAATAGATTATTATTCAAGCATAATTTCCCTTCCATGCATACGCATGTTCATCATCAGAAATGAAAAGGACAAGCAGAGACAAATATCAATCAACCATAAAAGAACAAACATGTTTGAAAACAACATAAACCTTTACCTCACACAAACACTTTTTAACAAGTTTGCAAGCAAAGGAAACCTAGATCAGACGGCTCCTTAAGAAGCCATTTGATCAGGGTCTGCTGTGTTTGCTTATCTGATTCTACACTTTCTGCCAGGATGACTTTCCTGTGTCCACGTGCTATTATAAAAACTGCTAATTAGGGTCCTGCATTGAAATTGCAATGCCCTATAGGAATCACATTTTCTGTCCGTCCGTCCGTCAACAATTTTGATGTGACACAATAACTCAAACAGTAATTCATATATTGGTTTCATATTAAGAGCATATGCTTAGAATCATCAGAGGAAGAAGCCTATAGTTTTTGGGTTGAATCAGATCACTATGTCTAGAGTTGTCTGCCCTTGATTCTTCAAAAATACTGTCAACACTTTTGATGTGACGCGATAACTCAAACAGTACTTCATATATTGGTTTCATAATAAGGGCATATGCTTAGTATCATCAGAGGAAGACGCCTATAGGTTTTGGATTGAATCAGATCACTATGTTTAGAGTTATCTGCCCTTCATTCATCCAAAATGCCATAAACTTTTGTCAACACTGGTGATGTGACGTGATAACTCAAACAGTACTTCACATATTTGGTTTATAATAAGGGCATATGCTTAGTATTATGAGAGGAAGAAACCTATAGTTTTGGGTTTGAATGAGATCACCATGTCCAGAGTTATGATATCTGCCCCTGATTTATCAAAAATGCCACAATTTCAACAAAAGATCATCTGCAGGGCCCTCTCTGACTGAGTCAGTTTTCTAGATAATATTTATAGCCATTATATTTTACATGAACATTCATGAGGTAATGATTTAAATTAAGCAATGTTTGAAAGTAATGGAGATTTCTACACATTCACCCATACACAATGTTTTGCAGGGCCTGGAGAGAGGGACATGTTATTGTTAAACATTCACCCATACATAATGTTTTGCAGGGCCTGGAGAGAGGGACATGAGATTGTTACACATTCACCCATACATAATGTTTTGCAGGGCCTGGAGAGAGGGACATGAGATTGTTACACATTCACCCATACACACTGTTTTGCAGGGCCTGGAGAGAGGGACATGATATTTCTACACATTCACCCATACATAATGTTTTGCAGGGCCTGGAGAGAGGGACATGTTATTGATGCACCACAGTATAGGTGTCCAGTGGCTAGACGGCTCACAGGAGAAACGCTATGTCAGTCTTGTCGTGTATGGGGACTCAGGTGAAGGAGGCTATTCCGCCATGGCCAAGACTGTCGGCCTGCCCACTGGCATTGCCACTAAAATGCTTTTAGGAGGTATGTTAGTCTTTATCTCTTTGCACACCAAGTAATTTTCTGCAAAATATATCATCTGTTGCAATTCTCAAACTTAACTTTTCTGCCATTACTACCCAGAAATACAGTCCCAGAGTGTCACAGAGTATAAATGCTGATGAGGTGACACAGTGACAGAGTGTCACAGAGTATAAATGCTGATGAGGTGACACAGTGACAGAGTGTCACAGAGTATAAATGCTGATGAGGTGACACAGTGACAGAGTGTCACAGAGTATAAATGCTGATGAGGTGACACATATACAGAGTGTCACAGAATATAAATGCTGATGAGCTGACACAGTGACAGAGTGTCACAGAGTATAAATGCTGATGAGGTGACACAGTGACAGGGTGTCACAGAGTATAAATGCTGATGAGGTGACACAGTGACAGAGTGTCACAGAGTATAAATGCTGATGAGCTGACAGAGTGTCACAGAGTATAAATGCTGATGAGGTGACACAGTGACAGAGTGTCACAGAGTATAAATGCTGGTGAGGTGACACATATACAGAGTGTCACAGAATATAAATGCTGATGAGCTGACAGTGTCCCATAGTATAAATGCTGATGAGGTGACAGAGTGTCCCAGAGTATAAATGCTGATGAGCTGACACAGTGACAGAGTGTCACAGAGTATAAATGCTGATGAGGTGACACAGTGACAGAGTGTCACAGAGTATAAATGCTGATGAGCTGACACAGTGACAGAGTGTCCCAGAGTATAAATGCTGATGAGGTGACACAGTGACAGAGTGTCACAGAGTATAACAGCTGATGAGGTGACACAGTGACAGAGTGTCACAGAGTATAAATGCTGATGAGGTGACACAGTGACAGAGTGTCACAGAGTATAAATGCTGATGAGGTGACACAGTCCCAGAGTGTCACAGAGTATAAATGCTGATGAGCTGACACAGTGACAGAGTGTCACAGAGTATAAATGCTGATGAGGTGACACAGTCCCAGAGTGTCACAGAGTATAAATGCTGATGAGCTGACACAGTGACAGAGTGTCACAGAGTATAAATGCTGATGAGGTGACACAGTCCCAGAGTGTCACAGAGTATAAATGCTGATGAGGTGACACAGTGACAGAGTGTCACAGAGTATAAATGCTGATGAGGTGACACAGTGACAGAGTGTCACAGAGTATAAATGCTGATGAGGTGACACAGTGACAGAGTGTCCCAGAGTATAAATGCTGATGAGCTGACACAGTGACAGGGTTTCACAGAGTATAAATGCTGATGAGGTGACACAGTGACAGAGTGTCACAGAGTATAAATGCTGATGAGGTGACACAGTGACAGAGTGTCACAGAGTATAAATGCTGATGAGGTGACACAGTGACAGAGTGTCCCAGAGTATAAATGCTGATGAGGTGACACAGTGACAGAGTGTCACAGAGTATAAATGCTGATGAGCTGACACAGTGACAGAGTGTCACAGAGTATAAATGCTGATGAGCTGACACAGTGACAGAGTGTCACAGAGTATAAATGCTGATGAGCTGACACAGTGACAGAGTGTCCCAGAGTATAAATGCTGATGAGGTGACACAGTGACAGAGTGTCACAGAGTATAAATGCTGATGAGGTGACAGAGTGTCACAGAGTATAAATGCTGATGAGCTGACACAGTGACAGAGTGTCACAGAGTATAAATGACACAGTGACAGAGTGTCACAGAGTATAAATGCTGGTGAGGTGACACAGTGACAGAGTGTCCCAGAGTATAAATGCTGATGAGGTGACACAGTGACAGAGTGTCACAGAGTATAAATGCTGATGAGCTGATACAGTGACAGAGTGTCACAGAGTATAAATGACACAGTGACAGAGTGTCACAGAGTATAAATGCTGATGAGGTGACACAGTGACAGAGTGTCCCAGAGTATAAATGCTGATGAGCTGACAGTGTCACAGAGTATAAATGCTGATGAGCTGACAAGTAATGCAGCATCTCATCAGCTTCTATATTGTTCCATACATGTTAGACTGCCTGCTAGCATTCCATAGTAGTTTTATGCCTTTAACCCTTTACCTCAAAGAATTACAGTAGAACCTGTCTTAAGCGACCATAAAAACAGGTCAAATTATGGGTCAGTAGGGCAGGTGGTAGCTTAATGCAGGTCAAAAGTAATGCAAAAGGCTCCTATTGGAGCTTTTTTGCATTACTTTTGCCATGCATTAAGCAACCACCTGCTTTTTAAGATATCTGCGTCCAATCAATTCAAAGTCGCTTAAGACAGGTTGTACTGCACCTATTGACACCTTTGCCAACAGAGTAGACCAAGATCAGATAGAAGTCCCATAGGAGCTGTCTGATCAGGGCCTGTCCTGTTTGTTTATACAATATTAGATCTGATTCTATACTATTTTGCATGTCTATGTAATCATTTGTTTTATATAACAATATAAAATAATTAGTTAACCCTTTAATTAGATACACAGTCCTTTTAATACCAACCCTTTAATTAGATACACAGTCCTTTTAATACCTCTGCAAAATTCCTGTGCTAATTTGCCATATTCATGATGTTATTATTTCTTACATGAATATTCATGGAGTCGAGGGTTAGTTAGTGCTCATAATGGGTGAAGTCTGCGATGAATATTCATGGAGTACAGGGTAAATGATGACGGGGAGGATTACTATGTGTGTGTTTGTCCATCTGTCAGCCGTCTATTTGTCCTCTGTCAGCCATCTATTTGTCCATCTGTCAGCCGTCTATTTGTCCTCTGTCAGCCGTCTATTTGTCCATCTGTCAGCCGTCTATTTGTCCATTTGTCACATTTTTGGGCAACTCTTTTTTCATTACACTTCTGTTACCAGGTGACACATAGGTTCCCTCTAATACTTCTGTTGAAAAAAAATGGACTGCTTTATTAATCAAACTATATGTCCCAGTTTTTCAAGGAATATTGGGAATTAATTGTTACTTCCGTATTGTTGATCCGAGTGTGTGTCTGTGGGTCAAGATTTGTTTTCAATAGTTTGCTGTGATCATGATGTCCTGAGATTCTGCACACATATATTAAACCTTTAGTCCATAGATACACCTTTTAACACCTTTGTCAACAGATTAGATGTCTCCTAATGAAGATGGCTGATCAGGGCCTGCTTGTTTGCTTATGGAATAATATAGGTCTGATTTAAACGTTTCTGCAATGGCCAAAAACTCCTTGATACTTCCTGTTATAGAGATGACTTTTGGCACCTTTTTAAAAAGATTAGACTCACGTCAGACAGCTCCTGTAGGACCTGTCATGATCAGGGTCTGCTCTGTCTGCTTATGGAATTGTAGAGATCTGACTTTGATGTTTCTGTCACAGCCAAAAATCAATTGTTAATGTGTAACTATAAAACTTCAATCCATGGATATTTATTCAGTCATTATGTCTCCCCCGTTTATGGGGAGACATATTGTTATACCCACACAAACGAAGTTTGAGAGGGGGTATATAGGAGTCACTGTCGGTTGGTCGGTAGGTCGGTTGGTCCATCCGTCTGTGGCAGATTCTCCGTGGTATGTCTGTCCGTGGCACAACGTAGTTAAGTCCACTTATTAGTCAAGCATTTTGACAGAATTATGGCCCTTTTTATCTTAATTGTTTTTGGTTAAGGTTTTTGTTAAAGTCCACTTATCTTCATAACCCTTTGGGATAAAGCTTTAAAACCTTACACACTTGTTCACCTTCACAAGCTTCCTCTGTAGGCAAGAATACATAACTCTGTCAAGCATTTTGACAGAATTGTGGCCCTTTTTAACTAAGAATTTTGGTTGAGGTTTTTGTTAAAGTCCTAAATTTTCTTAATCCTGTGAGATATTGCTTTGAAACTTGGAACACTTGTTCACCATAACAAGTTTCATCTGTAGGCAAAAACAAACATTTAGTTAATTCTTAATGTAATGTTCTTAGTAGAAAAGGTTTAAAGAGTAATTACCCTTTATTATTTTTATACCCCCCCCCCCCACAACAAAGTTTTTTGGGGGTATACTGGAATCAGGTTGTCCGTCTGTCCGTCCATCCATCTGTCTGTCCATTCGTCCGTCTACCTGTCCATCCGTGGACACAATTTTGTCCGGCCTTCTTCTTCTACAGTTTTGCTTCAATATTGTTGAAAGTTCATCTATAGCTTTATGAGCATATAAACCTGTGCATCACATATTTCCAGTATGATCAGGCTACTACTTCAGGAGTTATCTCCCCCTTTTATTCCCCTACCAATGTTTTCTGGTTTTCTGGACTTTTTATGGAGGTGGCTGGAGATATCAACTCTATATTTAGTAAACAGCTAAATCTAGATAAATTACAGCTTATGATCCAATCTCAGTCCGGTTGAATAATTATTTCTTTTGGGGTTTACACTTCACAAAATAAACTTATTAGATGACATTAGCCGTATTCGACTGGGCTTTTTCTTGCTATTCCGTCACATAAACTTCTCCCACCTACTGAATTCAACCAATCAAATTATAGTTTATGGATTAACTTTACCTTGCATTACTCAACAATCTCAACGGTCTTCAACCCGTGTTGCATGATTTTTTTTCGTTGCTCAACGTTTATTGTATTCGACTGGGAATTGTTTTCGTTGCTTATTGATACATGCCCAGTCAAATATGGCTATTGTCTGGCAGCAGCCATAACACTTCTATGAATTTTAACTTATCTCCCTTTTTGGACTTGACAATATTTGGTAAAAGTTGCTTTATACAGTATATTGGCGATATTTCGAGCACCATCGGGAATCGGCAAAAAACTCGGATTATCGCGATGCTCGAAAGAACCGAGAGTATTTTATGTCATTTCCAAGAGCATTGTTTGACGACGAGAGGAAGCGTATTTCTTCACAGTAAACTGTTTTAACATTATCATAAACTTCAATGCATGTATAGTTAATCGATTCTTCCCTTATATAAGTGATAACAGAAAACACCATTCACTTCGGCGACCGAAGTTTCAGTATAATTTGTATGGGTCCGTTCAACGGACCCTTCACAAAAAACTCAAAACTTGTTTCAAACCATTTAGACATACCTAGAACAGTCGTAGCGTATAGCGTTGTGTTGTTTATTTTGCATATTTTTCCATTAGTCGACATTAATTTAGTTGTTGGTGCTGAGTTGGGTGCACAAACAAACAGTTTCGTTCCCGTGCTGTTTCGTAGTAAGGAAAATCGGGGCGAGTGACCAAATTAATTAATAACCGGAACACTCGGCTTTTTTCGTCTGACATAGTTAGTCTCGTTCATCTCTCGTAGCAAGAGTCTGCATGGATGAGACTGTCTAAAAGTAGCAAAAATATTGCGAATTTCAAAGCACTACACGAAAAGCACTGCACTATTACAAAATTTAAAGCAGAAAGACTTTACATGGCACACATTCAGCGGTACCGAAAAATCACTACACGTGTGCGAGCGTATGCAAATTATGAGTGTGACTCATTGTTTATTAAGACTTCAGTCTATTAAATTCTCATCATTATTTACACCAAAGTAAAGTCTGCATTCAATGATTGTGTTATTCACACATTTGGAAGATCTAATGCCCCATAGACGGATCTTTCAAACGGTCACGACAACGTATCGAGAAGGTGTGAATAATTACCTCGGAGGTGGGAAAACACCGTGCTCGAATTAATCAATCAATAAAGGGAACCAGAATGATCCGCGGGACCAGCACACATGCTCGAATTTTCGGATTATCGCTATTCGGATTATTGCAGGTATTTTCAATGAGATTTGATAGAATTTGAGCCGGGACCTCAACATTCCCTCGGAATAAGCGGGTATCTCGGAAAAACGAGAGTCGAAATAACGCCGTTATACTGTATATGTTTGTGATTGATATTGGATTGAATATTACATGTTAGAAGTGATATATTTGAATCAATAAGTATGATATACAGGTTCTTGTTAAATTGTGACAGAGTTCAACTGGTTAGGGACTATGGCATTACTTTCAATATTGTGTGGATAATAACTCATGAAAGGGTCTTATTTCTCTGAATTCTGAATTATTCTTCATTTTTCTTTATTGCTGAACATCTTGGGTTAGGTTGGGGCATTAGTCTTTTTAAATCTCTTCATGTTTCTGTATGTACATATGTTCAGATTGATGATAGGTGTTCTTACAAGCAGCCAGGAGGGGGTATTCGTTAGCATTTGGCTTACAGTTCTAGTTTGGAAAAGACCCATGGCAAATTATAACGAATGATGGGCACACATGGAACGTCCTCTTTACATTGCAGGGGAGATACAGAAGAAAGGTTTGGTGACTCCATTGGCCCGTAGCACATATCACCCGATGCTTGGTCGCCTAAAACAGGAGGGAATAGCTGGAAAGGAGTTGATAGTTCCTCAGTAACTACTGAAATACTCCAGTTATACTATGCCAAGGGACATAATTCAGAGAGTTCCTGAAATTTCCTACATCACAAGTATTTATGATATACAGTTGAACTTCGATATCTCGAACTCAGATAACTCAAACTGGGATAACTCGAACTAAAAGTTCAGTCCTTCAAAATTTAAATTACAGAATTGTTCTAAGATAATTATAACATTGCGCATATCTAGACGGCTTAATGCAGGTCGAAAGTAATACTGAAGGCTCCTGTAGGAGCTTTCACCAATACTTTAGGCCTGCATTAAGCTGTGAACTTGACAAATGTTTCAGATTAGGAATCGGATGACTCGAACCTGTTATATCAAAGAATTTTTATGGTCCCTGGAAGTTTGAGATATAGAAGTTCAACTGTACATGAGAACAACAGGCGATATTGAACATCGATGTTTGACTGGTATTGGCTGACTGGTATTGGCTGAATGGTATCGGCTGACTGGTATTAAGATACCAGTGGAAAGACCTGAAGATTTTATGTAAACACACACGAAAATATATTATTATTATATGTGGATATGTTAAGTTCAAATAAACTTCTAAGTTAACCCTTCGCTTGCTAATCGCGTAAATATACCTACCTGTAAATAGTGAAGACCCAGATGAGACAGCTTCTGCAGGAGCTGTCTCATCAGGGTCTGCACTATTTACAAGTTGATTGTGCAACCAGTGCACTCCACAGCAGTGATTGCACAGTGAAATACGTGTACACAGTGAAGACATATGTAATTATACAACAGGGCATGGGTAAAGAAGGAGAACTGTATTTTAAAATTCAGCAAGCGAAGGGTTAAAGATGAGATGATTAATTAACATGTCTCATGTTATCAAAGCAAGTGACCAAGATTATTTTGTTAACCCTTTCCCTCGTATGAACAGTTGTTCACACTTTTGCAAACAAAGTGGCCCCAGATCAAATGGCCCCTGTAGAAGCTGTCTGATCGGAGTCTGCTCTGTTTGCTTATATAGATGTAATTATGTAGTATTTTTTTCTAGGCCAAATATTCCTTTAAAAATCTTACCTTTTAAAATGAAGATAATGAATATTCATGAAGTTATTATACCCCCCTTTTGAAAAAATGGGGGTATATTGCTTTGCACATGTCGGTCGGTAGGTCGGTCGGTCGGTCGGTCTGTCTGTCTGTCGGTCGGTCGGTAGATCGATGGTTTCCGAACGATAACTAATAAACGACTTGGCCTAGAATCTTCAAACTTGCTGTGGTGGTTGGTCATGACAAGTAGATGACCCCTATTGTTTTTTAGGTCACTAGGTCAAAGGTCAAGGTCACCATGACCTAAAATGGTGAAATAGTTTCCGATCAATAACTGCTCAAGGGTTTGGCATGGGATCTTCAAACTTGCTGTGGTGGTTGGTCATGACCACTACATGACCCCTATTGATTTTGAGGTCACTAGGTCAAAGGTCAAGGTCACCATGACCTTAAATGGTTAAATGGTTTCCGATCAATAACTGCTCAAGGGTTCAGCTTAGAATCTTCAAACTTGCTGTGGCAGTTGGTCATGACCACTGGATGACCCCTATTGATTTTGAGGTCACTAGGTCAAAGGTCAAGGTCACCATGACCTTAACTGGTAAAATGGTTTCTGATCAATAACTGCTCAAGGGTTTGGCTTAGGATCTTCAAATTTGCTTAGGTGGTTGGTCATGACAACTAGATTAGTCCTATAGTTTTTTAGGTCACTAGGTCAAAGGTCAAGGTCACCATGACCTTAAAGGGTGAAATGGTTTGCGATCGATAACTGCTCAAGGGTTTGGCCTAGGATCTTCAAATTTGCTGTGGTGGTTGGTAATGACCACTAGATGACCCCTATTGCTTTTTAGGTCACTAGGTCAAAGGTCAAGGTCACAATGCTCTTAAATGGTCAAATGGTTTCCGATCAATAACTGCTCAAGGGTTTGGCTTAGAATCTTCAAACTTGCTGCTGTAGTTGGTCATGACAACTAGATGGCCCCTATTGTATTTGAGGTCACTAGGTCAAAGGTCAAGGTCACCATGACCTTAACTTGTAAAATGGTTTCTGATCAATAACTGCTCAAGAGTTTGGCTTAGGATCTTCAAATTTGCTTAGGTGGTTGGTCATGACAACTAGATGAGCCCTATTGTTTTTTAGGGCACTAGGTCAAAGGTCAAGGTCACCATGACCTTAACTGGTGAAATGGTTTGCGATCAATAACTGCTCAAGGGTTTGGCTTAGGATCTTCAAACTTGCTGTGGTGGTTGGTTGTGACCCCTTGATGACACCTAAAGTTGTTGAGGTCACTAGGTCAAAGGTCAAGGTCACCATGACCTTAACTGGTGAAATGGTTTGCGATTAATAACTGCTCAAGGGTTTGGCTTAGGATCTTCAAACTTGCTGAGGTGGTTGGTCATGACAACTAGATGACCCCTATTGATTTTGAGGTCACTAGGTTAAAGATCAAGGTCATCATGACCTTAACTGATGAAATGGTTTCCAATTAATAACTGCTCAATGGTTTGGTTCGGGATCTTCAAACTTGCTGTGGTAGTTGGTTGTGACCACTTGATGACCCTTAAAGTTGTTGAGGTCACTAGGTCAAAGGTCAAGGTCACCATGACCTTAATATATGAAATGTTTTCAGATCAATAAATGATCAGTGGTTTGGCTTAGGATATTCAAAGTTGCTGTGGTGATTAGTCATGATCGCTAGATGACCTCTATAGTTGAGGTCACTAGATCAAAGGTCAGGGGGTCGGGGGGTATACATGTTTTACAAACATCTCTTGTTGGTTCATGCATAAATGTTCACTTGGGAAAGAGTGGAAGTAACCATGGTTCAATTTTACCATAGTTTATTACCTCATGGTAAAATGATATTTGTAAGAGTCCTTCACAGGATATATACTAACAATGCATGACAACTATAGCACTGGAAGTTTTAAAAGATGAATGATGTTGCCTTGCCTGTACTCATTTATTAAGATCACCTTTATCTGCAATGTTCAAATGTTAACTCCACCTCAACAGGTGGTAAGTTGCAAATTAGTTTTCAAATTACAATCTACACTTTCAGCATGTACAGGCCAAACAGAGAGGTAAATACTTGTATGGTACATGTATTGGGAAAAAGGAATAGTATGTGATACCATTTGTGAGTAGTTTTCATGTTAGATTGTTAATGTATGAGATTTTACCAGTCTTTTGTTCTGGTGACAAAGTATGTTTCATATGATTATAAAAATAACTACATGTATTTTTATTAGGTTTATTTTATGTTTGTTGATGATCAATTTACTGACAGAGTATATCCATGACAACACTTGTAAATAGCTCAATTGTTTTAGAGTAACTTGAGCACAGATTGGTTTGTTTATTAACCAGGTTTTCAACTACATGTAGTTAAAACCTGGATTTTAGATTGGCAAATGTGGTGGTTTGGGCAGCCGGCAAGCTAGGGTTTGTATCGGGGATGGTCATGGTTCTGGGTCTTACCTAAGATATAGAATCTGTTTAGGTACAAGACATATTGTGTCCAAAGTTGCTGTACATATAACATGCATCACAATAAAGAATTTGTATCAAGATGAATACATTTAGTTATGAAAGACATATTGGAACCAAATTTGGGGGACTGATAGATTGCTTCAAAACAATGCATGGTATTGCCTAGGGGTACGCTTTAACCCTTTACTCCATGAATATTCTTGTGAGAAATAATGGCATCATGAATATTGATTTGGTTATATTTTTATAAGGCACATGAACACAGAAATATTTGGCCACGGCAAAAACTATAGAATCAGAACTACATTGTATATAATTCCATAAGTAAACAGAGTAGACCCTGATAAGAGGGTTTCTACAGGAGTTGTCCGATCTGGGTCTGCTCTGTTTGCAAGGCATTCAAAGACATTTATATGATGTACAGTTTCTGTATTGGCCAAACAGTGTGTATTCATATACCATTGTAAAACTTCAGCACTCATACATTAGATATTCATGATGTCAGCTAATACACTAGATATTAGATATTCATGATGTCAGCTAATACACTAGATATTAGATATTCATGATGTCAGCTAATACACTAGATATTAGATATTCATGATGTCAGCTAATACACTATATATTAGATATTCATGATGTCAGCTAATACACTATATATTAGATATTCATGATGTCAGCTAATACACTATATATTAGATATTCATGATGTTAGCTTTTCTTACATAAACATTCATGAGGTAAAACTTTCACCCACAGTACTCATATTTCACCCACAGTACTCATGTACTCATATTTTCGGAAACCATAATCAGTGTCAAAGTAGTTTGGATCCTGATGTTACTAAGTGTCTCATCTAGATCCAGATTGTTTGCAATGGTTTTCACAGATTGGGGATACTATAATGGCACATGAGCGCAGGACAATTTGGCCATGACAGAAACTGTAGAATGAAATTTATATTAATTCCTGATGAGGGTCTACTATGTCTGCAAAGGCATTACAAGTGTATAGAGTAAAGGATTAAGATAGGCTAAGATGGGTTGTTGAAAACCTCGTTACAAGAGTAAAGGATTAAGATAGGCTAAGATGGGTTGTTGAAAACCTCGTTACATGTGTATAGAGTAAAGGATTAAGATAGGCTAAGATGGGTTGTTGAAAACCTGGTTACATGTTTTTTGTTAGGTATGCTTGACAATTATGAAAGCTGATATCAGGCAGTGTTTTTGCACTTGTTATTTACCTTTAGCCTGCTGGTGGCAAATTCATGATTATTTTTGCAAACAGTCTTTACCCAATGATACCTCAAGTAACTGTGCGTCTAATCATCATCCAAATTGTTTGACCTCATTTTGTTTTTGAAAAGAAATGCAAGATAAACCAATTTTTAAATATTATGGAGACAGCATTTTCTACTTGCTAAAATTTATTCAGATGTCTAATGTGTATTTATTAATGGTTTATGCACGAGTATGTCTGTATAATTTGTATGCTTGACAATTAAGAAACATGACATTAGACAGTGCTTTTGCACATTTAATTTATCACATGCGAATCTTATGCACGGGTAAATATACTTTATTTCATAATTATGTTTCTGATGTTTTTCATTACTTTTTTCCTGAACTGTGATAAGTTATTTGATAAATGTTTGTTTGCAGATAATTCATTTTTTATTTTCTTTGATTTTGGATTTTGATCAATTACCAATTTGTATTCTAGTTCAGTTAAGAATGGTTTAAGTCTTTACTCCATAATCCACCTTTCAAGCCTTTGCAGAGTAAACCCTAGTGAGACAACTAGAGGAGCAGTCTGATCTGGGTCTGCTGCAGAGTAAACCCTAGTGAGACAACTAGAGGAGCAGTCTGATCAGGGTCTGCTGCAGAGTAAACCCTAGTGAGACAACTAGAGGAGCAGTCTGATCTGGGTCTGCTGCAGAGTAAACCCTAGTGAGACAACTAGAGGAGCAGTCTGATCTGGGTCTGCTGCAGAGTAAACCCTAGTGAGACAACTAGAGGAGCAGTCTGATCTGGGTCTGCTGCAGAGTAAACCCTAGTGAGACAACTAGAGGAGCAGTCTGATCTGGGTCTGCTGCAGAGTAAACCCTAGTGAGACAACTAGAGGAGCAGTCTGATCTGGGTCTGCTGCAGAGTAAACCCTAGTGAGACAACTAGAGGAGCAGTCTGATCTGGGTCTGCTCTGTTTGCTTATGATATAAGATAGGATTCTACAGTTTCTGCCATGGAAAACAAATCATGTTTCCATGTGCTATTATAACAATTATTATTATACTGCAAAGTAAAATCCTCACTTCTGATTGGTTAACTAGCCGTGTACATGAGTCCATGTACCCTGTGAGCTGACAGGGTACATAGAAATTCCCCATGGCAGGCCCCACATATTATGGTCAGAAACCAAAAGACCGACTTCTCGACTCGGCTAAACAATAGCAAAATTCATAATAGACAACTATTGATACGTAAAGAAAACAATGCAGAAATGAATTAAAAAACACCATTGTTTGAAATGACCAATAAAATAGTTTTTAGAGGAGTTATTATATCGTCCAGCCATCTATAATAACACGAACGCCGATGAAATACAATACACAACACTTCGGATACCTTCGGGTAGAAATAAATGTATTGGGGCGCTTTTAGGGGAATTAGCGTGTTTAGTGATTCAACATGCAAAAAATGGATTTATATAAATTATCCGAACCGTAAAACTTTGCAGTATAATAAATTCGTTATACAGTTCTTTCCCAGGGTACATGACGATTTATTCCCGGCTGGTAAAATCATGTAACCCTCGCCTAACGGCTCGGGCAACATGATTTTCCTCAGCCGGGAATAAATCGTCATGTACCCTGGGAAAGAACTGTATAACTAATAATCTAATCAGTAGTCATGGTGTCATTATTTCTCACATGAATTTTCATGGAGTAAAGGCTTATGGTTCAATGATGTTATTTCTTTTTACAAATAAGGGTAACAGAGGGAAAGATGTTGGATATGAAATGAAATATCTGATTTCAGATAAAAATGTCAGATTCATTATTATAATCGTCATGACTACATGTTATATTGTTTTGCTGTTTTTGGATTTGGTTGAGGGCTTACTGTTGTGTATATTTAGCTGACATGGTTATTTTTCATGAGGTTGAAAATTGAAACCCATGCCCTGCTGTAAAAATTTGTCTACAATTTATCGGAAATGACATCAACATCATCCTTATTCATGGGATAAAATTTGAATAGGTCGGTTAATTTGAATAGGATCGCTCGGTTAATTTGAAATAGGATCTGTTAATTTAGCATCAGATTATAGACTGCAGACGACATTTTGAAAAATTAATTTATTTGTGGTTTTTGTAGTGTCCCAGGTCCCGCGTACCTAGTTTGAAGAAGTTTTAATATTGTTCTTATTTTAAACATAACACTTTCATAATTGTTACAGAGAATGCCTAACATCTGACCAAAAGTATAAAAAAACGATAAAACTTGCAGAAGTGCATTAGTTTTGTAAAAATCGGCATTGTTCATAACTTTCCGCACGTACCTAGTCTATAGAACATACATGTGTGTGTATTTTGAATTTATTTTGATGATGATAATACATTCAACCAAAAGTGATGTACAATCATTGCACATAGTATTTAAATAGACAAGTTAACAGTTTTGTAAATGTAAAGCTAGCTGCTTATAGTTAACCATCTATAATATATCTGTCACATGGCAGCATATATTGTTAACAGAGTGTGGGGTTGAAGTTTTCTAACTTTAATGTTCCATTTTTCATTGAATTTCTACCAAAACAGTCCTAACCCTTTACTCCATAACTACGCCTTTCTATGTTTTTGCAAACAGAGTAGACCTATATCGGAGGGCTTTTGTAGGAAGTGTCTGATCAGGGTCTGCTCTGTTTGCTTATGAAATAATGTAGATATATTCTACACTTTCTGCCATGACCATAGACTCCTATGAACATGAATATTCATGAGGTAAAGGGTTAAACACACTTTGACCACTCTTTGCCTGTTTGAAAATGAAGTAAAGTTGGTCTGCAGTTTCCCAAATAGAAAGTTGGTCTATATCAGAGCAACAGATAAAGGTGCGTACTCCGATACTAAAATCGTCATTTCTCCAACAAACCCTTTGTTGTGACCACTCTTTAGAATCGTCTCGAAGGGTTTGGTTTAGAAATAAAGGAGTTATTCTTGAAAATGCTTTGATTTACACAAAACAGTTCCACTCCTGATGTTTGCCTCATCTGGATTCAAACTGTTTGCGAAGCTTTTCACGGGCTGGATGTAGTGTTTACGGGCTGGATGTAGTGTTTATTTCAGATTTTATTCATTACTTACTAGGCTTTGTGGAAAGGTTTATGTGTGCAATTTTATAGGCTAGATTCCCATAGTCACTTCAGAGTTATGACCCTTGAATTTCCAAAAAGTACAGCATTTTAACTGTACAATCCTTTGATGTATATTTTTGTCTCTTAGACACTTTTGTTGAACAAAGTAAGAATCTCAAGATTTGAAAGTACTAGGTGTATATTTCATTTTCTTGTTGCTATTGTCTTTAATAATGTATTTCTAATCTAATTTATATAATGTGACAGTTTTGTATTAAATGATTTTACACAGATACAAATTGCGGTTGACATATCATATCCTGTATTCTCTTGCCTGACCATTATTTTATTACAATGTTTGTTACTACTGTGATTTAGCAGAAAACTAGACATATTTTTTTGATTGTTAGAGCCACCATCATTAATTGTTTATTTAATTGTAGCTGTATTTTATCATTGCCTTAACCCTTTACTTGATAGAGATGCCTTTTGACCCCATTATGAACAGATCAGACCTAGATAAGACCTAGATCTGACTGCTCCTGAAGGAGCCATGGAATCATGATCTGCTCTGTTTGCTTATGAAGCTATATACAAGTAGACTTAATTTTACATTTTCTGCCATGGCCAAAACATCCAGTGTTCATAATTATACCGTTATAAAAAATCATCTAATAAATATTGAGAATGTTGTTATTTCTTACATGAATATATATTCATCATGTAAAGAGGTCAACAATATTCCTTATTAACCCTTTACTACACCTTTACAAACACAGTACATCCGGATCGGACGACTCAGGGTCTGTTCTGTTTGCTTATGGTATAATATAGATCTATTTCTACAGCTTCTGCCAATGTCAAAATGCCCCGTGTCCATATGCTAGTATAGAAAATAATCTTATGACATGAAGTCATAATCTCTTACATGAATATTCTTGGAGTAAATATAGCAGACATCAGTATACTATATTAACTCCCCCATTCTCCTCTTTCTACCAGTTTATACAGCTAAGTCAGTTGAAGAAGATTATAGTTGGAGAACTGCTGTTGATAGCTCCTCTTCAGGGCACAAGCTGGAACTCTCCATCAGGGAGAAGTTTAGTGGGATTCAGGGAGAAGTTTTGGTCCTGATTTTTGTATCTCCCTTTAATATTATGTTCTATATATTTAAATGTCTCCCTCAGCTCAAAACAGGGAGAAGTCAACAGGGTTGGGGAGACTTTTTCTCCCAAATCACCATCTATATTGAGCCCTGCTCTTATTGCCCTAAGTATTCGAACAGACAAACTTAGGCAAATAGTGCAGACCCAGAACAAACTGAGCCTGAAGAAACAGTTTGATCAGGAGTTGCGCTATTGCTACTACCGGTATGTCAGCTACTATGTCGGGCTTATTATCAAGATAGTGTTAAATTGATAAATTTAGTTTACAAAACAATAGAGAGGTGAGACTGGCTAAATAGTGCTAAAGAAACAGTTGTTTAAGTCAAAAAATAAAAACATGTAATTGCCATAAAACAAATCATCCCGGTGGCTGGTTGGTCAGTCAGGCCTTAGATCGACATTGCAGAATTATCTCTCCTTGAACTTGAGTAATTTTTGTCATTTTGGCATGAAACATGTGTAGTTGGGTGTTGTGAACTCCTTCAATTTGAAAGTTACTGATTTTTTTAATGTATTTTGCATACATAATAACCACAAATAGTAGATGTGCAAGATGCAATTGTCATGACTGTGTTAAAATTCAGCACCAGGCATTGCAGAAACATCTCCTCTGGAACTTTGAATGTTTCTTTGCAATCCAGGTTGCCGTGCAGGGATACATGTAGCCACCTGACCTAGTGATAGTCTTTCAACTGACCTGACTGTATTTGTTGTGAACGCCTAATTATTAGCCAAATATATAAATACTGTGGGGAAAGGTGTGGTAAACATTAGTTTAATACAATGAATATATAATGATTTATAATTAAAATGGGCAGATTATAATTTTAACTTACTGGGTATACATGAAAATGTGTCTTTGCAGGGTCAAAATGATCAGCCAAGGGCTTTAAAAATCCTTTCACTGACAACAGCTTTTGCATATATTATCCCTTTACTCCATACATACGCCTTTGCAAACAGAATAGACCTAAGTCAGAAAGATATGATTCTACAGTTTCTGCCATTGCCAAAAACTCCTTTCTTCGTATGTGATTGTAAAAATTAAACTTATGAATATTCATGATCATGATGTCATTTCTTACATGAACATTCATGGAGTAAAGGTTCAGGGAGTTAGTGGGGGATTTGTTTGGCACAAATAGTGTAAACAAAATCCGTAATGTGACAGCCAAAAGCAGATTCATGTGGTAGCTAAAGGCTGGAAAAAAAGCCAGTGCAGAAAGCATCCTTTTTCTGCATACTTTTTTCTTGGCATTAAACAGCCACCTGCCTGTAAAGACACGCATGTTTATCCATTAAATGGTTTCGTTTGAGGTGTTCTGCTATACTCTGGGTAACAGTATCAATTTAGTTACATGTATGTAACAAAGATGGAAGATCAAAGTTTCAATTTTGTTTACAATTTTATTAACAGTCGAATGAATACTCTACTTTTTTTGTTCTGATCAGTTGAATCTCAGGGTTTTTATACTGGTCTTTTGAATCTCAAGTTTTGTTCCTATACCGGTACTTACATTTATCATTGGTAGGTTAAGATGTAGTATTTTTGTACATTAATTTAGCTTTTAACCATTGACAGTTTTTATCCCTCGCTGAAGGCTGTGGGATATAGTTTTGGCGTTGTCCGTCCGTCCATGTGTGTGTGCATCTGTCCGTGTGTCCCTGAGTGATATCTCAGAAACGGTTTGGAGCTTTTCATTGAAACTTTGTGTAAATACCATAACAGAATGTGCCCCTTTGTTTGCCAAAACTGTAACGTTTTTGCATGTCTGGAGTAACCTTTTACCTGATGAATATTCATGTAAATAAATAATGACATCATGAATATTTATTAAACACAGGATATATTATATTTTGCAAAGGTGTGAAACTCTTTTACTGATAAAGGCAAGTGTGTGTTTATCTGTGCAAACAGTTTGGATCCAGCATGGATAACTTTAAACTGTCAATGAATGATGATTAATGATATGATTTTTTCCTACGTACATATCCATGAGGCACTGAACGTACATATCCATGAGATATGATTGTTTCTTACGTACATATCCATGAGATATGATTGTTTCTTACGTACATATCCATGAGGCACTAACGTACATATCCATGAGGCACTGAATTAATTTTTCTTCAGCCTTTATCCAGATATGTTTTGCACGTTGAAATGATTTAATCACTTGTCTACCATTCTAATATACTTGCCATCATAGGATCTGGGTGTCAATATTACATAACCCTTTACTCCATGAATATTCAATATAATGACTTATGAACAGTAATTAACGGATGTTTTATATTGACCAGATATATATTATTCCGTAAGTAAACAGAGGAGACCCTGATCAGACAGCTCCTACAGGAGGCGTCCAATCTGAAACTTCTGTGTTTGCAAAGGCGTTTAAAGGCATATACATGTATATATACATGTTGTAAAGGATGGAGCAGTTCTGACACCATGCAGGCTCCTGTGCTTGCCACCCATGGACCAGTGTTCTATACAACTGTGATAGATTTTGAGCTGCTCAGATAGAGCCTTTAGCTGATAAGTTATGTAAGATATAATTAGATCATGATCATTTATAACCTGAATTTTTATAATTGTATATGAACACAGGACTTTTTAGAAATTAGAATCAGATCTGTATATTCTATAAACAAACCATATTCTATAAACAAACCGAGCAGACCCTGATCAGACGTCTCCAATAGGGACAGTCTCATATGAGTCTACTGTCTTTGCAAAGACATCTTTATAAACCAATGAGTAACAATGTCAGTGTTTGGGTTTTTTGGTGCAAAATGTAAAATGTTGAACAATTGCCTATTAACCCTGCTTATTGTGACTTGATGCGCATTCGCAAACAGCTTGGAACCAGATGAGATACCAAGATACTCTTTGTCTCTTAAGATGAGACATCAAGATACTCTGTGTCTCATTAGATGAGATACCAAGATACTCTGTGTCTCATTAGATGAGATACCAAGATACTCTGTGTCTCATTAGATGAGATATCAAGATACTCTGTGTCTCATCAGGATCCAAGCTGTGTGACACTCAGTCAGTAGTTTATCAAAACTTTTAACAAATCAAAGCTACGTAAGTAAACATGGACACAGATCTCACTTTACAGCAACATTAACAACGAAACATTTGGCTGTGACAGAAACGTCAGAATTCGATCTATATTTTTCTATAAGCAAACAGAGCAGACTCTGTATCTGTAGATACCAAAAGTCATTTGTATAAGGCCAAAGGGATATACGGCCAAAGGGATAGGGCTAACTTATCGGTCTGATCATGCCAATGTGATCAGTTATGTTTTTCTGTATATTTGTAAGCATTATCATATGAATCTCACTCGTTTTCTTATTTACAGACATATGCTTGTGATATTCTAGTAGATTTGTATTACATATTATACATTATATTATCATGCCTCCTAATTTTTTTCGTCTGCTTAACCCTTTATTCCATAAATATCATTAATACGCCTTCCTATGCCTTAGCAGAGTAGTTCCACATCCGATGGCTCCTGTAGGAGACGTCTGATCAGGGTCTGCTGTAGGAGCTGTCTGATCAGGGTCTGCTGTAGGAGGCGTCTGATCAGGCTCTGCTCTGATTGCTGTATGGTATAATATAGATCTGTTTCTACAGTTTCTAACAATTTCTATGTTCATATGCCATTATAAAAATTCTTTTCATTAATATAAATTTTATCATGGTGTTATTTCTTACATTGATATTCATGGTGTTAAGGGTTAAACTATCAAAGAAAAGTCTTTGCTTTCCAAGAGAAGGGGGCCCAGATGAGTTACTGAATTGCTTACATGGTGTCTCTGATCTAGATACTGACTGTTTGCACCAAGTGTATCATGCCTGATGGGTTAACATACATGACTAGTATCTATCTGATTTCCTGTGTCATATTGTATAACCCAGAAATAAACCTATACACATATATAGAGATGATTTTTGTTTTATATTTGCAGAAGACCAAAGAATTACATTTATTCCTATTCACAAATACAATCAGGATGGCAAACAGTTTGTTTTTAGATCACCAGAGCACAAAGTAATCAGGGTGAGCTTTTGTGATCGCCTGATGTCCGTCGTCTCAGTTCTCAGCTTTCATCTTTGGCACATAGCATCATCTAAAGGTCCTCTACAAAATTTATATAAATAATGCCCCTGGGGTCAAAATTGGCCCTGCCCCAGGGGTTGCCAGTTTTCCATAGAAGCATTGTAACTTTGAAAATCATCTCCTCTGAAACTGGAAGGTCATCATAGCATCATGTTCAGGTCTTCTACAAAAGTTATATAAATCATGCCCCTGGGGTCAAAATTGGCCCCAACCCAGGGGTGGCCAGTTTTCTAAAGCAGACTGACCAGTGGCTATTTTTAGCTCACCAGAGCACAAAGTGCTCAGGGTGAGCTTTTGTGATTGCCTGATGTCCGTCGGCGTGCATCGTGCGTCATCCGTCGTCAAGAATTAGATCCTTTGAAAATCTTCTCTGAATCTACAGGGTTCTCAGCTTTCATATTTGGCATGTAGCATCATATTCAGGTCCTCTACAAAAGTTATATAAATTATGCCCATGGGGTCAAAATTGGCCCTGCCCCAGGGGTGGCTAGTTTTCAATAGAAACATATAGAGAAAACATTGAAAATCTTCTCCTCTGAAACTGGAAGGTTCTCAGCTTTCATACTTTGCACATAGCATCACGTTCAGGTCCTCTATAAAAGTTGTATAAATTATGCCCCTGGGGTCAAAATTGGCCCCGCCCCAGGTCCGTCTAGTTTTCAATAGAAACATACAGGGAAAACTTTGAAAATCTTCTCCTCTGATTGTCTGGTGAGTGATATCAGGCATTCTGGCCCTCTTGTTTACATACATGTTGCTATTTTTAGCATACATAAAAAGGTAGGTTTTCTCCCTTTGCACTTTTTGATAACAACTGGATTGCCTCCCATCTGGGTAGTAAAGCTGAAGTAACAAGAAAACTGTTCTAGTTAGATCTGGCCAGTTGCACAGTAAATAGGACAATTAACCCTTTAATCCATATAAAAAACCTTTCTACACCTTTGCAAACAGAGTAGACCCAGATCAGACAGCTCATGTATTAGCCATCTGATCAATCTGCTCTGTTTGCTTGTGATATAATATGGTGCTAATTGCATTAAATAATTTTCATTTTGTGTACAATATACTTACAATATGTTTACTTAACCCTTTCCCTCATATAAATGCCTTTTCATGCATTTGCAAACAGAGCAGACCCAGATCAGATGGCTCCTATAGCAGCTGTCTGATCAGGGTCTGCTCTGTTTATCAATGGAATTTGAATTATGTTTCTTTACTTTCTAAAATGGCTATACTGTTCCACCTTCAATATTTCATTATACTTGTAACTATTTTGTCCATGAATATTCAGTAGGTATTGAAATTTTGAATAAACATAGAACAGGGGATGGGTTAAAAATAAGTTGTAGTAACGCTGAATTGTCTGTATAGTAATGATCAGATGTTGAACTGTAGAATGTGGAGTGGTAGATGGAAAACTGCTCCGATAGTATTTTATATTTTTATTATGTATCCTGGAATTCCAGTTCGTATAGTATAACAATGGTAATCCACAAACAGTAAAATAACAAGTCCAAATAAAACGTATCTATATGAAAGTAAAATAATTTTGTCAGGATATCCTTAATACTAGAAATCTAGCATGGCCTAAACTCGTGTTTCCTTTTCTAACTCTAAATTGTAACTCCCTGCAGAAGGGGGACCGGGGAACACCCCTTAATATATCGCATGACTTTTTGACATAAATTGTACACAAAGGATCTGATGTTAGCAAGCTTATTTTGATTTTTATAGCATCTTAATGGATGAAATCTTACGTAATAGCTATCACCCACCACCAGTATATGATTGTATCTGGCGCTCTGAGTGACATTTATCACGTAAGATAATGATCTGGAGAACAACTGTAAATAGGGGAATATTTATCGGTCTAACAATATGAACAATAATATGAACTCTTGAAGGTGTAATGAAAATATCTGAAATTTTGAACATAAATATAGATTAATTTATTCTTTCTGAATTAAAATTGGCCCTGCCCCAGGGCCGGTGTAATGAGGAAAAGTGACCCCCGTAGTAGATCGACCAGGGGTCGATTTATTATATAGTACTATGCCCCCGATCATAGTACTATAACCGGGGGAGTCGTAGTTATATGAACCCCTTACATATAAAAATCCGACCCCTCATATAACAAACTGACCCCAGTAGTAGATCGACCGGGGGTTGATTTATTATATAGTACTGTGACACCCACCCCCCCCCCCCCCCCAGTCCGGGAGAGTTCTAGTACTATGACCCCCTTACATATAAAAACTGACCCCCTAATATAACAAACTGACCCCATAGTAGATCGACCAGAGGTCGAGTTATAATACATGTATAGTACTATGAACCCACACCCCCTTTAGGTATAAGAAACTGACCTCACATACAAGATAACAAACTGACCCTAAAAAGTGTGCTTAAAAGTGAAGTGACTTCCTACTTAGTTATCATTATAAATGTCTCCACCAAATGTATATGGGGCTCTGATAGATCAAATCAAGAGAGCCGAAGTCGGCGGTGCTGGGCTTCACAGGCCCCTTCTACCCAAAACCGCAGCACCACGCGATACATACCACATTCTCCTCGAGGAACGCAAACAAACAGCAACAACATTTGGGATAAGTGTTCATACAATAGAAAATTTTGTGTTCTTGAGTATGGTTTGTAGATGAGATCCTTTAAGTGAAATGTTCAAAAATGCCGATGGGAGTGATAAAGTCAATTTTAGACACAATGCCCAAATCCAGAAATTTTTTCTGAAAGAGGGGGGTGTCCACCAAATCCAAGCCCAGTGGGCACCAGAAGTTGTTTCAACGTTGATAAACGTTGAATCAACGTCGCATACGTTGAAACAACGAATAGTGCCCATGGGAGGGGGTTTGATTATATGAAACTATGAGCAAAAGATGCATTATGTTCCATTTTTAGCCAGATTTTTCAAGGCTTATTGTTTGGCTAAAACTGGGCGGGCAGGCGTGCGGCGGGTGGTTGGGCGGAAAGCGTATCGTTGTTAACTAAACTTTAACATTGCTTTTAACTTCTGAATTACTTAAGCTAGACCATTCATATTTGGTATGCAGATAACTTGGGTGAAGGCTTTTCACTTGATACAAGGATACTTGAAATCAGGTCAAGGTCAAGGTCACTATTTCCAAAAGTTTGCCGTTTTTAACCAACTTTTACATTGCTATAACTTCTTAACTACAAATGCTAGGCAATTCATTTTTTGTATACAGATAGCTTGGGTGAAGGCCTTTCACTTGATACAAGGATATATGAAATCAGGTCAAGGTCAAGGTCACTTTTTCCAAAACTTTGCTGTTGTTAACAAAAGTTTTAACATTGCTATAACTTCTGAACTACAAATGCTAGGCAATTCATATTTGATATATAGATAGCTTGGGTAAAGGCCTTCCACTTGATACAAGGATACATGAAATCAGGTCAAGGTCACTATTTCCAAAACTTTGCCGTTATTAACAATACTTTAACATTGCTTATAACTTCTGAATAACTTAAGCTAGACAATTCATATTTGGTATGCAGATAACTTGGGTGAAGGCATTTCACTTGATACAAGGATACCTGAAATCAGGTCAAGATCATTATTTCCAAAACTTTGCCGTTTTTCACTAACTTTAACATTGCTTTAACTTCTGAACTACAAATGCTAGGCAATTCATCTGTGGTATACAAATGGCTTTGGTAAAGGCCTTTCAGTTGATATGAAGATATTTGAAATTATGTCAAGGTCACTATTTTGACAAGTTGGCCATCTTTGAAAAGCTTCAACATTTTTTCTTAACAGCTGAACCTCATATGCTAGACAATTCATATATGGTATGGAGATTGCTTTGGTGAAGGCCTTTCAGTTGATACAATGATACATGAAATTGGGTCAAAGTCAAGGTCAAAGTCAAGGTCACTACTTCTGATCCACGAGTGCTAGGCAATTCACCTTCAGGTATTCATATAGCTTTGGTATTAGGACCTTATAGATGACATAAAGAGACCTGAAATCAGGTCAAGGTCACTATTTTGAAACATTGGCTATCATTATAATGTTATAACTTCTTAACTACATGGGCTAGACAATTTATATTTGGTATGCAGATAGCTTGGATGAAGGCCTTTCAGTTGATACAAGGATACATGAAATTGGGTCAAGGTCAATACAAAAAAAAATCCGGCTTTATGGTGGTTTCCGCTATTTTTTGCTTGTTAAAAAAAATATTTTTCCGAAGTAGAGAAAATCGATGGGGTCCAGACCACCCACCACATCCCATACCCGCTGGATCCGTGCTTAGAGACTTTATAATACGATAAACAGAGTGGGTCAAACTATCATCAGATGTGTTTACTATATTATGGCAAGGAAGTCACTATATTTTATAGTAAAATGGCCTGGGGTCATAGTACTTTATAATATATATCGACCCACCTGGTGGATGTATTTTATCAAGGGAGTCACTATATTTTATAGTAAAATGACCGGGGATCATAGTACTATATGATATATCGACCCCCGTGGTGGATGTATTTTGGCAAGGGAGTCACAATATTTTATAGTAAAATGGCATGGGGGTCATAGTACTATATAATATATCGACCCCCTGGTGGATGTATTTTGACAAGGCAGTCACTGTGTTTTATAGTAAAATGGCATGGGGGTCATAGAACTATATAATATATCGACCCAAATCGTGGGTGGATTTTGGTAAGGGAGTCACTATATTTTGTAGTAAAATGACCGGGGATCATAGTACTATAAAATATATCGACCTCTCGGTCGATCTACTACGATAAAAAGAGTGGGTCACACTAGTATAAGGGAGTCATTATATAATGGCAAGGGAGTCACTATACTTTATAGTAAAATGACAAGGGGTCATAGTACTATATAATAAATCGACCCCCGGTCGATCTACTACGGGGGTCACTTTTCCTCATTATACCAGCTAGTTTTCTATAAAAAAAACAACACCTCTGATTGTCTGGTGAGCGATATCAAGGCCATTCTGGCCCTCTTGTTTATGTTATTGTTGATATCTTTATCCTGAATTATATGTAAGAAATAATGCTATTATGGATATTAATTAGCAACAATGTATAATCAGGCCATGGCAGAAACTAGGATTAGATCTACAATGTACAGGAGTCCTCTGATCTGGGTCTGCTTTGTTTGCAAAGTTGCAGAATGGCGTCTCTAAGGAGTAAAGAGTTAGGTAAAAGGTTTATGATGGTGCTATATCACTCAACTGTGTCAACAAGTCATAGGACCTAATGTGTACACAAAAACATTTGTCCAGTTGTTTAACTCTTTGCATGCTAACGGCGGATTCTCCAGCGATTTATGACCTATGCAAACATTTTTCATCCAGATCAGGCCCCACAACACTTGATCTGAGATCCAAGCTGTTTGTAACTCAGACTTAACTAAACAAGAGGGCTAGAATGGCCCTGAAGCGCTCACCAGACAATCAGAGAAGATTTTCAAAGTTTTCACTATATGTTTCTATTGAAAACTAGCCCGCCCTTGGGCAAGGCAGGGCAGGGCAGGGCAGGGCAAATTTGACCCAATGGGCACAATCTATATAACTTTTGTAGAGGACCTAAACATGATACTATGTGCGAAATATGAAAGCTAAGAACCTTCCAGTTTCGGAGGAGAATGTTTTCAAAGTTTTCACTATATGTTTCTATTGAAAACTTGCTACCCCTGGAGCAGGGCCAATTTTGACCCCAGGGGCATAATTTATACAACTTTTGTAGAGGACCTGAACATGATGCTATGTGCCAAATATGAAAGCTGAGAACCTTCCAGTTTCAGAGGAGAAGATTTTCAAAATTTCACTATATGTTTCTATTGAAAACTTGCTACCCCTGGGGCGGGGCCAATTTTGACACCAGGGGCATAATTTATACAACTTTTGTAGAGGACCTGAACATGATGCTATGTGCCAAATATGGAAGCTGAGAACCTTCCAGTTTCAGAGGAGAAGATTTTCAAAGTTTGCACTATATGTTTCTATTGAAAACTGGCTACCCCTGGGGCAGGGCCAATTTTAACCCCAGGGGCATAATTTATACAAATTTTGTAGAGGACCTAAACATGATGCTATGTGCCAAATATGAAAACTGAGAACCTTCCAGTTTCAGAGGAGAAGATTTTCAAAGTGTGCACTATATGTTTCTATTGAAAACTGGCTACCCCTGGGGCGGGGCCAATTTTGACTCCAGGGGCATGATTTATATAACTTTTGTAGAGGACCTGAACATGATGCTATGTGCCAAATATGAAAGCTGAGAACCCTGTAGATTCAGAGGAGAAGATTTTCAAAGTTTTACTATATGCTTTTAAAGGAAACAATGCACCCCTGGGGCCGGGCCAATTTTGACCCCAGGGGCATAATTTATATAAATTTTGTAGAGGACCGTAACATGATGCTATGTGCCAAAGATGAAAACTGAGAACCTTCCAGTTTCAGAAGAGAAGATTTTCAAATTTTCACTATATGTTTCTATTGAAAACTGGCCACCCCTGGGGCGTGGCCAATTTTGACCCCAGGGGAATAATTTATATAACTTTTGTAGAGTACCTGAACATGATGCTATGTGCGAAATATGAAAGCTGAGAACCTTCCGGTTTCAGAGGAGAAGGTTTTCACTATATGTTCCTATAGAAAACAATGTACCCCTGGGGCGTGGCCAATTTTGACCCCAGGGATATAATTTATATAACTTTTGTAGAGGACCTAAAGATGATGCTATGTGCCAAAGATGAAGGCTGAGAACCCCGTAGATTCAGAGAAGAAGATTTTTAAAGGTTCAAATTGTTGACGACTGACGACGCACGCTGACAGACGACGGACATCAGGCGATCACAAAAGCTCACCCTGAGCACTTTGTGCTCTGGTGAGCTAAAAACTAGGAAATTGTGTCTGTAATACACAGCGATGCCCCTATGGTGGTGCTTGCCTCGCTGCACGTAAAACTCTTAAATCATTTGACCTTGACCTTGGACTTGCAGGCAGCTGTTAGAATGTAAAATAAATAATTATGCAATACAATTTGCATAATAAATTGAATCTATTGTTAGAATGTAAAATAAATAATTATGCAATACAATTTGCATAATAAATTGAATCAATTTTAATAATTGAATCAATTTTAAATTGATATGAGTCAAATAACAAATTGCAATAAAAACTTTGTATGTTGTTAAATGTTCTATGTAATAGATTAATTGTCAGGCAATCCTTGTAAGTATGTATGGTATGTTATATGGCTACCCACAGGTGGTCAAGAAAGATTAGTGACAAGCTGTGAAAATCCCTTAGAGATGCAAGCTGGTCACCTAAGTTTGTACAACAGTTAGGTATCACTGGAATAAGTGATTGACATCCTACTTAAGATTTACCTGTACAAACAAATAAGAAGCCTGTGCCACCTAATTACTTCCAAAATAATTGTCCAAATAATAGTTTTAAAAACAATGTCAAACGAAATCCTTTTTGATGTCTCTGGGCTTCTCAAGACATAGTGACAACTACTCTCGTGTGTTTTCAACTGCCACCTGGAAGATCATGAATATAAACCATGGCGTAGAACAGCAGCATTACATTTGCTTTGCTGACGCTGTATATTCAATAAAGTTAGTTAAACTTATATTGAATTTGGTTATCTTCCAGGTAAGAGTTTTTACACTTTTTATTGTACATTTGCTGTATTTTATTTTGCCAGAGTTCCTTGTAAAGCTAGATGAATTAAGTTGGAAATTATGCTTAGTCTGTTTTAAAATCTGTCTGAAAGGAATTGTGTCTTTTATATATTGATAATTGTAATTAAGCCAGGCTGAGTATCATGAGACTAATAACATGTATTTGGGAATATTATTTAATTCATCTAGCTTGGCGTGTGTGTGTGTGTGTGTATGTGCCATTTCGAGCATTTAACATAGGTTGTAAGAATTGAATGCAGTGACTGAAATATTTCATGTGGATCTCGAATAGGAATTTGATGTATTTAGAAATACATGTAATATGCCAGGAGTGCAAACTCCCTTTGTCTGCAAGTATATTTTCTACTGCTCGAGTTCTTTGATACTGCTAAACTGATTGTGTGTTTGATATCTACACGGAACCTGACATTACCTTATATTGTATATTTTATTCTATAATAGGTTTGATTTAGAGCCTAAGAGATGAAGTTAATTGTTGTCTCTTTTAAATGAGTTTGTACCTTAGTCATGACCTTAATGACTAAAGGATTAATGATTACAAGTAATTGTATTCAAGAGCTAATTGGTTGAAAGATATTTTTAGTGACTATGTAAGTTTCATTATTCTACAATTATGCGGTTTAGCTACAGATCGGGTAGTTAGCTACAACTGCTGCTACATGCTATACATGTTGTGATAGTACTTTAAACATACGGGTTTCTACCTAATACTATTATCTTTCAACCTTTAGCCTGTTATCAAAGTATTGTTTAAGTAATCTTATTCTCTTACGACATGCTTCTGCTTGAAAGTCGAAGGCGGTAATACTTTATCAGTATGGGTTCAGTTGCCTCTCACTGCCAAGTGAATCTCTGCTGAGCTAATTTCCCCAAGGCTCTTAGCTAAGTCTTCACTGTACCATTGAGCCGTATTCCCCAATGCTCATGCCTTCGACTTCAACAGATAGTACTGTTACTTAACATTACATGACATTTGCTTTGCTGACGCTGTATATTCAATAAAGTTAGTTAAACTTATATTGAATTTGGTTATCTTCCAGATCAGTCCCCTTTAGGATAAACGAGCTCTAAGCACGTTTTATCAAGTGGTGGGGAATCCGGGTAAGAGGTTCGATCCCGTATGAACCCGGAGAACAGATATAAATTGAGAGGACGACCTGGGAACCATCCAGCCAGCAACAAGTCTACTGTAGTTTCCTTTGCGGTCCCAACCACTACATCATCCAGCATGACTTCTGCAAGTACGACTGCAACGGTGTCAGCAGCACCAAGCTCCATAATGACACCAGCCCCGGTACCAGTTGCACCTGCCATCCATCCTGTAGCACCACCGGTACCTGGACCAATCATCCCTCCTTCAGCACCAAGGCACCAATTAGAGCCATTCAGTGGTGTAAACCAAGACCCGATACGCTGGCTCACCTGGTATGAAAGGTACTGTGTGTATTACCACCTCACCACAGACCGGCAAAAACTGTCAGATTTCCCTTTTCATCTCAGGGAACACGCCAAGGCTTGGTTTGATTCGGTGCCAATTCCAGCAACATTCGCTGAACTTAGAACGCTGTTCGAAACAAGGTTTAAAAGCAGGAGTATGGACTTTGTGACTATCAAACAGGCCCCTAGTGAGTCTGTACAAGACTATTTCCTGAAACTATGTCACTGCAGGCCAAACACCCTCGATGATGAATGGGTCAAAGGGATAGCCATTCGCGGCCTGCGTGATGACATCAGGACCATAGTAATGCCCCACGACCCCTCGACTTTTGAGGAAGCTAGGAGGATAGCACTACTTGCTGAGGAGTCACTTGGCTTGCCACCTCAGACTCCAATTGCCGCCTGTCAGCCGTCTCAGTTCGAGACTGTTGTATTGGAGCAACTTACCAATCTGAAGTTGGAAATAGACGAGCTAAGAAGAGAGAGGGCCAGGCAGAATTTTAATCCACCTCCGATCCAGCAGCATCAAGACAACAGGAACAACTATGTTCAACAGCCCAGAATGAACAATGGCACCTACAGACGGAACCGCAACTACAGAGGCGGTAAGCAATTTTCTAGTACTAATAATACTAATGATGGTTACCGAATTCAAGATAGGAGATGAAGGTGCGAGCCTGTCCATAAGCCCCAACTTATGGATAGGCAGACACGTGAAAATAATATTTCAAAGATGCCAGATTCTCAGAGAGGACGAAATTGCAACAATTTTGTTCCTGAGTCTCAGGCTGAACCACAGAAAAGTGCTGCTTTAGAAAACAATCCCATTGTGTCTGTGATAACCAGTATTCAGCGAAATACCATTTTTTGTAAATTAGGTGTCAAAAGTGTAAACTGCCTTTTAGACACAGGGGCTGCCATCTCGTGTATATCAGACAGTTTCTTGAATAAATTAAAGGTGCAGTATTCGGATTTAGGCCCCCCTGAGATTTCTGCTGTTACAGGCGTGAGTGGTCAAAAACTTAGGGTTGTCAAAAAGGTTAGGGTTTCTGTTGAAATTTCCCATGTGCTGTTTGACTGTGATTTCTATGTTGTTCAAGGGTTAAGTCAAAACATGATCCTAGGGTTAGATTTCATGCAGAAACACAAGGTTGAGATTGACTTTTGCAGCAAAACTGTCTATATACAGGAAAAGCTGGTAAAGACACAGTTTAATTCTTCCAATGCTGGTATAGCGAAATCTTGTAGAACAGTTATCCTCCCTGCTAGGTCTCAACAGGATATTCCTATTTTTGTTACTAGGAGAAAAACCAATGATATAGTACTAATAGAACCAGCAGACAGTTTAAATCAAAGGAATTTGGCTGGTGCTAGAAGTGTTGTTGAAGTTCATGGGCATAAGGCTGTAATGAGAATTTTAAACCCAGGAAATGAGTCAGTCAAGCTAGGTCGAGGCACTGTCGTTGGCACTGTTCATGACACCGATAGTATTTCTCCACTTGACTCAAAGGGTAATTCTAAACACCCTTGCTGTGCCAACATAGACATAGGCTCTGAAACTAGTAACTCGGAAACAACTTTGCAGTTTGACTTGGAAAATTCAGATTTAGATCCGCGCCAAAAATCAAAGTTACTTGAACTTCTTAATAGCAATAAGGCAATTTTCTCTTCTGGTCCTCACGATGTTGGGTTAGCTCATGCCTGTGACCATAGAATAGAAACTTTGCCAGGAAAAGGTCCAGTAAGGAAGCAATTTTATCGACAAAATCCAAAAATGAAGCAGACAACTACTGATGAAGTCAATAAGATGTTAGAAAATGATATCATAGAACCTTCTAACTCAATATGGCATAGTCCAGTAGTATTAGTTAAAAAGAAGGATGGCACTTTCAGATTTGCAGTAGATTATCGAGGGCTGAACCATATCACTAAGCCAATTTCTTATCCACTTCCCAGGTTAGAATCAGTTTTTGATGCTATCGGCGAGTCAAAAGCGAAATTTTTCTCAACCCTTGACTTAGCTTCTGGATTTTGGCAGATTCCCCTTGATCCAGAAACCAAACACAAGGCTGCCTTTATCACTCATGATGGCATTTTCGAATTCAAACGCGTGCCATATGGTCTTCGGAATGCACCTCTGAGTTTCCAAAATTTGATGTCTGATGTACTTAGAGCTATTAACTGGAAATATGTTCTTTGCTACATTGATGACATTTTGATCTTTAGTCAGACGTTTGAGGAACATTTGAGTCACTTAAGTACTGTATTTGAAAAACTCAGAGCCGCAGGTCTGAAACTGAAGCCTAGCAAGTGCCATTTTGCTGTCCCCAAGGTACATTATCTGGGCCATGTACTTTCAAAAGATGGAATTTCAGTCGATAGTGCTAAAACTGATGCAGTTAACTCTTTTCCTGTTCCAAGATCACAAAAAGATGTTAGGTCATTCTTAGGTCTCTGTAATTATTACAGGAAATTTGTGTTTGAATATTCTAAAAAGGCTGCACCGTTGAATAGACTCTTACAGAAACAGACAAAATTTGATTGGAATGAAGAATGTGAGAAATCTTTTCAAGCTTTAAAGACCGCTTTAACTTCTGCGCCCGTCTTGGTCTACCCAGATATGAACTCAGATTTCATTCTAACCACTGATGCAAGTGATGTGTCAATAAGTTACATTTTGGGTCAGAAAGATTCTAGGGGCAGAGAACAAGTGGTATGTTATGGTGGCAGATCTTTGAGCAAGGCAGAACAAAAATGGACTGTTTCAGAAAAAGAATGTTTGGCAATAATACAGGGAATTAAGCAGTATAAAGAATATCTTTCTCACAAAAAGTTTACAATTTATACAGATCATAGTGCCTTGCAGTTTCTGAGCAAATCCAAAGACTTAAATGGGAAACTTGGTCGCTGGTCATTATTCCTTCAAGGTTATGACTATGAGATAGTTCATAAACGAGGCACAGCCAACAGAAATGCTGATGCACTTTCTAGGCGAAGCTATGAAACCACCCAACCAGTTCAAGTAGTCATTGAATATGACTATTTTCCCAGTATAGCCAAAGTTGCTGAAAGGGAAAAAGAACTAGATGGGCAGGGGTCCGATGAAGGTCAAACTTTAGACTGTGAAAAGGCAATTGAAACTGATGCTAAGCTTTTCAAAGGAACAGACCTAGAACCAGAAACCATTATTCCCATGCAAAAGTCTTGTGGAGATTTCAAACACATTTATGACTATTTAGAAAATAGACAGCTTCCCTCAGATTCCAAACTGGCATCTCGCACAGTAAACGAATCGAATTCATTTGTTTTGAAAAATGGTGTTTTATACCACTTGTTCCAGCCAAGAACCAAAAATGTTCCGCCGGCTGAGAGGATAATTTTTCAACTCGCAGTTCCAAAAGAACTTCGAGATGATATCATTAGGAGCTATCATGACTGTTTGGCAGGAGGTGGTCATTTAGGTTCCAACAGAGTTTTCTGGGCTATTAGGCAAAAATTCTTTTGGCCTCGTTGCTATCAAAATGTCTTTGATTATGTCCATGCCTGTCAAGTCTGTCAAAGGACAAAACTTAACCGTAGGCAACACCCTGTTCCCCTGACAAACATGCCTATGGCTGAACCATTCGAGAGATGGCACATGGATATTCTTGGTCCATTGCCAAAAACCCCTGAAGGTTACCAATATGTGTTACTGGTTGTGGATAGTTTTTCACGATGGAGTGAGGCTCACCCACTTAAAACTCAGGAAGCTCAAGAAATAGCCACTGTTCTTTTTAGAGAGGTTATAGCAAGATATGGAGCCCCAAGAGTACTTGTGTCAGACAGAGGTAAAAACTTTATGTCAAAACTGGTTAAGGCCCTTTGTGAAATGTTTGACATAACTAGGCATCACACAAGTGCTTACCATCCACAAACCAACTCTACTTGTGAGAGGTTAAACTCTACCCTAGCTCAAATTCTCAGGAGCTACATTGACAAGGACCAAACCAACTGGCCTTCTTTGCTTCCAGCAGCAATGATGGCTTGTAGGATGTCTCCTTGCACCCAGTCAACTCAATTCAGTCCCTTTTATATTGTCTTTGGCAAAGAAATGAATCTGCCAATTGATACTTCCCTCATTCCGAAAACTTCAATGGGTTTAGATGGTCAGCAATATTTTGAGAATCTGCTAGACAGAATAAAAGTAGCAAAGGAAATAGCAGGGGAAAATATGAAAATTGCCCAGGAAAAGTCTAAGAAAAGGCATGATCTTAAAGCTAAAGACCCAGGGTTTAAGATACAGGATAAGGTTCTCTTCAAAAATGAAAAGGTGGCAAAAGGGTTATCTCCTAAACTCAGTAACAAGTACAGGGGTCCCTTTTACCTAGTGGAACTAGGTCCAAATTTCACTTGTAAACTTGCCAGATGCGACACTCATGAGGTCCTGAAGCCTTTGGTCAATTTCAGTAAACTGAAAAAGTATGTAGAACCTCTTCCATCCCAGATACCCCTACAAAAGGAATCTGAACTGGTACCTAAACCGATTCAAGGTCATGGTCCTGCCCCCCCTGCAGGGCTAGCTCCGAAACATAGAAAGAAAAGAGGCAGGAAACCGAAACCTGTCTCCCTTCAATCTGGCACCATTGTAAAGGCGAAAACAGAAAATGGAAGTAAAATGTACAAATTTGAAGGGATGGAAACTTGGTTCCACTGTAAGGACTGTGATCCTCAATCTATTCAGAGATATACAGTGGAACGTGAACAGAAAAAGCGTGCATTTGCACGACCGACGCACAAACACTTTACTAGGGCGAAAACAATTGGTCAATAGATATTCCCATTATACTTATGTTCGGTTTCGATAAACTCGAACAGCTGCATTATGGGATTGCATATTTGTGGCTAGGATGTTAGTACTTGCATCACAATGCTGCGCAGCACCCTTTAGAATAATTTTCAAAATTTTGCATTTAAGTTTTCATGCTGACAGACTTAACCCTTACAAATACTAGTATTTGTGTGTATAGTGCTAAAAATGGTTGGCCGCCATTTTACCCAAGTCTGTCTACATGACCCTATTTTTTTTCTACTTATAGGACGTGATGCAAGCTATATGAGCATTCTGATTGCACTGATGTGGCCCATGCTGCTGTTCCTGTTTGTGACCCCTGCCAATGCAGATAACACTGTCCAGAGACTGAACTATGGTGTGTTGTTTAAACCCATGGGAATAGTTGACCTGTCCGATGAATACTGGCTACATACCTTTCGAATACCGTTACCTGACATTATTCATCTACCTTACCTAGGAACCTGTCGTCAGGATAACGATACGTGCATGGTAGTGAATAACATATTGGCCCTAGTAAATTCAGTAAGAACTCAGACTGCAGTGAAACTCAATAATACGATTGAGTCTATTCATGCTCTGGTGCCAGAAGCCTCAATAGTAAGCAGGGGTAAACGGTCATTGCTTCCTTTCATTGGTCAGCTGTCCAAAACTCTTTTTGGAACAGCCACCTCTGAAGATGTTAACACCCTAAAGCAGCACATCAATTCTCTCAATCGTAGGAGTCGAAGACTAGGTATGGCTTTAGAGCAACAGGCCCAACATTTGAGCTCTTTTATGACTAAGACTAATGAAAGAATGGACAACATGGTTCGTGGTATTCATGAAAATCAATTAGCTATCCAGTATGTCCATGCTGAAATAAGTTCCAAGACCGAAACACTGCAAGAAAACTTTCAGTCATTGCTTAGCCTCCTAACATCACAGATTCTCAAATCTGCTTATTTGAACAATGAATTAGAAGAGCTCAAATTAGGTGTCCTTGACCTCGTCAATGGCAAGCTTTCTCCGCTACTGATTCCATCTCACATTCTTCAAAAGACCCTTTATGACATCCAGAAACTGTTTGATGCCAAACACCCAGGATTTCATCTTACTCATACCTCATTAACAGATATCTATTCGAGCAATAAGTTTTTGTATGCTAGGAATAATGGAAGTCTGTTCATAACGCTTAAGTTGCCTGTTAGCGCTTTCCAAGCAAAACTCAAAGTGTTTCAGGTTATTTCACTTCCGGTACCCATAAATGAAACAAGTAGTCATGCAACTCAGATTTTAGATTTGCCTGAATACTTCTTATTCTCAAGAGACCATGAATTTTATGCATCACTCACCTCTTTGCAGTTTTCAAATTGTAAAGGTAATAGACACCATGTCTGTCAATTCAAATTTCCTCTGAAATCGGTAGCCTCGCCTTCGTGTGTCCTTAGTCTGTTTCTAAATAACAAGGAACAGACTAAACAACACTGTAACTTCAGATTTGTAAAGCAGGCAATCAAATCAGAACTATATCAGATAGACTCGAACACACTTCTTGTTTCGAGAATACCTTTATTGAAATTGGAGTGTCAAGGCCACCACAAAACATTGAAAGGTTGTCAATTTTGTCTTATCAGCATACCGTGTTACTGCTCCGTAATAACTTCAACGTACTTCGTACCAGCCAGACTTACTAAATGTGATAGGAATCTCCCATCAGTCTCTCAGGTACATCCTGTTAACTTAATACTTTTGCAGCACTTCTTTAAGAATCCAAGCTTCAGTGACCTCTTGGCTGATTCAACTTTTGCGCAACCCCTTAATGTTTCTATACCGACTTTCAAAATCTACCAGCATCACATGCATGACATTTTGGCCAAAGATAGATCCAATCATCTTAACCTGACGAAAATGGCCAACCTTGCAAAACAGGACTCTGTTGCCTTTCAATCCTTAACGGAGCCCCTACTGCATGGGTTAATTGACATTAATACCAGTTGGCCTAGCACAAGTGACATAGTCACATTGGTCTCACTTACTTTCGGGATATTTGCTTCTATACTGAGCATAGGTTTGTGTCTTAAATTCCGGAGGTTGGCCTCTACCTTGTTGGTTTTACAACAAACTCGTATAGTCAAGGGGTTCTCCACAAATCTCCCTCAGTTCATTTACCCAACCCCTGCAGTTATGCCTGCCAACAATGAATCTTGGTCTATTGATTTCGATATAAATTTGGAACACATTTTAATCCTGTTAACCCTCATTAATACGGTGATACTGTGTTTCAACATACTGCGATTCACCTTTTGGCAAAGTAGTGCAGCTCTTGTTTTGGAAATAACTTCTGGGAACAAATGTGTTCTCATTCCTATACTCAGACTGCCATTGTGTGCATCTTACTGCAGTATCGCGATGCCTGAAGACATTGCAGACATTCGCGTTACTGGCACAGTTTTCAACAAAATCCTTAAATTTACTGCAACGGGTCTATCAGTCATTAACAATCAAAATATGAGTACTCTTCAGATTGATAATAAAGTATCTATTAGTCTTTGGCAAAGTATTAGACTGAATTCGATACTGAACAAGCCTTTCTTTGTGCTCTTGTATGTGCAGCACAATGGGATGCTTTCTAGACTGGACAATGACCACAAGGGAACTAACTCCTTGTAATACCCCATGGTAACCATCATATAGTATAACTAGAAATTGCTTATGTATATAATGGATCCATAATTGTTTATTGTCATGACTTTTATATATGTATGTTTATATGTTCTCAATTGTAATTATTGCAATTTGTTGAAGCAACTCAAGACGATGTTACTCCTTGTAACTTTGGGGTCCAAAGTTCTCAGACCTAGGGGGTATTGTTAGAATGTAAAATAAATAATTATGCAATACAATTTGCATAATAAATTGAATCTATTGTTAGAATGTAAAATAAATAATTATGCAATACAATTTGCATAATAAATTGAATCAATTTTAATAATTGAATCAATTTTAAATTGATATGAGTCAAATAACAAATTGCAATAAAAACTTTGTATGTTGTTAAATGTTCTATGTAATAGATTAATTGTCAGGCAATCCTTGTAAGTATGTATGGTATGTTATATGGCTACCCACAGGTGGTCAAGAAAGATTAGTGACAAGCTGTGAAAATCCCTTAGAGATGCAAGCTGGTCACCTAAGTTTGTACAACAGTTAGGTATCACTGGAATAAGTGATTGACATCCTACTTAAGATTTACCTGTACAAACAAATAAGAAGCCTGTGCCACCTAATTACTTCCAAAATAATTGTCCAAATAATAGTTTTAAAAACAATGTCAAACGAAATCCTTTTTGATGTCTCTGGGCTTCTCAAGACATAGTGACAACTACTCTCGTGTGTTTTCAACTGCCACCTGGAAGATCATGAATATAAACCATGGCGTAGAACAGCAGCATTACATTTGCTTTGCTGACGCTGTATATTCAATAAAGTTAGTTAAACTTATATTGAATTTGGTTATCTTCCAGGTAAGAGTTTTTACACTTTTTATTGTACATTTGCTGTATTTTATTTTGCCAGAGTTCCTTGTAAAGCTAGATGAATTAAGTTGGAAATTATGCTTAGTCTGTTTTAAAATCTGTCTGAAAGGAATTGTGTCTTTTATATATTGATAATTGTAATTAAGCCAGGCTGAGTATCATGAGACTAATAACATGTATTTGGGAATATTATTTAATTCATCTAGCTTGGCGTGTGTGTGTGTGTGTATGTGCCATTTCGAGCATTTAACATAGGTTGTAAGAATTGAATGCAGTGGCTGAAATATTTCATGTGGATCTCGAATAGGAATTTGATGTATTTAGAAATACATGTGTGATGGTATTTTAGAGAAGTACTGTCCTTTCAACATTATTGTAAACACTATCCCTTGTGATTTCTACGAAGTAGTTTCCCTTTGATTATTTCCAAAACCGAAAGTAGCGTGGTTATACTCAGCAGGACAGACTATTTACAACAGAATTGATTGTTTGCAAGGTTAGTTCTTTCTAGATTGATTTCAATTTGATTGTCTGTCCATTCAATAACCATTTGCAATGTATAGTTTAGTAGAGAATCATTCCATTTGAATGTTTTAAATAGCATTTGTGATTTATTATGATCACTGGGTCCACTCGGTAAAGTCCGTGATAGATCGATAGTATTCGTAATCGTTAGAGGGAGCTAGCGGTAATATCCGCTAGGGGGAGCTATCTGTTTGCATATATAAACGCAGCACATGCCAGATTTAGGCAGAATGGCTGACTCTCTCAGAGAGTCAACTTGGCTTGTTCAATAGAACAGAATTGAACAAATACAGGCCAGCTATAGGACTTTGTGCCAATAGTAAAGCTTGTCGAGCTATATCTCGCATTCTCTTGTGAAGCCCCGCTACCAAGAGAGAGTTATAGCAGTACAACGCTTACTAAGTGTACGGGTCGTATAGTTTGTCTACGAGTTGGAGCCGTTATAGGTTATATAGCCATAGTAGAGTTGTAGCTGATAGAGACGCAGCTCAGTTAAGAGTTGCAGCTCGGGGTAGTTGCATCTCTCGAGCTGTGACTGAAGCCAGAACTCTGTGGAGTTATAACTGCTCAGTTGGAGCGCAGTTTCTGCATTGCAGTGTACAGAGTTATAACTCGAGGAGAGCTACAACTACGAGCCATTCTCATAGCTCAAGTCAGAAAGAGTTATTCAGTGATCATAAATGTTTGTACATATTCACCAATAGTTTAGTTTCTTAAATCATAGGCTAGGCAAGCCCCAAGGAAAATCTTTTATATATTTTGTTGTACATATTTGTATATATACTTGACCGCTCGGGCAGAGAAACGTTACATATTTTGGTGGCAGCGGTGGGATCACAATAGATAAAACCACCATTATCTAACCCCCGCCATGGCAGGTTCTAATGAAGAAAGTGTTTTAGAACGCATTAGTAGACTGGAGGCTGAAAATGAGCAATTGAGGTTAGAGAATGAAATTTCAGCTTTGCAAAGAGAAATAACACAATTGGAATTAACATTGCCAACCACATCTACACCTGCCAACCCACCTGTATCTGTAGCTAGCCAGCGCTTATCAGATGTAGAGATAGAGCAGAAAACGCCACGGAGGCGTTCTAAAGTATGGTGGAAAGACGAGACTGAGAATTTGAGTCCTGTGAGACAGAACTTGTTCTCAGACGTGGCAGATAAGTGTAAGGAAGACAAAGATGGAGTTGACCAATTTGTAACTACTCGAAAACGTAGCCAATCACCAGCTCGCAGTGCTATGATAAAACCAGCCACATTTGATGGGTCTGGCTCTTGGCTTGACTATAGAGCTCATTTCGAGACGTGCGCAGAGATCAACTGCTGGGATTCCAAAGAGAGGGGGCTATATCTAGCCGTTGCTCTTAGGGGTCAGGCTCAGGGAGTCTTTGGAAATTTGGCTACTAATTCCAAAGACTATGACTCGCTTGTGAAAGCGCTAGAAGAGCGTTTTGCCCCACCTAACCAGACCGAGTTGTATAGGGTACAACTTCGTGAGAGGAAGCAGAGGGCTACAGAGAGTTTGTCCGAGTTAGGACAAGAAATAAGGAGACTGACCAACTTGGCCTATGCATCAGCTCCCAGTGATGTGAGAGAGACTCTGGCCAAAGAGCAGTTCATAGATTCTCTAGCTAGCACAGATATGAGGATAAGAGTGAAGCAGGCCAGACCAACAAGTCTTAATGACGCTGTAAGACACGCTGTTGAGTTGGAAGCGTTTGTTAACGCTGAAAAACGGAAGCTGCAAAGTGAGGGGGTATTATACAGTGCTAATGCCACAGCTTCAGCTGTTGATAGCGAGGGGAGCAGCTTTCAAAACCTGTCCAACACGGTAGAACGTCTTGAGGAACAGATGAAAAAGCTTTTGGCTAGATATAACGATGCCAAGCCAACACCCACTAACAGGAGACAGAGCGGGCTCGATGTTCGTCAGCAAAGCAAACGCCCCTCATGCTATGAATGTGGCTCTAAGTCGCACTTCAAGAGAAACTGTCCAAAGTTGAGGAATACAAAATATCAGGGTAAAGCTGAGCCGAAGAAAACTACAAACACAGTCAATGTGTCAAAAAGAAGTGGCTCAGGTTTGTTTGTCCCAGCTTTATATCAAGGCAAGGTCCTGGACTGCCTTGTTGATACCGGGGCGACTATATCGCTCATCTCATCTGAAGTTTGGAACAAATGTAATGAAGCAATGAGCAGCAATTTGACTGCTTACGACAAACCAATCATCTCAGCAGCTGGAACACCCCTAGTGGTGCAGGGCAAGGCGTTCATCGTTCTTGAAATAGATGATGAGAAATATGAGATGGAGGTGATAGTAGCTGATATAGAATGTGAAGCAATGCTAGGATTGGACTTCATGCAGAGAAATGAATGTTCCATAGATGTAGCTAACCTCACCATAACAGTTCGAGGCAAACCTAGCAAACTATCTAGTCAAGGAAGCACAGGCTGCTATCGGGTCACTGTAGCAGAAAAGGTAGAAATCCCTGCTATGTCGGAAATGATTGTTCCAGGCAAGGTGGGTGGGCTGCCTACTCACATGAGGGATTTATGTCTGATTGAACCATCAGACAGGACTTTGCTCAGTGACAAAGGCCTGGTGGCTAGAACTCTTGTAAATGCAAGTGAAAATGTGCCACTTCGTGTTATGAATGTATCTGATGAGTCACAGACCCTATATGCAGGGACTCATATGGCTACACTGAGTCCTGTCACAGAAGTGAGTGGTACAGTTTGTTCCACAAAGCCAACTGGACAGCTGCCTATCCATCTGACTGACTTGTACAATCGTACAGTAGATGGTATGACCCTGGAGCAAAGTAAACAGGTTGCAAAACTCTTGATAAAATATTCAGATACCTTTTCAAAGTCAGATGAAGATATTGGCAGAACAGGTGTTGTGAAACATAAGATCAACACAGGAAACGCCAGACCAATAAAGCAACCGCTCCGCAGGACTCCTATTCATCTTAATGATGAAGTAGATAGACAAATTGATGATATGCTGAAAAGAGATATCATTGAACCATCCTGTAGCCCATGGGCAAGTGGTATAGTGATGGTTAGAAAGAAAGATGGGTCGAGTCGTTTTTGCATTGACTACCGAAAACTCAATGACCTCACGGTGAAAGACTCATATCCCATCCCAAGAATTGATGACTCCCTTGACCAGTTAGCCGGAGCAAAATGGTTCTCGTGTCTAGATCTGAACTCGGGCTACTGGCAAGTGGAGCTAGATGAACAAGACAGAGACAAATCCTCCTTTGTGTCACGTCGTGGTCTGTTCCAGTTTAAGGTCATGCCTTTCGGGCTATGTAATGCCCCAGCCACATTTGAACGGCTGATGGAAACCGTGCTGGCAGGGTTAAACTGGCAGATTTGTATGATATACCTCGACGACATCATAGTACATGGAAAAACCTTTGAAGAGATGTTGGCAAACTTAGACAGAGTTCTTGAAAGACTTCAAGAGTCAGGGCTAAAGCTCAAACCCAAGAAGTGCCAACTTTTCGGTAAGGAGGTTGAATACCTTGGTCATGTCATATCTGCTTCAGGGGTACACACGGACCCTAAGAAGGTGGAGGCTGTCAAGACCTGGCCAGTGCCGCATTCAACAACAGAGTTGAGAGCTTTCATAGGACTCTGTAGTTACTATCGAAAGTTCATACAGGGATTTGCAAATATTGCAAAACCACTTCACAAACTGACAGAAAAAGTCCAGCCATTCGTTTGGACAGATGAATGTAATACAGCTTTTTGTGCATTAAAAGAAGCACTTATCACTGCACCAGTCATCATACATCCAGACTTCTCGAAAGAGTTTATTCTGGACACTGATGCAAGTGACGTAGCCATAGGAGCTGTACTTTCCCAACAGGTAGATGGAAAGGAGAAGGTTGTAGCGTTCGCAAGCAAATCACTGAGCAAGTCAGAGAGGCGTTACTGTGTAACACGGAAAGAATTGCTTGCGGTGGTTCACTTCGTCAAATATTTCAGACACTATCTATATGGGCGAAGATTTACCGTTAGAACAGATCATGGCTCATTGAGATGGCTTACGCGGTTCAAAAACCCTGAAGGTCAAGTTGCACGCTGGTTGGAAGTGTTATCCTCCTATGACATGAACATTGTTCATAGGCCTGGTCGACTGCATGGGAACGCTGATGGACTGAGTAGATTCAAGTGTAAGCAATGTGGGCTTACAGATGAAGAAAAACAGGCAGAGGAATGTAGCAGCAAGGTCAATGCTGTGGATAGCGAGTCTACTCAAAGCATGCCTCTTGACTTGAAGACAATTCAAGACTCTGATTCTGATCTTGTCAAGGTTAAGAAGTGGCTGGAAAACAAATCAAAACCAGATAGCAAATATGTTGCCAGAGAGGGTTACTTCATCAAATCGTTGGTAGCACAATGGCCGAGATTAGAGATCAAAGATGGCATCCTGGTGCGACGCTGGGAGGTTATAGGAACTTCCATGATATATTGGCAGAGTGTAGTACCCAGCTCTCAAAGACGCACTGTGCTGAAGTACGCACATGACATTAAAGCGTCCGGACACCTTGGTGTTAAGAAAACGCTAAGTAGAATAAGACAGAGTTTCTATTGGCCGGGACTCCAAAACGATGTCAAGGCGTACATAGGGGGTTGTGAAGCTTGTACAAAGCGGAAGGACCCCACGAGAGCAAAAAGGGCTCCGATGGGAATCGTTAGGAGTGGCTTCCCAATGGAAAGAATCGCCATCGACATACTTGGCGAACTGCCAGTAACAGAGGCAAACAACAAATACATCCTGGTCGTGGGCGATTACTTCACAAAATGGACAGAGTGCTTTGCAATGCCCAACATGGAGGCCAGAACGGTTGCAAAGTTTCTTGTGGAAGAAGTTATCGCAAGATTTGGTGTACCTTACAAGATCCATTCAGATCAGGGTAGGCAATTCGAAAGTTATCTGTTTAGCGAAATGTGCAAACTCTTGCAAATAGAGAAGACAAGAACTACGCCCTACCATCCACAGTCAGATGGTATGGTGGAACGTTTCAACCGAACCCTTGTGACAATGTTGAGTACGTTCGTGAACAGCCACCATACATACTGGGATGTGCTGTTACCATATGTTCTTATGGCATATCGCTCTTCAGAGCATGAAACTACTGGAGTTTCACCTAATCTCAGTATGCTCGGGCGAGAGACAACAACGCCACTTGAAATTATGTATGAAATGCCTGACAGCATCAAAACCATTCCACAAAACCAGTGGGTATGGGAGCTAAAAGAGAGAATGGAGTCAGTACACTCATTTGTGAGACAAAACACTGGTAACTCAATGAACAGGCAGAAGAAGTACCATGACAAATCCCTTTCATTTGAAAACTTTGCCGTCAGTGACAAAGTATATGTCTTCTTTCCTGTAAAGAAACAGGGATGCTCATCCAAGCTGACTTCGTACTGGCGTGGCCCATACGAAGTTTTGGCAAAAATGTCTGACGTATTGTACAAGGTAAACTGTGGTAGGGCTAGTAGCCCCCAAGTTATACATTGTGACAGACTTCGGAAAGTCAAGAGCCAAGTCCTAGCCGGTGAGGACCTCTTGACGGGCGAAGAAGCTGAGCCAGGGCAGACACCTGTGATTGAACTGGACCAGATACCTGAAACAGAAACAGACGTTGAGGGAAGCTCTGAAGAGGTAAGCTTTTCTCCAAAACGTAGACGACATAAGCCTGCATGGTTGTCAGACTATGTTCTTTCTCTTTTCAGAGAGATGTCTAACATTAAGCGCACGGCGAGGAAGGCAACACTGGTCTGCCCATCATGCAAGAGCTCTGTGTCTGAAGATAGGTACAAATACCATCTCCTGACATGTGTTGGAGGGGAGGTTGGATGTGACACCTGTTTGAAAACATTCAAACAGAAAGCGTACCTTCGGCAGCATATGCAGAGAAAACATAGTAGTTTGTCAACAGATGCTGCATGTAGTTCGGAGGACACGACCTCAGTATCACCAGACAGTAGTGATGATGATGATGATCTAGGTCCCGATCCGGACGTAGAGGTTAGGGAGGAAGATGACCAGGATAGGTCTATGAACCAACTAGTACAGGGACGTATTGTCTGTAAAAAGACAAATCCAGAGCCACCAAGGGCTCCTGTCAAGCGTAAGGCGTCAGGGGAAATAATGCCCTCTCCAGAGCCTACAACATCGGCACGTCAAAGAGTTATGAAACCAACCACAGAGCGAAAAAGGGTACGGCTCTCGTGCAAGACTGATACTAACAGTAGTCCAAAGGAGAGGTGCCTAAAGATCGAAGCAGGAGAGGATGTTGTGTTCAGCTCAACTGTGCAGAGCAAGACACTGAGAAAGGAGACATTTAATCTTGGAGATTTTATCCCTAAGAGGACAGTTAACACCGATAGCATAGAAGTGACTTATGAGGAAGATGGACAAGTCACGATTGAACTAAAGTATTAGGTTAACAAGGAAAGCTTTGAATAACTTGTTGGTTGTTGTTGTTGTTAGATGTTTTGTTTGCACATATTTTATAACTCAGGAAGAGTAGATGTGGAGAGATACGACGTTTAGGGAGGTGAAGAAATTTAGACATATATTTTTTTTTAGTGTACCATGTTATTTTGTTCTTGTTCAGTGGTTAAGTAAACCTCATCGTTATGCTTTATATTGTACAGTTTTTCTTGTAACTCACACCCTCCCAAAACACAAACTGTAAAGTACATGCGGGACGCATGAACCCAGAGGCGTGGGTAATGTGATGGTATTTTAGAGAAGTACTGTCCTTTCAACATTATTGTAAACACTATCCCTTGTGATTTCTACGAAGTAGTTTCCCTTTGATTATTTCCAAAACCGAAAGTAGCGTGGTTATACTCAGCAGGACAGACTATTTACAACAGAATTGATTGTTTGCAAGGTTAGTTCTTTCTAGATTGATTTCAATTTGATTGTCTGTCCATTCAATAACCATTTGCAATGTATAGTTTAGTAGAGAATCATTCCATTTGAATGTTTTAAATAGCATTTGTGATTTATTATGATCACTGGGTCCACTCGGTAAAGTCCGTGATAGATCGATAGTATTCGTAATCGTTAGAGGGAGCTAGCGGTAATATCCGCTAGGGGGAGCTATCTGTTTGCATATATAAACGCAGCACATGCCAGATTTAGGCAGAATGGCTGACTCTCTCAGAGAGTCAACTTGGCTTGTTCAATAGAACAGAATTGAACAAATACAGGCCAGCTATAGGACTTTGTGCCAATAGTAAAGCTTGTCGAGCTATATCTCGCATTCTCTTGTGAAGCCCCGCTACCAAGAGAGAGTTATAGCAGTACAACGCTTACTAAGTGTACGGGTCGTATAGTTTGTCTACGAGTTGGAGCCGTTATAGGTTATATAGCCATAGTAGAGTTGTAGCTGATAGAGACGCAGCTCAGTTAAGAGTTGCAGCTCGGGGTAGTTGCATCTCTCGAGCTGTGACTGAAGCCAGAACTCTGTGGAGTTATAACTGCTCAGTTGGAGCGCAGTTTCTGCATTGCAGTGTACAGAGTTATAACTCGAGGAGAGCTACAACTACGAGCCATTCTCATAGCTCAAGTCAGAAAGAGTTATTCAGTGATCATAAATGTTTGTACATATTCACCAATAGTTTAGTTTCTTAAATCATAGGCTAGGCAAGCCCCAAGGAAAATCTTTTATATATTTTGTTGTACATATTTGTATATATACTTGACCGCTCGGGCAGAGAAACGTTACACATGTAATATGCCAGGAGTGCAAACTCCCTTTGTCTGCAAGTATATTTTCTACTGCTCGAGTTCTTTGATACTGCTAAACTGATTGTGTGTTTGATATCTACACGGAACCTGACATTACCTTATATTGTATATTTTATTCTATAATAGGTTTGATTTAGAGCCTAAGAGATGAAGTTAATTGTTGTCTCTTTTAAATGAGTTTGTACCTTAGTCATGACCTTAATGACTAAAGGATTAATGATTACAAGTAATTGTATTCAAGAGCTAATTGGTTGAAAGATATTTTTAGTGACTATGTAAGTTTCATTATTCTACAATTATGCGGTTTAGCTACAGATCGGGTAGTTAGCTACAACTGCTGCTACATGCTATACATGTTGTGATAGTACTTTAAACATATGGGTTTCTACCTAATACTAGTATCTTTCAACCTTTAGCCTGTTATCAAAGTATTGTTTAAGTAATCTTATTCTCTTACGACATGCTTCTGCTTGAAAGTCGAAGGCGGTAATACTTTATCAGTATGGGTTCAGTTGCCTCTCACTGCCAAGTGAATCTCTGCTGAGCTAATTTCCCCAAGGCTCTTAGCTAAGTCTTCACTGTACCATTGAGCCGTATTCCCCAATGCTCATGCCTTCGACTTCAACAGATAGTACTGTTACTTAACATTACATGACATTTGCTTTGCTGACGCTGTATATTCAATAAAGTTAGTTAAACTTATATTGAATTTGGTTATCTTCCAGATCAGTCCCCTTTAGGATAAACGAGCTCTAAGCACGTTTTATCACAGCACCGGTTGGGTGCGTAATGAAAGTATTCCATGCCAATAGCTATAGTGGATAGTAAGATATAAGACGATGATAAAACTATGACAACCAACTGCATGTAAAATTTCCAAGTAATGCCTAAGTCATTTCACCTCGACATTGGGCTTGTGGGCAGCATGGGCTGGGCGCGCAATGAAAGTATGGATAGTGTTTAAGGTGTTTATTTGAAATTCCATGCCAAAAGCTATAGTGGTTAGTGAGATATAAGACATAAAAAATACGTGACAACCAACTGCACGTAAAAGCATGACATGTTGCATATCACAACTGAGCACTGCAGGGCTCAAGCTAGAGCTCTCCATCAGGGAGAAGTTAGTTGGGATTCAGGGAGAAGTTTCAGTCCTGATTTTGTATCTCCCTATAATTATGTTCTATACATGTATGTTAACCCTTTCCCTCATACAAACACTTGCAAACTGAGTAGACCCAGATCAGTGCCAGCTCTGTTTGCTTTTGACATAACAAAGATCAGATTCTACAGTTTTTTGTCGAAGCAAAAAATCCCTAGAAAAATTAACATTACAAAAATTCTGCTAATAAATATTCATGATGTCCATATGTTTTACAAGAATGTTGAGCTGGGAAAGTTTTAAAACTTCTCCCTCAGCTCAAAACAGGGGAGAGGTTAACAAGGTTAGTGAGACATTCTCCCAAATTGCCCTCTTGCTTGAGCCCTGATCAGCAGACAACAAGTGAAAAGAAGAGTAAAATTACTTAGTATGCAAAGAGTTAGAAAATAACCTCCCATCTAGAGACCATATTTCTACCCAATACAACGGCTTGAACATGTTTGGTAGAGCATCATCTATGAACATTTGTATGAAACTAGACTACTGTCGAGGAAGGGCCCCGCCCACGAAGGAGGTATCCCATACGCCTGCATAATTATGTCTCCCATCATGTAGTGGTGTGGGAGACATATTGATTTTCACCTTTCTGTCTGTCCATCCGTCTGTTCTCATCTAATCTGTCTGTCACAAAATCTTGTCCGCTCTCTAATTTTAAAAGTTCTCATTTAATCTTCACTAAACCTTATAAAAATGTTTATAGCTATAATATCTAGGCCAAGTTCGATATCCAGCAAGATTGTTTCAGGAACTTTAGGTTATGACCCTTGATTTATACAAATTTGGTCTTTTTAGCCTTGTCCGCTCCCTAAGTCAAAAACGACTCATCCAAACTTCAACAAACCTTTTAAAATGTTTATGGCTACAATATCTAGGCCAAGAACAATAGACAGCAAGATTTAACTAGGCACTTTAGAGTCATGGCCCTTGAATAATACAAAATTGGCCTTTTTATCCTTGTCCACTCTCTAAGTCATAAAGTTCTCATCTAATCATCACCAAACCTTTTGAAAATGTTTATGGTTATAATATCTATGCCAATTTGAATAATTAGCAATATTGAAACAGGTACTTCAGAGACTTACGGCCCTTGAATTGTTGTAAAACGGGAGAGGGGGGTAGCTTTGTCTGCTCTCTAAATCAAAAAGTCCTCGTCCAATCTCTGACAAACTTCATAACAAGACTGCCTGCCTGAAAGGCCCTGACATCGCTCACCAGACAATCAGAGGAGAAGATTTTCACTATGTATTTCTATAGAAAACTAGCCAGCCCTGGCGAGGGCCAATTTTGACCCAAGGGGCATAATTTATCTAACTTTTGTAGAGGACCTCAAGTGAAAAATATTTAAGAAAATGTAAATGAAAACATATAACAATGCAAATCTAAAGAAGGGCATTTACAAAAGTATGTATACCCTCTACGTGGGCAAATTGGTTGAATTTCAGAAAGAATAAATTAATCTATACATGTACTTATGTAATAGTTATTAATATTCATATCTTAATTTATTTTCAACCCTTCCCCTGTTCTATTTTTATTCAAAATTTAAATACCTACTGAATATTCATGGACAAAATAGTTATAATGAAATATGGAAGGTAGAACAGTGTAGCCATTTTAGAAAGTAAAGAAATATACTTCAAATTCCATTGACAAACAGAGCGGACCCTGATCAGACAGCTGCTATAGGAGTCACCTTATCTGGGTCTGCTCTGTTTGCAAATGTGTGAAAAGGTGTTAACATGAGGGAAAGGGTTAGTAAACATATTATAAGTTTATTGTACACAAAATGAAAATAATGCAATTCAATTTGCACTAAATTATATCATAAGCAAACAGCAGATTAGTCAGATGGCTACTACATGAGCCATCTGATATGGGTCTTCTCTGTTTGCAAAGGTATATTTATGGAGTAAAGGGTTAATCGTCCGATTAACTGTGCAACAGGCCAGATCTAACTAAAAAAAAATTTTTTGTTTGGGTCTGCAATATTACTGCAGATTTACTACCAACATGGGACGCAATCCAGTTGTTATAAAAAAAAGGGCAAAGGGCTACACTGTCCAACCTTCCATATTTCATTTTAACCTCCCTTTAAATGTATGCTAAAAATAGACACCAGCACATGTTTATAAATAGCCACTTGTAAGTCAGCTTTGAAAAACTTGCTACCCCTGGGGTGGGGCCAATTTTGACCCTAGGGTCATGATTTATATCACTGTTGTAGAAGACCTGAACATGATGCTATGTGCCAAATATGAAAGCTATGAACCATCCAGTTTCAGAGCTAGAGAAGATTTTCAAAGTTCACCATATGTGTCAATTGAAAACTGCCCACCCCTGTGGCGGGGCCAATTTTGACCCCAGGGACATAATTTATATAGCTTTCGAAGAGGACCTAAACATGATGCTTTGTGCCAAATATGAAAGCTAAAAACCTTCAAGTTTCAGAGGAGAAGATTTTCAAAGTTTTCACTATATGTTTCTATTGAAAACAAGGCAACCCTGGGGCGGTGCCAATTTGACCCCAGAGCCATTATTTATATAACTTTTGTAGAGGGCCTACAGATGATGCTATGTGCCAAAGATGAAAGCTGAGAACCCTGTAGATTCAGAGGAGAAGATTTTTAAAGGTTGAAATTGTTGACGACGCACGACGACGCACGACGGACATCAGGCAATCACAAAAGCGCACCCTGAGCACAAAAGTGCTCTGGTGAGCTAAAAATGGTATTGGCCATAATGTCTTGGTCAAGTTTAATAACCAGCAAGATTACACCAGGCACTTTGGAGTTATGACCCTTGAATTATTCAAAATTGGCTGTTTTAGCATTGTCCGTTCTCAAACTCAAAGATTTTCCGTCTGACCTTTTACAAATTATGTGAAAATCTTTACAGGAATAAAATATTGATCAAGTTAGATAAGCAGCTAAATTTCTTGAGGCATGTCAGGATTATGCCCCTTGAAAATAATAAGAAATTTTTAGCCTTGCTGCTCCCGAACTCCAATAGTTTTCATCAGATCTTCACCCAATGTACTGAAAATATTATTTGTGAGTTTATTTTCTTTGTCAAGTTAGAAAAAAACCTTTATTTTAGAAGGCATGTCAGTAAACACCCTTATTGTAGAAGACATGTCGAGATTATGGTCCTGGTTAAGTTATATAATTTCAAACATGGATTTCATGTCAAGCCTTCAAGGGTATTTATTCAAATCTGGTTAGCGTATTTTCTGTTTTACCCTCAGATTTTGTGTTTACGGATTTCATGTTTGTAGATATATTGTCCAGAATTTATATCGGTATACAGGTTTTCTTTGAATTCATCAAGAATGACATATTTTATTTATTTTGGCATTTGTAGAGCTTAATAACTTCATTGTAAAGCAAAGGATTCTAAAATTCCACAAAAATAATCTTTGGAAAACATCCAATCATTTCTGAGACAGGAGCAGGTGGGAGGCAGAGACAGGAGCAGGTGGGAGACCGAGACAGGAGTAGGTGGGAGACAGAGACAGGGGCAGGTGGGAGACAGAGACAGGAGCAGGTGGAAGACAGAGACAGGATCAGGTGACACAGACAGGAGCAGGTGGGAGACAGAGACAGGAGCAGTTGGGAGACAGAGACAGGAACAGGTGGGAGACAGAGACAGGAGCAGGTGGGAGACATGTTGGCAGCATGAACAATGGTATCTAGTGGCAGCATGAACAGTGGTATATAGTGGCAGCATGAACAGTGGTATCTAGTGGCAGCATAAACAGTGGTATCTAGTGGCAGCATGAACAGTGGTGTCTAGTGGCAGCATGAACAGTGGAATTTTTTACCATGTCATAATCTAGAATTGGATGTATATTATTTTATAAGCAAACCCTGCAGACCCTGATCAGATGGAGTTAAGGGTGATAATATGCACATACTCTCACATTCACCATTCCCTACAATCTGAATATCTTCTCCTTCCAACTGGGTTTTCCAAGGATAGACCCACCCCTGTGTATTATAATATAGGGTATTTCTCTAGGGCATTATTTTTGTCTTACATTATTCATGCTCACCATACACGAACCTTTTCCTATAAACTGCAAACATTTTTTTTTATCAAACATCTATCACAGCAACTGATTGTAAAATCTTGTTCCACAAAGCAATCGGTCACATATTTAAGTCTCTACTCCATATACATGTATATGACTTTTTGACCTTTGCAAACAATGTAGACCGAGATCAGACAAGCTTTTTGGAGCCACCTGATCAGGGACTGCTCTGTTTGCTTATGGAATCATATAGCTCAGATTCTAGTTTCTGAAAATACAATTATAAAAAATCTTGTAATTGGTATTAATAGTCCTTATTTATTTCATGAATATGCATGGAGTTATGTCTTGAGTTATTCATATGCAGCTTTCATCCAAAACCTCTGCCAGAGTATGTTAGTTTCACAATCCCAAATGGTCTAACCACAAAATAGATCTTGGCTAAAACAAGATAAACATCTACACAACACCAATCTGATATTGAACGTCACAATGTAACGCATGTATTATCTGTATTTGTATTTTTGTATTTATGGTGATGAGCTGTAATGCTTAAACCAAATAAATATTCTGTTCTGTTCTGTTCTGTTCCTTATCAGGCTAAGAACGACCTGCCTGTCATATGCAAACATCTTCAATCCAGATGAGATTAGGCATCTCGACAGGATGTGAGCTGTTTGACACTCAGCCATTATAAGCTTGAACAAATTGGAAGATGCTGATCAGAGATTGACGAGACATCCTTGTTTTACAGCATGATATGAGTTAACCCTTACAATGCTGATCTTTCAAATGGACTATTCCAAAACTCAAACAGGTCAAGCTTACAGTGAATATTTAGAGATTTTTCTTAAAGAAAAGTGTAAGATGACAGGCAGAGCAGACCCTGGTGAGATGGTTCCTCTAGGAGCTCTCTCATCTGGGTTTACACTGTTAGCAAAGGGTATTAGTGATGAGTTAAACTCAATGTAAGGGTAAGATAAAAAAGCAAAACTTAAGATTAACATCACACACAAACTCTGTCCAGTATGCCTGTCAGATTATTTCTACTTGCCACTTTAACAATCATCATCGTCATCAAATTCGAAAGAGTCATCATCATCATCATCTGAAATACAAAGTCAACCAATCTTTGCAAACAAGCAAGCTAGGGAAAATATTTTATTTTAACCCTTTCCCTATTCTATACTGATGTAAGAAATAATGACATCATAAATATTTATTAGCTGAATTTTTATATAAAGTAAACTTTTCAAGGAAATTCTTTGCTTTGACAGAAACTGTAGAATCAGATCTATATCAGAGCAAACAGCAAACAGAGCAGACCCCGATCAGATGGCTCCTAATGCGTGAAAACACATTTAATGAATTCATGATAAAACAGTTTGGACTGAGATGAGACAACATGTAACTCATCAGGATCTGAACTGACGTGTAACTCATCAGGATCTGAACTGACACCCACAATATATCTTAGAACAAATTAAATCTTCACTATTGAATTGTTGAAAACTTCTATCATACAAATGAATTTGAAATAACTCTTTAAATGCAGGAAACAAGTGTACTGACATTTGCATCAGAGTAGATCCAGATCAGAGGGCTGCTGGAAGGAGCCCTCGAGATCTATCACGTAATGCCCTGTTTGTCATTCAAAATATTCTCGCAGAGTAAAGCCTTTCATATTGAATGAGCACCATCATTAAACAATTATGGACCATTCCACTTAATTTTAACCCTTTCCTTCTTATAAACACCTTTTCATGCATTTGCAAACGGAGAAAACCCAGATCAGACAGGGACTGCTCTGTTTGCTGTTGGAATTTGATATATCTGTTTCTTTACTTTCTAAAATAGCTACAGTGTTCCACCTTCCGTTTTTCATTATAACTAATTTGTCAATGAAATAAATATTCAGAATATTCAGAGTATTGAAATTCAGAATGAACATAGAACAGGGTAAGGGTTCAACTTCAGCATTCAAAGGGTTAACTTATTAACAAGAGGGCCAGAATGGCCCTGATATCGCTCACCAGACAATCAGAGGAGAAGATTTTCAAATGTTTCACTATATGTTTCTATAGAAAACTAGCTGGCCCTGTGGCGTGGCCAATTTTGACCCAAGGGGCATAATTTATATAACTTTGGTAGAGGACCTGAACATGGTGCTATCTGCCAAATATGAAAACTGAGAACCTTCCAGTTTCAGAGGAGAAGATTTTCAAAGTTTTCACTGTATGTTTCTATTGAAAACTTGCTACCCATGGGACGGGGCCAATTTTGACCCCAGGTGGCTGTGGTCTAGTGGTAACGCGCTTGACTATCAGTCCGGAGGTCCGGGGTTCAAATCCCGGTCCCTCCCAGAAATTTCAGAGACGCTTTTCCGTGTCTCCCTCCCGCACATCCTCTCCATCCAGGGGTTAAGATGGGTACCTGTGAGGGTAACTCGCCGGTACTGCGGCTGCATGATTGCGCCATATGTTAGCAGTGCTCAATATGGTAGGCCAATGACTCAATGACCAGGGGAGTAAATGTACATTCGGCTGAGCGGTCATTCGTACTGAAAGTAGACTATAACTAGGTACTTTACTTTTTATCCCTGGGGTGGGACCAATTTTGACCCCAGGGGCATAATTTATATAACTTTTGTAGAGAACCTGAACAGCGAAATATGAAATCTAAGAACCTTTCAGTTTCAGAGGAGAAGATTTTCAAAATTTTACTATATGATTCTATAGAAAACAAGTTACCCCTGGGGCGTAGAGGACCTGAGCATGATGCTATGTGCCAAATATGAAAGCTGAGAAACTTCCAGTTTCAGAAGAAAAGATTTTCAAAGTTTTAATATATGTTTCTATAAACAAGAGGGTCATGAGGCCCTGAAGAACTCACCTGAAATAACCCAGGGATGGGGCCATTTTTGACCAGGAAGTCATCATTTGTACAACCTTGGTAGAGAACCAAAAGGCAAAGCAGTATGCCATTAATTAAAGGTCTAAGCCTTATGGTTTCAGAGAAAAATAATATCTTATATTTTTCCCATGAAAATCTGATAAGTCAAGTCAAGTTTCGCCCAGAGGTCAGGGTCGTAAGTTGAACATTCTTCGCTGAGGACCACAAGCAAAAGCTACATATTTGTAGAGGACCATTAGATCATGTTACATACCAAATATCAAAGGTCTAGACCTTACTGCTTCAGGAGATTTTTAAAGATTTTCCTATGAAAAACTTATAAGCGATTGGGCGGGGCAATTTTTGGTCCAGGTCAAATTTGAACAATCTTTGTAGAGGACCATTAGATCATGCTATATACCAAATATCAGAGGTCTAGGCCTTACAGTTTCAGAGAAGAGGATTTTTAAAGATTTCCTATGAAAAGCTTATAAGCCCTTGGGCGGGGCCATTTTTGGCACTGGGGTCATAATTTGAACAATCTTTGTAGAGGACCATAAGATCATGCTGCATGCCAAATATCAAAGGTCTAGGCCATACAGTTTCAGAAAAGAAGATTTTTTAAAGATTTTCGTATTAAAACTGATAAGCTCTTGGGCGGGCCATTTTTGGCACAGGGATCATAATTTGAACAATCTTTGTGGAGGACCATAAGATCATGCTACATGCCAAATATCAAAGATCTAGGCCATACAGTTTCAGAGAAGAAGATTTTTAAAGATTTTCCTATGAAAAACTGATAAGCCCTTTGGCGGGGCCATTTTTGAACCAGGGGTCATACTTTGAACAATCTTTGTAGAGGACCATTAGATCATGCTACATGCCAAATATCAAAGGTCTAGGCCTTACAGTTTCAGAGGAGAAGATTTTTAAAGATTTTCCTATGAAAAACTGATAAGCCCTTGGGCGGGGCCATTTTTGGCCGGGGGTCACAAGGTGAACAACATTATGTTACCCCTAGCCACTGATGCTTCTGACAAAATTTGGTTAAAATCGGGTCAGCAGTTTCAGAGGAGATGTCGTTTGAAAATGTGGCCGGACGCCTGACAGATTGCGGTAACAAAAACAATTTTGAGCACCTACAGATGATGCTACATGCCAAATATGAAAGCTGAGAACCCTGTAGATTCAGAGGAGAAGATTTTTAATTGTTCATATTGTTAACGCGGGATGACGCATGATGCACGCCGGAGCAATGGACATCTGGCGATCACAAAAGCTCACCCTGAGCACTGGTGAGCTAAAAAGCAATTCATGTAGAAGGCCTGAACATGACGCTATGTGCCAAATAAGAAAGCTGAGAACATTCCAGTTTCTTCAGAGAAGATTTCAAAGTTTTCACTATATGTTTCAATTGAAAACTTTACACCCCTGGGGCGGGGCCAATTTTGACTCCAGGAGCATAATTTATATAACTTTTGTAGAGGACCTATAGGTGATGCTGTGTGCCAAAGATGAAAGCTGAGAACCCTGTAGATTCAGAGGAGAAGATTTTTAACTGTTCATATTGTTGACGCGGGATGACGCATGATGCACGCCGGAGCAATGGACATCTGGCGATCACAAAAGCTCACCCTGAGCACTGGTGAGCTAAAAAGCAATTCATGTAGAAGGACTGAACATGACGCTATGTGCCAAATATGAAAGCTGAGAACATTCCAGTTTCTTCAGAGAAGATTTTCAAAGTTTTCACTATATGATTCAATTGAAAACTTGACACCCCTGGGGCGGGGCCAATTTTGACTCCCAGGGCATAATTTATATAACTTTTGTAGAGGACCTATAGGTGATGCTGTGTGCCAAAGATGAAAGCTGAGAACCCTGTAGATTCAGAGGAGAATTTTTTTAAAGGTTTAAATTGTTCACGATGCACAACAAACGCCAATGCACGACAGACATCAGGCGATCACAAAAAGCTTACCCTGAGCACTTTGTGCTCTGGTGAACTAAAAACGAATGTCCCCCCCTTACCCTACCCCTCACACATACACACTGCAACATATTGTCACATTTCAGTTCTGTACATGAGAACTGAACCGGATATGTGTGACAGACAGACGGAGAAACAATTCTAACAAAAACAATATGTAAAGGGAAATAACTCAAAATGTTAATACCATAGTAATGGACTTGATGAATGATACTTCCCCTCATTATACGCTTTCCACACCACATTTTTAAAGAAAAAAATGATAACAGCTAATAACTCCTAAAATATTGATACCAGTGGTATGGCCCTTGTGCATGACACTTTCTTTCATCATGCTCTTTCAATAAATGAAATATCATTTCAATAGCATCGGTAGAACAGGAGTTATTGAATGGACAAACAAGTGTGAATGTTTTTTACAAGGGGCAATAACTCCAATATTAGTGAAGCCAGAGTTATGGACCTTGTGCAAGACACTTCCTCTCATAATGCTCTATGTATGAAGTTTCAATCCAATGGCATGAGCCATATAGCAGTTTTCATCCGGAAAAAAAAATTACAAAGGGCAATAACTCCCAATATTAGTGAAACGAGAGTTATAGACCTTGTGCATGACACTTTCATTCATCATGACCTTTCCATATATGGAGTTTCAATCCAATGGCATGAGCCATATAGGAGATATTGTCCAGACAATAAAATGTGAAAATATTACAAGGGGCAATAACTCTAATATTAGTAAAGCCAGAGTTATGGACCTTGTGCATGACACTTCCTCCCATCATGATCTTTGAAGTTTCAATCCAATGGCATGAGCCATACAGGAGTTATCGTCCGGACAAAAAGAATGAAAAAAAAATTACAAAGGGCAATAACTCCAATATTAGTGAAGCCAGAGTTATGGACCTTGTGCATGACATTTCCTTTCATCATGATATTTCCATGTATGAAGTTTCAATCAAATGACATGAGCCATATAGGAGTTATCGTCCGGACAAAAAAGTGTGAATTGTTTTACAAGGGGCAATAACTCCAATATTAGTGAAGTCAGAGTTATGGACCTTGTGCATGACACTTCCTCTCATAATGCTCTTGCCATATATGAAGTTTCATCCAACTAGCATCAGGCATATTGAAGTTATCATCTGGAAAAAAAGTCAGATGGACGGACAGACAGACAAGTCCCCCGTATAAATATGGGGGAGACATAATAACTCCTAAATTACGCAAAAGAGAATGATGATTCTTGTGCACTGCGTTCTCCTCATCGAGATCAATCTACCTATGAAGTTTCATGTTGATACTTATTATGGTTTTTGTGTTATGCTCTGGACAAATATTAAGTATGAAAAATAACAAAGGGCAATAACTCCTGAATTATGCAAAAGAGAGTGATGGTTCTTGTGCACTGCACTTCTCCTCATCGAGATCATTCTATCTATAAAGTTTCATGTTGATATCTATTGCAGTTTTTGTTGTATGCTCCGGACAAAGTTATCACGAACAGACAAACGGACGGACTGACGGACCAAGCAGCGATTATATACTCCCCAAAATCCCCTTAGGGGAGCATAAAAATAATCTAATGAATATTTATGTTGTCATTATATTCATGGAGGTATTACTGTAAGCCATAATTTGTTTCTGTAGAATTGAACCATTACCCGATAAAGATGACTTTTTGCAAACAGAGTAGACCCAAATCAGATGGCTTCTGTAGGAACTATATATGGAATTATACAGGTATTATTCTACAGTTTAATTTCTGCCATGCTAAAATTCCCTTGTTCATGTTGCCATTGTAAAATGTCAGCTTAATAAGCCTTATTAATATTCTTCAATTTATTTTTTTCATAATGACTATTTATCTGGTCAAGAGCTAAAGCAAGGCCTTGCAGACAAGATAGATTCCATCACATAGGTGTAGAATGAGATCCGCAAGAGATGAAATACAAAAAATTAGCATATACTGAATACCGAATGTGAGGGTCCTGCATTAATGAAATAAAAATAACTGCATTAATGAAATAAAAATAACTGCATTTAATGAAATACAAAGAACTCTGTATTTAATGAAACATCAAACAATTACATTTATTAGATGCACAAATTACAAGGAATTATGCATTTAGTTTAATGCAAACAACTGCACATAATGCAATCCAAGAGCTCTGCACTTAACTCATTACCTCATGAATATTCATGTAAAGGCAAATGAACACAGGCAGTTTTGGCTATAGCAGAAACTGTAGTATCAGACAGTTCCCAAAGGAGCTTTCTAATTTTGGTCTACTCTGTTTGCAAATGTGTAAAACTAAATGTGGTTATTGTGGTGATTAGGTAACCCTTTACTCCATAAAGACACCTTTCTATGACTTTGCAAACAGAGAAGACCCAGTTGCACTGGATCTAATTTATATCTTATTTGTGCCTCTTATTTTCCACATGCATATACATGTACTAGTACATACAAGTGTTTGCTAGATAAAATATGTTACTTACCTGAGTACTGGAGGAACTTTTCACGCCCTTTCATGGCATCAATCAGGGCTTTAACAATTCCCTGAGGCTCACAGACTGCATGACGAGTACTACTATGATCAACCTAATTAATTAGATATACCAGTACAAATACAGCATCTATAATGATATTGATACGATACAAGTGTACATGTACTCCCAACTGACTCTCTTAACCCTATACATGTACTCCCAACTGGCCCTCTTAACCCTGTACCTGATAGAAACAAATTATATATACATGTACTCCCAACTGGCTCTCTTAACCCTGTACCTGATAGAAACACATTATATATACATGTACTCCCAACTGGCCCTCTTTACCCTGTACCTGATAGAAACACATTATATATACATGCACACCTAACTGGCTCTCTTAACCCTGTACCTGATAGAAACACATTATATATACATGTACTCCCAACTGGCCCTCTTTACCCTGTACCTGATAGAAACACATTATATATACATGCACACCTAACTGGCTCTCTTAACCCTGTACCTGATAGAAACACATTATATATACATGTACTCCCAACTGGCCCTCTTTACCCTGTACCTGATAGAAACACATTATATATACATGCACACCTAACTGGCTCTCTTAACCCTGTACCTGATAGAAACACATTATATATACATGTACTCCCAACTGGCCCTCTTAACCCTGTACCTGATAGAAACACATTATATATACATGTACTCCCAACTGGCTCTCTTAACCCTGTACCTGATAGAAACACATTATATATACATGTACTCCCAACTGGCCCTCTTTACCCTGTACCTGATAGAAACACATTATATATACATGCACACCTAACTGGCTCTCTTAACCCTGTACCTGATAGAAACACATTATATATACATGTACTCCCAACTGGCCCTCTTTACCCTGTACCTGATAGAAACACATTATATATACATGCACACCTAACTGGCTCTCTTAACCCTGTACCTGATAGAAACACATTATATATACATGTACTCCCAACTGGCCCTCTTTACCCTGTACCTGATAGAAACACATTATATATACATGCACACCTAACTGGCTCTCTTAACCCTGTACCTGATAGAAACACATTATATATACATATACTCCCAACTGGCTCTCTTAACCCTGCACCTGATAGAAACACATTATATATACATGTACACCTAACTGGCTCTCTTAACCCTGTACCTGATAGAAACACATTATATATACATGTACTCCCAACTGACTCTCTTAACCCTGTACCTGATAGAAACACATTATATATACATGCACACCTAACTGGCTCTCTTAACCCTGTACCTGATAGAAACACATTATATAAACATGTACTCCCAACTGGCCCTCTTAACCCTGTACCTGATAGAAACACATTATATATACATGCACACCTAACTGGCTCTCTTAACCCTGTACCTGATAGAAACACATTATATATACATGTACTCCCAACTGGCCCTCTTTACCCTGTACCTGATAGAAACACATTATATATACATGCACACCTAACTGGCTCTCTTAACCCTGTACCTGATAGAAACACATTATATATACATGCACACCTAACTGGCTCTCTTAACCCTGTACCTGATAGAAACACATTATATATACATGTACTCCCAACTGGCCCTCTTTACCCTGTACCTGATAGAAACACATTATATATACATGTACTCCCAACTGGCCCTCTTAACCCTGTACCTGATAGAAACACATTATATATACATATACTCCCAACTGGCCCTCTTAACCCTGTACCTGATAGAAACACATTATATATACATGCACACCTAACTGGCTCTCTTAACCCTGTACCTGATAGAAACACATTATATATACATGTACTCCCAACTGGCCCTCTTAACCCTGTACCTGATAGAAACACATTATATAAACATGTACTCCCAACTGGCTCTCTTAAAACTGTACCTGATAGAAACACATTATATATACATATACTCCCAACTGGCCCTCTTAACCCTGTACCTGATAGAAACACATTATATATACATGCACACCTAACTGGCTCTCTTAACCCTGTACCTGATAGAAACACATTATATATACATGTACTCCCAACTGGCCCTCTTAACCCTGTACCTGATAGAAACACATATTCACTCCTTTGCAAACATAGCAGATCCCTTTCAAATGTTTTCATGTAGAAAGATCTGATTCTGCAGTTTTTACTTAGGCCAAAACATCCTGTATGCATATGTCATTATAAACAAGAGTGTGTTTGTCAAACACTTATGCCACCAACCTTTGACCCAGGATGACCTTGACATTTGACCCATGGACCAGGGAATTGAACGTGACACATTGTCTTTGTGTGGTGAACATTTGTGCCAGGTTATTTTGAAATCCATTAACACATAAAAAGTTACAGAAGGGACACAAAATTTGGGAAGAACAGATGGACAGACGCACGGACGGAAGGACGGACAATGTGATTACTATAATTCCACCGTTGGGGGGCATAAAAATTCAGAAGCTGATAAATATTTATTTATGATGTCATTATATACATGTATAGGCCATGAGCTGGTTTTGCATCTGATTTTCCTGCCCTTCAGTTTTGGTAAAGACAAAAAACTGAAGAGTCCAATAAAGATATAGAGATAATTATCAAGTGTTACTATTTAGAATCAAATTTAACCCTTTACTCCATGAACATTCAGATTAATTGTTATAATGGGCACATGGACACAGGAATTGTTGGCCATGGCAGAAACTGTAGAATCATATCGATATTATGCTAGAAGCAAACAGAGCAGACCCTGATCAGACAGTTCCTATAGGAGCCATCTGATCTGAGTCTACTCTGTTTGCAAAGGCATAGACAGGCATATTTATAGAGTAAAAGGTTAAGATGGTAATAGTTATGTTATGTTTGCTTGAGCATTTCGTGAATATAGTTTATTGAGAAATTCTGATGTCTGCCTTTAAACTGCAATGTATGACAATTGTTTTCTTGACAGATATCGATCTGACCAACGTCCATCTGGATATTACATTTCTAAGTCCAACTGCCGTAAATCCGTAATAAATCAACATATCTTAACAAAATTCAAACTTGATCTGTAACGCATTATAATTAAGGTACATACCAAATATCACTTTAATATCTGCAAGGGATTAGAAAAAAAATCCAGAAAACCTAAGATTTCCAGAATATTTCGAAGTCCAACTGCTGTAATTCCGGGAAAAATCATTGTATCATAACAAAATTCAAACAAGATCTGTAACTTATTACAATAAAGGAACATACCAAATATCACTTCAATATCTGCTAGGGATTAGAAAAAAATCCAGAAAACCTAAGATTTCCGGAATATTTCGAAGTCCAACTGCTGTAATTCCGTGAAAAATCAATGTAGCATAACAAAATTCAAACTTGATCTGTACATAACGCATTATAATAAAGCTACATACCAAATATCACTTCAATATCTGCTAGAGTTTAGAAAAAAATCTGGAAATCCTATAATTTCTGGAAATGCTGTAATCTCCCCCCCCCCCCCCCCCCCCCCCCCTTATAGTCCTCTTCAGTGTTGCCAGTAGGGGACTAATTATATAGATATATCGTACAGTTTCTGCCAAAGGTAGTGGCAAAAGTAAAAATTCTTGAGTCCATATACCATAATGAAAATTCGGCTAATAAATATTCACAATGTCATTGTTTCATACATGAATATTCATAAGGAAAAGGGTTAAAACTTACATGGTTGAGGATAGTTCCTGACTTGATCTGGTCCAACAGATTGCCTCTTTCATTTCCACTAGGCTTTTCTTTTTGAGTTACTGGTTTTAAGGTTGACCCTCTTTGTATCTGATCCAGCAACATGGTAGTATTGGTTGCATGTGATGGAACATCACCAAATCTATCATTCTCAAATGATGTCTTAGGTAGGGAAGTCGTAGCTGATGTCACTTGCGGAGGTGGAGGGGGAGGAGGAGGGGCTGGAACATGGACAGGTGTTGGTAATAATGGGGAAGGAATACTTGAGGATCTATCTGTCTGTATACCTGACCCTATGACTGGTGGGGAAGAATGCATGGCAGCAACACCTTGGATCCTTGCAGATGACCTTGGTGGAATGGGTGACATTTTGTGAGGTGGAGGAGGAGACCGGCCGCCTGCAACTTGAATTCTTGTTGGCGATGTGGGTGTAATAGCTGACCCTGCCCTTGGTGGAGAAGGAAGGGTAGCAGCAACTTGATTTCCTGTAAGTGGCTTAGGTGCAATAACTGAACCTGCCCTTGGTGGGGGAGGAGGCAGGGCACCAGCAACTTTACTATCTGCATGTGGGAGAGGAAGTGGGTCACCACCAACTTGATGTGCTACAGGCGGTGTTTGTGTAGGGTGGGAAGGATGCAGGTCACCACCAACCTGGTGTGCTACAGGCGGTGTTGGTGTAGGGTGGGAAGGACGCAGGTCACCACCAACTTGATGTGCTACAGGTGGTGTTTGTGTAGGGTGGGAAGGACACAGGTCACCACCAACCTGATGTGCTACAGGCGGTGTTGGTGTAGGGCGGGAAGGACGCAGGTCACCACCAACTTGATGCCCTAAAGGAGGTGTATATGTAAGAGATGGCTTAGGTGAAGGATGGGCTGCAGTAACTTGATGCCCTGCAGCTGGTGTAATAGCTGACCCTGCCCTTGGGGGAGGAGGAGGCTTGGTATGGGCACTTTGATGCCCTGAATGCATAGTCGAAGGAGATATTTGAGAAGGGGGTGGTGGGTGCATGGATGGAGATGGTGGCCTCCTCACTGAACCTCTTGAATGTACTGGAAGAGTTAAAAGTCCACCTAAAACACAAATGTTTCAACAGTTTTCTGGGAAATAAACGTCTTATAATATGCCTATAATCAGTGTTTCATCTGAAGAAAATACAAAATAGAATCTACATACATTAGAAAAAGGACAAATATTATATATCCCCTTTTATGTCCCGTAAGGCCTTTCACCATATCTCCCCTTTTAATATTTGACTGATACAAAACTTTAAGCGAAGCTGAAGCAAACAACTGAATTTCTCTGTAATTTTTAAGTTGTCTGTTTTTTGAAAAAATAAAATACAAGGTATTGTTTAACTCCTGCGTCTGCATTGTCGTCTGGAAACTTTAATGTTGGCTGTTACTTCTTTACTAATCATCCAAATTTTGTGAAACTTCACACACTTGTTCGCCATCACAAGGGCTATAATCTGACTAAGGGCCATAATTCTGTAGGACATTTTTACAAAAGTATGCCCCTTTATCGACTTTACATCTAATACATTTTTAGATGTTAGCCATTCTGTAACCCTAACCAGCAGAGCTGTCATACATGTATTTCATATTTGAATCCCTTTGTGGCAAGTCAGAAAATGTTACCTTGACCTTTGAACTTTGACCTAAATTTTAAAACTTTAACAAAAAACGTTGCCTATTGTTTTGAAACTCTTCAAGCAAATCTTACAAGAGCTACAATCTCACCTAGGGCCATAACTCTGTAAGGCTTTTTTTTTATAAAATGATGTCCCTTTATTGACTAAGGAAATAAATCCTTAAAATATCACGACAGATGAGCCTTGGCACCCGCATACAGTGTTCTTGTTTCTCATTTCAAACATCTGGATCAAAACTGTTTTCTAAGATAATCACAGATTTGCCCAACGCCTGTTGAGGATTAGGGGGGGAATGATTAATAAAACAACCCAAATTTTTAAAGTAATACCATTTATAAGTTTTTCGAAATACAGACTAAAAGTAAAGGCAAAAAAGCTCCTCTAGCTTTTTGCACTGGTTTCATTCTGCATAAAGCAACCACCAGTCCTGTGTACAAAATGCAAGATGCTCATTTTCAAAAATGTTACACCCCTGGAGCATTTATCAGAGATAATACGGTATTTGTATGCAACAATATCCATAATATTTTTTCTTAACCCTTAATTTAAAGACACACCTTTTAACGTTTTTACAGAGAAGACCCAGATTAGATGGCTCCTATAGGAGCAGTCTGATCTGGGTCTACTGCTTTCCCTTATGACATAGTATAGATCTGATTCTAGAGTTTGTATCATGGGCAAAGTTCCCATGCTCATTTTGTTATTATAAAAAAATTAGCTAATTAATATTCTTAGTCATTACTTTTACACAAATGTTATTGAAGTAAAGTGTTAATCATGAATTTGTTCTTAGAACATTTAAAACTGAAGAAACAGATCTGCATCATCCCTATAGCAAATAGAACAGACCTTGATCAGACAACATCTTCAGGAGCCATCTGATCTGTCTCTGTTTTCAAAGGTGTGGAAAGGTGTATCTAGCAGGCAAAGGGTTAAGACCAATATTAACTGAGGTTACCTTCTGTGGGTAGTTTGGGAGCCACTGAGGGTTGGGAACGAGCCAAGTCCTCTCTTACAGCACTGAGACCACCATTTTCATCGACAAAGTTGTAGATGAAACCTAATGTATCCTCATCAACATCTGAGTGGTCAGTGATACCAATTTGCGTAAACAGGGCCTTCATCTCCGTGTCAAGGGCATTTGTCTGTGAACATGAATATAACCATTTACTTCCTGAATATTCATGTAAGAAATAATTAGAACTACCACTACAGGTGATGAATACCCCCACTAGCACATTTGACAGAGATGGGGGTTATAGAAATAAATCACTACAATATCTGCTACAGTTTAGAAAAAAACTCCGGAAAATCTGAAAATTGCTGTAATTCCGTTAAAAATCAATGTAATGTAACGAAATTCAAACTTGATCTTTAACTCATTATTATAAAGCTACATACCAAATATCACATCAATATCTGCAAGGGTTAAGAAAAAAACTCCGGAAAACCTGAATTTCCGGAAAATTTCTAAGTAAAATCGCTGTATTTCCGTGAAAAATCAATGAAGCGTAACGAAATTCAAATTTGGTCTGTAACTCATTATAATAAAGCCACTAATTAAATATCACTTCAATATCTGTAAAGATTTAGAAAAAAACTCCGGAAAACCTGAATTTCCGTGAAAAATCAATGAATCGTAACGAAATTCAATCTTGATCTTTAACTCATTATAATAAAGCCACATATCACTTCAATATCTGTAAAGGTTTAGAAAAAAACTCCGGAAAACCTGAATTTCCGGAAAATTTCTAAGTAAAATCACTGTATTTCCTTGAAAAATCAATGAAGCGTAACGAAATTCAAACTTGATCTGTAACTCATTATAATAAAGCCACATACCACATATCACTTCAATATCTGTAAAGGTTTAAAAAAAAAACTCCGGAAAACTGAAAAATAACAAAGGGCAATAAATGAAAAAATAGACAGAGTTACAAACCATGTGCACTGCTCTTGTGGTCAATGTGGTCTATCTATATATGAAGTTTGAAGTCAATAGCTTTTATACTTTGGAAGTTATGAAGATGGACGGACGGAAAGGACGGACGGACATGGTGACTCCAGTATACCTCCCCAAAACTTCATTTGTGGGGGTATAATAATGTATGAAAAGTAATTAGCTTAACATTTATAATGGCTTATGAACAAAAAAACTGCAGAATCAGTTCTATAACTTTCCCTAAACAAACAGCAGACAGTGATCAGACAGCTCCTGTTGAAGCTGATCTGGATCTACTCTGTTTGCAAAGGTGTTGAAAGACATATACATGTACACATACATGTATGTATGGAGAAAAACTTTAATAAAAATTGAAATTGAAAGAGAAGACGATTTCTTAAGAATTTCACATGTAATATGCTGTAGTTACAAGGAGCTGAACTAAATTCTTAAGCATTCTGTACATGTATTTGAAAATTAGTGGCAAGCAAATTTATTTTTAACCCTTTTCTAGATGAATATTTATGTATGAAATATTTGCCTCATGAATAATAAGATGGATTTTTTTCATAAGCAGAAATCTTTAGAATCTGTTTACAAAGGCATTAAAAGCCTCTTCATCAGGTAAAGTGCTAAATTTCTTGCATTCTGTGGCAAATTTATGACAATGCGTATAAACAGGATCCAGATTTGATGCCCTGTAACTAGGCAACCTACAAATCCCAATAACAATTAAATCAAATAGGTAAAGAAATTAATTAAAGCAGATAATTTTTATACAAATGATGATTACATAGCTAAATAAAATATTATAACAATTACAATTGGGTACCTTCTGCTTTAGAGTACTTGTGAGACTCAAGATAGTTTACATAATACATGTATAACAAATGAGATGCGGTCTAAGAAAAGGCATCCACAGTAATCTGGGTCTACATTGACTGCAGAGCATTTAGATTTTTTCCCCCCAGAGAGCAACTCAAATTATAAAGTTAAACAAACATTTCATATCGCATGTACCAACCTCTAAGTCTGTCTTGGGGTGCAAACCACAATGACTGACGTGACTGAATCCTGTGGGTGTGCTGATGTCCTTCTTTGTCAGCTTTCTTCTGCCCTTATCTATGCCTTTTGATGCTTTATTCTCCTTTGTTGATGTTGCTGAGCTCACATTGTTAAGATTCACACCCTCTGGAGGACCGCCAGATACTAGATGCAGTAAAAGACGAAACATGTTGTACAACTACAATCTTACATAGATGCTTTCTTACATGGATGCCTTATGCTTCTACTCTATAAATGTGACTTTTAATGCTTTCTCACATGTATGTATTATACTTCTATTCTATTAATGTGACTCTTAATGCTTTCTCACATGTATGTATTATCCTTTTATTCTATTAATGTGACTCTTAATGCTTTCTCACAGGGTTGCCTTATCCTTCTACTCTATAAATGTGACTTTTAATACCTTTGCACATAGGGTAAACTCACATCAGAGGACTCCTGTAGGAGCCGTCTGATCAGGGTCATGTGTTTATGTACCAATATAAAAATGCATCTAATTATTAGGGCCCTACATTGAAATGCAGGAGCCCTATAGGAATCACATTTTTTGTCTATCTGTCCATCTGTCAACACTTTTGATGTGACGCGATAACTCAAACAGTACTTCACATATTGGTTTAATATTAAGGGCATATGCTGAGTATCATCTGAGGAAGACGCCTGTAGTTTTGGGGTTGAATCAAATCACTATGTCTAGAGTTATCTGCCCTTGATTACAGGGCCCTCTCTGACTGAGTCAGTTTTCTAGTTGATATTCATGATGGCACTATCTCTTACATGAATATTCATAGTTTTAAGGATTAACTCTTTTCCTAATATTAATCTATGGTCAATTTTTGCACCAAAAATATAAACAAGTGAAATTTATTGCCATGAAAACAAGAGCCTTATACAGATATCTTACTGAAAAATGCATTTGAGTATCAGTAATAACAGTTTACATCACCACTCGAAATTTCTTGTTCTGGAACAAATATTGCTATATCACGAAATCCAATTCCAATTAGTTATGATTGTTATGGAACTAAAATGTACATGAATTGTGTGTAAAAATTGCTGCAAATGACAATTTCTGTAGACAACACTGCCACTGACAATTCTTTGATCAATTTTGCAAACAAATAGGATCCAGATAAGAGACTGAGATCTCATCAGGATCAAACAAACAGGATCCAGATAAGAGAGTGAGATCTCATCAGGATCAAACAAATAGGATCCAGATAAGACACTGAGATCTCATCAGGATCAAACAAATATGATCCAGATCAGACACTGAGATCTCATCAGGATCAAACAAATAGGATCCAGATCAGACACTGAGATCTCATCAGGATCCAACCAGTCTGTCACTCTGACTATATAGAAGAATTCAAATTTCCAGCAAATGACAAATTTTGTGGAAGATAATCCCTCATTGTGACTTGTAGTATTCTGAGTAGCTTCTGTTTTTTAACCCTTTACTTCATAAATATGCCTTTCTACACCTTTGCAAACAGAGTAGACCCAGACCAGATGGCTTCTGTAGGAGCCATCTGATCAGGGTCTGCTCTGTTTGCTTTGTGACATAATATATGTTACATATATAATGTATGATTCTAATAAAAAACATGATAAAAACTTGCCTTGTTCATAATGCCATTATATCAATTCAGTTAATATCAATTAATATTCATGATGTCATTGTTTCTTACATGAATATTCATGGGGTAAAGGGTTAAATTGTCTGTGGATCAGCATCTCTTGATACCTTGATACCTCTTCTTCAGGAAAAAGGCTATGTTATATCTGTTCTGTTTGCTTATGGGATTGTAATAGACTCTACAGATATGTCTAATCATGGTCTGCTCTGTTTGCTTATGGGATTGTAATAGACTCTACAGATTGTGATAGACTCTACAGATTGTAAAAGACTATACAGATTGGAATAGACTGTACAGACAATCTGCTCTGATTGCTTATGGGATTGTAATATACTCTACAGATTTGTAATAGACTCTACAGATTGTAATATACTCTACAGATTTGTAATAGACTTTACGTATTGTAATAGACTCTACAGATTGTAATAGACTCTATAGATTGTAATTGACTCTACAGATTTTATTTGTAATAGACTCTACATATTGTAATAGACTCTACATATTGTAATAGACTCTACATATTGTAATAGACACTACAGATTGTAACAGACTCTACAGATTGTAATAGACTCTATAGATTGTAATTGACTCTACAGATTTTATTTGTAATAGACTCTACATAAAAACTTGCCTTGTTCATAATGCCATTATATCAATTCAGTTAATATCAATTAATATTCATGATGTCATTGTTTCTTACATGAATATTCATGGGGTAAAGGGTTAAATTGTCTGTGGATCAGCATCTCTTGATACCTTGATACCTCTTCTTCAGGAAAAAGGCTATGTTATATCTGTTCTGTTTGCTTATGGGATTGTAATAGACTCTACAGATATGTCTAATCATGGTCTGCTCTGTTTGCTTATGGGATTGTAATAGACTCTACAGATTGTGATAGACTCTACAGATTGTAAAAGACTATACAGATTGGAATAGACTGTACAGACAATCTGCTCTGATTGCTTATGGGATTGTAATATACTCTACAGATTTGTAATAGACTCTACAGATTGTAATATACTCTACAGATTTGTAATAGACTTTACGTATTGTAATAGACTCTACAGATTGTAATAGACTCTATAGATTGTAATTGACTATACAGATTTTATTTGTAATAGACTCTACATATTGTAATAGACTCTACATATTGTAATAGACTCTACATATTGTAATAGACACTACAGATTGTAACAGACTCTTCAGATTGTAATAGACTCTACAGATTGTAATAGACTCTACAGATTGTAATAGACTCTATAGAGTGTAACATTATACTCTTCAGATTGTAATAGACTCTACAGATTGTAACAGGCTCTACAGATTGTAAAAATATACTCTACAGATTTGTAATAGACTCTACAGATTGTAATAGACGCTACAGATTTTATTTGTAATAGACTCTACATATTGTAATAGACTCTACAGATTGTAATATACTCTACATATTGTAATAGACTCTACAGATTGTCATAGACTCTACAGATTGTAATAGACTCTACATATTGTAATAGACTCTACAGATTGTAATAGACTGTACAGATTGTAATAGATTCCAAATCATCCTGTGTACATATAAAAATTCAGCTAATAAATATGCACGATGTCATTATATCTTATATGAATATTCAACAGGGAAAGGGTCAAACAAAAAAGCATGTTACCACTGCTGTTGACAGGAATGAATGAATGAACCCTTTACTCAATACATACACCTTTCTACCTCTTTGCAAACAGCGTAGACCCACATCAGATGGCTCAAGTAGGAGCAGTGTAATCAGGGTCTTGTTTGTTAGCTTATGAAATAATAAAGATATGATTCTATGGTTTCTGACATGGCTAACATTCCCATGTCCATGTGCTATTGTAACAATAAATCTAATTACTATTCATGATGTCATTATTTCTCACGTGCATATTCATGGAGTATTGGGTTATATATTAAGTACTGTACCATTGCTGTTGGTAGCCTGCTGGATACTTGATTCTTTCTCCCTTCTGCTCTTCCTTTCTGAAACACAGACAAGCGTGAAAGCAATCGTCAATTAACCGTAAAACAATAGTTAATTAACCGTAAAACAATAGTCAATTAACCGTTTATCTCATAGAGGTGACTTTTGGCACTTTTGATATTATCTGCATGTCTAAGCCATCTGATCAGGGCCTGCTTTGTTTGATATCATCTGCATGAGCCATCTGACCAGGACCTGCTCTGTTTGATATCATCTGCATGAGCCATCTGATCAGGGCCTGCTCTGTTTGATATCATCTGCATGAGCCATCTGATCAGGACCTGCTCTGTTTGATATCATCTGCATGAGCCATCTGATCAGGGCCTGCTCTGTTTGATATCATCTGCATGAGCCATCTGATCAGGACCTGCTCTGTTTGATATCATCTGCATGAGCCATCTGATCAGGGCCTGCTCTGTTTGATATCATCTGCATGAGCCATCTGATCAGGGTCTGCTCTGTTTGATATCATCTGCATGAGCCATCTGATCAGGGCCTGCTCTGTTTGATATCATCTGCATGAGCCATCTGATCAGGGTCTGCTCTGTTTGATATCATCTGCATGAGCCATCTGATCAGGGTCTGCTCTGTTTGATATCATCTGCATGAGCCATCTGATCAGGGCCTGCTCTGTTTGATATCATCTGCATGAGCCATCTGATCAGGGTCTGCTCTGTTTGCTTAAGAAATTAAATAGATCTGATTGTACAGTTTCTGCTATAGTAAAAATCCTTGTTTATAATGCTATTATAAAAAATCAGCTAATTAATATTCATACAATCATTATTTCTTACATGAATATTCATGAAGTAAAAGTTTAAAGATTTGTTACATAAATTTTATATCAAAGCCATACAATCCATCAGTTGATAATTGATTCTTTGAGGCTTGGAAAACCAAATTTAGGACAAACAAAACAGTGAAGAACCAGATCAGTCAACAGTATAGACCCAGATCAGAGGAGTCCAAAAAGAGCCTTCTGACCAGGGTCTGCTGTGAGTGTTATTCAAAATCCTTTCTTAAATTTGGCCCTTTCATAAATCTACAAATTACCAATGATGGAATAGTCCACTCTAAAATTTCAATATATTCAGGGTTATCAATGACTCATCTGGGTCCAAACTGCTTGAGACTCTGATTTCAGTCTTGAAGAGAAATGACGTTTATAACACATGTGTCCCTTCTCCACCCCAACCATACATATAGTTAATCAGCCTGCATCTTTTGTCCATCATTGTGCATAAAAATCTAACCTCTTTCATAAAGGAATGCACATGTAATTACAGGACATTAAACCATTTGTTCAACAAAAAATGTAATTAAAGTCTTAAAAATAATTAAAGGCCTGACAATATGCACTACTTTTATTATGAACAAGTTGTATGAAGTTTGGTTGAAATCCATCAAGCAGTTTAGAAGAAGTGCAGTCAATAGAAAAACCAAGAAAGTTCAATATCTGAAGGCTTATAACTCTGTCCAAATTCACCCATTCATGATGAATTCAATATCTAAAGGCTTATAACTCTGTCCAAATTCACCCATTCATGATGAGTTCAATAGCTAAAGGCTTATAACTCTGTCCAAATTCACCCATTCATGATGAGTTCAATAGCTAAAGGCTTATAACTCTGTCAAAATTCATCCATTCATGATGAGCTTATGGGTGATAACAAGCACAACTATCCTTCATATGAAACATTGTTATAAAGTTTTGTTGAAATCCATCAAGCAATTTAGGATGGACTGACAAATGGGACAAACAGACAGACGGACAAAGCAGCAACTATATACATGTACTCCCAAAAGGGAATTTGGGAAGCATAATAAATGTAAAATAAAAGGTCCATATCCAAGTAAAATTTCATCAAATCATAATGAGCTGACAATATGTACAACTACCTATGGTATGAACCATTACGATGTAGTTTAGGAAAAGAAAGCATAGACAAAATTGGGTCAGCTGACATACCGACCAACAGATCAACCAACATTTGGAACACATTGTACCCCCTCTTCTTTGAAGGAGGACATAAAAATAATTGTAGAAGATAAGAAGTTTTTACAGACAACAATTACTAAGTAAATAATCAAAAAATTCTTAACCCTTTACTCCAAAGAGACACCTTTGGACATTTTTGCAAACAGACTTGACCAGATTAGATGGCTTCTGTAGAAGTCTTCTAACCAGGGTCTGCTCTGCTTGCTAATATGGGATAATATAGATCAGATTTGTTTCTGCATGGCCAAAAGTTAATTTGTTCATATATTAATATTCATGATATTATTATTTACATTAACCTTCAAGAGTTAAAGGGTCAATACCGGAAGTTTGATCGTGGTCAAGGGTCAATACTGGTAGTTTGATCGTGGTCAATGTGTTGGTCACAGCTCTGACTGGACACTGATATACATGTAACTATCCAATTCTGACAGCCTGGTCTGATTGCCGGCTACATCGTAATCAAAATGTATTGTAATAATTTGTAGATTTGGGATTATATATCTGCTAAATTTGTGTTACCCAGTGCTCTCTTATGCCTCTCAAGAAGTTTGCCCTCAACAATTTTCTTGAACTTGCTGGCTTCATCTTCACTGGCAAAGTTCAGTCCAACCTGGCAGTCCTGCAGGAAAGGCAAGTTTCATGTATAATAATAAAACCTTGAATCTTTTGAATGCTGAAAAGTCAAAGTGGACTGGCCTAACAGTGTTTAATTATAGAGCCCATTCAGCATGGAAGGCTTAAATTTGCTAAAGGAACAGTGGAGACACTGATCTGGTTCTGCATTGTTTGTAAATGCAAGTACACAAGTATCCTGCAGTCAAAGGGCAAGTACACAAGTATCCAACAGTCAATTGGCAAACTTGTACACAAAGTATCCCGCAGTCAAAGGGCAAGTACACAAGTATCCTGCAGTCAAAGGGTTAACCAATTCCCTCATATTGACACCTTTTGACGCCTCTGCAAAAGTCACCTGTTGAAACCATTGTGATAAATAGAGCATTTGCTCCTAAATGGTTTCGAAGTACAAAATACCAAACTTTTCCTTTTCTCTAGCTAATGCTCCTTTTCGGTTGATTTATTCAGACGTTTGATCTAAAAATAGCCTATGAGGGAATGGGTTAAGCTATAGGCAATTTTGTAAACTATTTCGGGCCAGAGGAGAAGCTGTGTAACTTGATGTAATCTTGACACTAACATTGTACTGTTAAAAGAAACAATAGATATTTGATAAACACATATGCCCACCCAACACTGATACATTCATATAGAGAAGGAGTTTTTAGTTGCAAAGTCTGACTTATATGTTCATGGCCAACATTCCTACCGAGTTTAAGGAACCTGGACCAAAGCAGTATCTAGGTTTATGCCTGAAACAATTTTTAAAACAAATTTCAGGTTTTGTTTGATCAACCAAGCTCCAAAACAATAGGGGTCATCTTCTTATCATAACAAACCTCATCTACATGTTTGAGGAACTTAGGCCAAACCATACTTTAGTTATCAATCAAAAACCAATTTGTATACAAAGTTAAATGTAACCTTGACCTTTGACCCAATGACCACAAAATACATTGGGGTCACCTGCTAATCATGAAAAAGCAGCATACTAATTTGAAGATCATATGACTTTGCATTCCTCTGTTATTGACAGATAGACGCATTTCCTGTTCACGGTCAGTGACTTTGACCTGTGACCCACCACACACCAAAACTATAGGGGTCATTAACAGATCATATCCAACCTCTCTACTAAGTTTCAGAATCTTGGGTCAAAGATTGGCAACCATTTGGTCTGCTGACTGACAAATTGACCGACCGACATGGGTAAAACAACAAACTCACCTTTGATGGGGAGCATAAGAATTAAAAGAAAGTTCATTTTGAAATCTGAATAAGTAAATTCAAACATTTCATCTGCTTCCTAAGTTAAAGATATGCATCACAGGAATAGTGTCAATCAAAATAAGGTAGACCTAGGTGGAACAAAACGTAAGAGCAAGGTCTAAACACAAGTAAACCTGTATTGTACCAATACTGTGACAGAGAAGAAAATGTAAAAAACCTATCAATAGAGGTGACAGACACTTTGATAAACAAACATCTTACCATTATACTTTTCATATCTTACCCTACTGATCTGGATCTATACCACTTGAAAAGTCCCAGTGCATTTTTAAAAACACTGCTCAAATTGCTAAGTTAAAAGAAAGATACTCTCACACCTTTGCACACAGTGTAGATCCAGACCTGCTGTGCTGTATCTGTGGAGTCTATGCTATTTGTCAACTGACCAAAAGTGTACCCTACTTCCCAGATCAAACGGCTCCTGATGGAGCGGGTTATTTCAGGGTACATCAGGGTATACACTGTTTGCTACTATTTCATTCTAACTTTAAGGTAATCAAAACGGTGAAAAATTATGCATATTTACAAACCAGTGGATAGGGGAGATTGGGTGTCCAACTACAAACCAGCTAGTGGATAGGGGAGATTGGGTGTCCAACTAATGTACAAACCAGCTAGTGGATAGGGGAGATTGGGTGTCCAACTACAAACAGCTAGTGGATAGGGGAAATTGGATGTCCAACTACAAACCAGCTAGTGGATAGAGGATATTGGGTGTCCAACTACAAACCAGCAAGTGGATAGGGGAGATTGGGTGTCCAACTACAACCAGCTAGTGGATACGGGAGATTGGATGTCCAACTACAAACCAGCTAGTGGATAGGGGAGACTGGGTGTCCAACTACAAACCAGCTAGTGGATAGGGGAGATTGGGTGTCCAACTACAAACCAGCTAGTGGATAGGGGAGATTGGGTGTCCAAATACAAACCAGTGGATAGGGGAGATTGGATGTCCAACTACAAACCAGCTAGTGGATAGGGGAGATTGGGTGTCCAAATACAAACCAGCTAGTGGATAGGGGAGATTGGGTGTCCAACTACAAACCAGCTAGTGGATAGGGGAGATTGGGTGTCCAACTACATGGGGTAATTAGGGTATTTCAGTTCAGTCAAACAGTGTAGATATGATTGATGTCCCATGCTTACTTGATAGAGATGTATTTTGAAGCCTTTGCAAACAGTAAAGACCTAAATCAGACAGCTCCTGTAGGAGCAATCTAATCAGGGTCTGTACTGTTTGCTTATGGAATGATGCACACTGATTTGTACAGGTCCTGCCATTGTCAAAGATTCCTTTGTTTGTGTTGTCAATATGAATATTAACGAGAGGTTTTTGTCACAAAAATAGATGTATCCCCCCCCCCTACCCCTGGCACCTACACATACACACTGCGACATATTGTCACATTTCTGTAGATGAGAACTCGACCGGATGAGATGTGTAACAGACAGACAGACAAACAACTCTAACAAAAACAATATGTAAAGGGAAAAAAATAAACATGTTATGGGCTTGATATATGATAATTCCTTTCATCATGGATTTTCCATAAATGAAATATCATTCCAATAGCATCAGTAGAACAGGGGTTATTGATCAGACAAAAAAATGTAACAAAGGACAATAACTCCAAAAGTAGTGAAGCCTGAGTTATGGCCTTTGTTTGTGACACTTTCTCTTATCATGCTCTTTCCATGTATGAAGTTTCAATCCAATGTCATTAGCCATATATGAGTTAACCTCAGGACAAAAAAGTGTGAAAAAAATTACAAGGGGCAATAACTCCAATATAAGTGAACTCAGAGTTATGGACCTTGCGCATGACACTTTCTCTTATCATGATCTTTCCATGTATGAAGTTTCAATCCAATGGCATGAGCCATATAGGAGTTATCGTCCAGACAAAAAAATGTGATTTTTTAAAAGGGGCAATAACTCCTATATTAGTGAAGCCAGAGTTATGGTGCATTACACTTCCTCTCAATATGATCTTTCCATAGATGAAGTTTCAATCAACTGGCATCAGGCATGTTGAAGTTATCGTCCGGACAAGAAAGTGTGACAGACAGGCTGACAGACGGACAGACAGACAGACAAAAACAATATGTCTCCCCCATATAAATATGGACATAATGAGGTAAAGGGTTAACTCTTTGCTTCATGAGTACCTAGCAAACATTCAGATACAGAAGAGACAACAAGTAACTTGGCATCTCATTAAGATCCAAACTGTTTGACACTGTGATTGCATATTTGAAGAGAGATTAAGGAAATATTTAGGTTCAGAATAATTGTAGTTGACAACAAGTCTTGCAGGTGATGATAACTTAGTATATAGAGAGCTGACAATTGCTTGTTTTTGTTTACACTGTCTGTATAACCCCAAAGGTATATATTTTCATGGTGTGCCTCATTGTATATACCATATAATAGTCAAAATAAATGTTTTTTCTACTATTTTAACATTGAATGCTGAATGATCAAACTATTGCTCCATACCTGTTTGACCCACTACCTGATATAAATGTCTCTTCACATCTTTGTAAACAGAGAAAACACAGATTCTAAATAGAGTCAATAAAAGACAAAAAACAAGATTGTCACATAAGAAAAAAGCATGATTCACATTTTTGTATTCTTTGCGTAAGCAATGATTACATAGGTGGTATTCCACCATCGGTCCCATGCCGACATACCTGACAACTGCAATTCCGCATAGCAGTCTAGTGCAATTAGTTGATGTGCATTCGATGGATACAAAAGGCGTTTAATACCATGGCATCCGGAAACAATCATGGTATACTATTTCTTACATGAAAATGCTTCGTAACATTAACTTTGGTTTAGTATGTGCATCAAAATCCACAAAATACCGGTATAGTAATGTGTACGAATATACAAATATCAGTCACATGACGAAATCATGTGACCATAATATGAATGAAAGTATTCTCCTAAAGGCGGTTACTCGATTAATAAAGAAGTGCGTGTCCAATGATTAGGTAATCACGCCCATAAACTGTGAGTGGTCAGTTTGATAATAAGCATGGCGGGAAATGGCTGAAGTGTCAGCTGCAACTTAATAACCAACTGGAAAGAGTGTTAATCCTTTCCCTTATAGATACGCAATTTCATACCAAAGCGCACTTAGCTGATATCAGAAATTTGAATTTCACCACATTTATCCCATGCAAAGACTACTGCAGCATCTGAAACACTTCAAATGATTCTTATATAGTCGTGTTTCTCTTACCATACCAATAGTATGCACATTTCTGTCGGAAGTATGATTAAAATTTACTGATAACAAAAGCTTACAAATATGTAAACAAAATTAACATGTGATGGTGTGATGTCTTCGTATTTTTTTAATGCATTGGTCAGTGTAAAAATATTGTTTCAAGAGATAAATAAACTTACATAGGATTCAAAAGTATGAAAATATTCTTTTGGTGTCTTGTATTGGAACTTGTTGTACAGCTCTTGTTCCCATAATGACTGTTTACTCTAAAAAACAAAACAAAAAGAACAAAACAGATTGATAAAAATGTGTATTTTTGTACATCAAAACGATATGAATTACTTGATAATCAAACATTTTTATGCCTTTGCAAACAGCATAGACCTAGATGGGACAGCCTCTGCAGGAGCTAAGTGACATGAATTTTATCTGGATCCAAACTGTTTGCAGATGCCAGTCAGGCTTCCATCAAATGATTAGGAAATCCAGTAGATGCATATTTATTAGCTATGTATTGCAAATATAGTGGTCTTCAGTAAGTCTCTACAAACAATGATTGTCTCTATTAGACAGTCATTCTTGAAAGACTTGCCTGTTACCAGCATGTGAGGGTTATTTGAAAAGAAGTGGCAACAGTCCAGTATTTCACCATTTGCATGTGCAGCCACAAGTATGGCATATCAATGGAAAGAGTATTGATTTTCCTGTTAAACTGACCAGAAGTGACACTAAATTCATGTGCAAAGCAAATTTTATTTGCAGTTGAAATACATGTAGTATATCATACTGGCTGAAAAATGGCTGAATCGATCTGCAGTTTTCCTGAAGACCAGAGGGTGTATTGTAAGATACACAAACTGCTTGGCATCGGTGCATCAGAAATTAAAGCTGACTTGGACAAAGTCTATGGGGACATTGTACTTCCATACTATACTATTGTCCAATAGGAATCTCTCTTTAAAGACAGAAGAATCAGCTCGTCCTGGACGTTCTCTGACTGCTGGTTTAGTTGTAGATCTATTTAATTCCATGAGCAAACAAAGCCGACCCTGATCCGATGTCTACTACATTATGCACAGGCATTACACAGCATCTCTATCAGGTAAGGGAATTACTTTTACTGTCCGAGTTTGAATGACAAACAGTACAGATACTGATCAGGGGGTTTATAAGGAGCCGTCTGATCTGGGTCTTCAGGGATTGCAGCGGATAATTAAGCCTTTCCTTCATTCATGTACAAACGCTTTTTCATGCATTTGTAGAGTAGACCCAGCTGTGATCTGGGTCTGGTCTGTTTGCTTATGAAATAATACTAGATGTGATACTATAGTATCTACTAATACCAAACATAATACTAGATGTGATTCTATAGTATCTACTAATACCAAACATTCCTGTGTATATATGCCATTATAAAATATCAGCTAATAATTATTCATGATGTCATTATTTCTTACATGAATAAGAAACATGGATAGAATTGAAGTTATTTTTCATTCCATTTGTTCTAATGGGTTAGATAGACATTGGAGCTAACTTGAAATTAAGGTTAGATGATATCATTAGTATAATTGTGTAGGGTCTAATTTTACACAACCAAACTTATTGTGGGTCCTAACTTATGATAGTAATTACTATTTATTTACATAGCTGAAATTATCATAGTATTACATTCTAGCATGCGAACATTTAAGTTACTTTGTTCTATAGAAGTTATCATAAGTTCTACCATATAATGATCACAAATGAAAGTACGACCATCGTATAGTAGTACATGTACTTGTATGATATTTTGTAAAACGAGTCCCAGAAGTCCAGCGGAAAATTGCTCTAAATTCGCATTGACTTTGATTGCAAATTATAGGTACAGCTCACTATGATTATGCTTCAGAGCAAATATCAAATCATTCCACCTTACACAAGCCAAGAAATCCTTGACAAAAAATTCGGACGTACGGACGTACGTACAGACGGACAAGGGTAAAACTTAATGCCCCCGTCGCCTAAAGGCGGGGGCATAAACATAATTTTATCCAACAATGAAATGTTCAACAGTGGAAATATTTTTACATGTACCTTATGATCAAACAATCTAATGAAGTAGGACTTATTTGGGTTGTCTTTTACAAAGCAGGCAACGCCACAATACCGCTTGCTCCATTTCTGCCTTTGAGGGCCTTCAGCTAGATAGAGTTGTACCACTGCTGTAGCCAATGTCTGAAATAAACAACTCATCAAACTTGTCATTTAACCCCCTGTACTCAGTATATATGCTAATACAGAATCCATTACAGAATGCTCCCCAAACGAAACAGGTATAATGAGCAAAATATCTAAATATTTACAAGTCAGATGCCATCACCACATTACCATGGCAACCAAAATGTTTAAAACACCTGCCATTAAGTTTAGAGCATCCATATACCCCATCTTACCAATTTTCAGCAAAATCTAATAATATCTAAATTTTGATCAATCACAGGCCACCACTCCGTTACCCCGATTCCACTAGGCGGCATTCTAAGGCGCTCTGTGAGAGCACCATCTAGAGTGCCAAGACCATCAAAAGCGCTAACTGATCTCTACCTGATCTCTAACAGATCTCCATGATCGCCAAGGTCGTTGTCGGTCCACAAATCTACACAATGACCCGTGGTGCTCCGTCCAGAATGCAATCAGTTCTTTACTTTATCTCCTGAATCGCCATCGGAGCACTACTTGATTGCCAAGATCGTAATTGGAGTTCCATCAGTTCACCTCAGAGAGCAGCTGGTCTCCAAGAAAGCCGGTCTCTCAATCCTTCGCGCTTCATGGCGATCTGATGCAAAGTATCGGAGGGTTACAGCAAGCTTCAAACCTGGTTCCAGGGCCTTTCTCACCCTAAAGTCATCCTTGCTGATTCTTGGGGAGATTCTCTGTAACAGTTAATCAAACATGACGGGCTCCATCCTCAAGAAGTTGAAAAAAGAATGTGTGTCCTCTGTCCTCAATTCTCCCATTAGTGTGACCTATTGAAGTCCCCTGTCAGCAGGTAACCAGAGTCTCACCCAGAAGGCCTTTCTTCTCCCCCTTCTTTTCGAAGTTGCTGGGCCAGAATAGCTAGCTGTTGGTTGACTATGGCATGAATCATCAAAATGAAAAGAACTCTAGAGCAGCATCTCTAGGGTTCATAATGAAATTCGTATGCGTTTTCTAGGACTTACTTCTCTGCTGCTAAACATAAAACTGATGAGCGCGGCAGAACATCCGGATATTTATAGGATCTGGCCGCAATCGGACCACCTACAGCGCTTATTTAGAGCGATAATGGATCTCCAAGATCACTATCAGATCCAGCTTGAGTGTCATAGATTGCAGTGATTGCGCTTGGAGCGCCAAACAACGCATTGGATCATATTTTACTCGCCTTGGATCGCTAATTGAGTGAAAAACTGAACATGCAAGGTCATAACCTTTTTGGGGAATTGGATGGCAACCAAGCACTATTAAATCGCTATTGGATGGTACAGATCATTATTGAATCACCACTGGAGCATTATTTGATAGTAATCGGATCATAAGTACCCCTATATTGCACCATCCTGAAGAGATATATGGCGCTCCTTCTGAGCGCATAGATTGTCATAAAGCACCACTTAGTGGAATGGTGGTACAACAAAATCTTTCAAAACACATATGGTTGAGTTTGGAGTACCAAAATACCCCATCATACCAATTTTCAGCAATATATAACAATATTTAAATTTCCACCAATCAGAGGCCACCATTCAATTACCATGGCAACATTTTAAAAACCATCCGCATATAACCAGCAATGCTCATGTGAAGTTTCATTAGGATTGGACAATTACTTATCCAGAAATGTGTCGGACAATTCCACGGCAGAAGAAGAAGAATAAGAGTAAGAATCGGAAGAAAGAATAATAATAATGACAAGATCTAATTTGTAACCGAATCCATTACAGAATGTCCCTCAATGAAACAGACAACAGGTATTGATGAGCAAAATATGTAAATTTTCACTAATCACGGGTAATCACCGGGTTACCATGGCAACCAACACTTTTGAAACACCTGCCATTAAGTTCAGAGTGCCTATACATGTATACCCCTACTTACCAAATTTCAGCAAAATCTAATAATATCTAAATTTCGACTAATCAGAGGCCTACACTCTGTTACCATGGTAACCAACTCTTTTGAAACATCTCAATTGAGTTTGGGTTACCAAAATATGGCACTTGGTATGGATTACATATTACAACAGGTCACATGGAAGTTTTTAACCCCTTATATGATGAATACAAATGGTGTTGGCCATGGCAGAAACAATAAAATCAGATTTATATAATTCCATAAGCAGGAGTCATCTTATCTGGGTGTACTCTGTTTGCAAAGGTGTTAAAAGGCAAATCTATGGAGTATAGGGTTGATGAAAGTACAAAAGGTAATAATTTGAGTATGGATATTAAAAATGAAACAGTGCAAGCCCTGATCTAGGTCTATGCTGTTTGCAAATGCTACTGCATTCAAAACAGTCAGCCATAATTTACATTAATCATGAATTAACCAGAAGAATTATTGCCTCTATATCACTTCACTGTGACAGATCTTGAAATATATTCACAGGGCAAAATCAATAGATAATTCTGTGAAGAAGTACTTTTATAAAATTTATAGTTTTGTTTGTGTATAAACTTGGGGGAAATGCTGTTTGTCATGTTTAATGTGACCCATTTGACTGCCAACTGAATGCTCTACATGGAACAGTGACTGCCAACTGAATGCTCTACATGGAACAGTGACTGCCAACTGAATGCTCTACATGGAACAGTGACTGCCAACTGAATGTTCTGCACATTATTGGAATATGAACAATTCTAGAATTGCCCTGTGCGTTTTAGGAATTCCAATAATGGCGGACAGTATTTGAATTCCTAAAACGCGCAGGGCGATTCTAGAATGGTTCGTGCTCATTTATGAAATAGTAGACAAAGTTGGAATTCTCCATTTACATACATTTATAAATTATCAATCATAGTCTATTTTATTCATCACCTATATGAATTGTATTGTACGACTCTCAGACAGATTCCGGTAGAATACTGAAGGCCTGATATAAACAATAATCGCTCATAGAACAAACAACTGACATTATCTTCATATAATTTTATTTGCAAAGTAATAATGTATGTAAATTTTTCAAGGGAAATTTTTGCTTGCCTAGACAAAAACTGTAAAATAATGTATTTGTGCAATAATGTCAAGGGTAAGTTTTTGTAAAAACTGTAAAATAATATAAAATTAATCCTTTACTCCATGAATATTTATGCAAGAAATAATTATGTTGTGAATATTAATTAGAGTCATGTTTATTATGGCGTATGAACATATGATGTTTTGGCCATGACAGAAACTATAGAATCAGATCTATATTATATTATGAGCAAACAGAGCAGACCCTGATCAGATGGCTCCCCTAGGAGCCATCTGATATGGGTCTACTCTGTTTGCATAGGCGTAGAAAGGCGTATTTATGGAGTAAAGGGTTAAGATCTTTATCATGTCATAAGCAAACAGAGCAGACCTTGCGAAGACTGCTCCTACGTGAGCAGTCTGATCTGGGTCTACTCTGCTTGTAAATGCATGAAAATATGGTGATATGAGGGAAATAGATAAGAAATAGTACAGCCCACTGAGGGCCCTATTGCATTATAGTGACCTACCAGTCAGCCCGAAAATAGTTTAAGGCCCGAAGCCGAAGGCTGAGGGCCTTAAACTATTTTCGGGCTGACTGGTAGGTCACTATAATGCAATTAGGCCCGAAGTGGGCTGTACTATTTCTTATAGTATACCACATTCCTTTGTTCACGTAAGTATTTTAGCAGTTCTGTGTCGCTCCGTGATTAGCTCAGTGTAATAAGTTTTTCCTTCAGCCGTATTAATCTCCAAATCAAATTACAATTAGATCTATTTCCTTTACTAAAGTTAAAAAACATTTTAGTATCAATTTATTATAATAATAATCATTATTTTACACAGAATTTATTTTCGAAAAATGCATTGTTTAAATACATTTCTTGGATTGAAATGTGCAAAACCCAGTAGATCTATCTTTTCAATCTAGAGCGTGGTCGGGTAGCTAACTCATCACTGGAGTCGGTGGTCATAGCAGTGATGATGTTAGATTTATAGTTTTGAAACCGATGTTCAATGCATGTAGAATTGAAAGACAGATCCATCAAACTGATTGGATATGGAGAACTTACAGACCATTTGGAAGTACTTAACAGTACTTAACAGTGCGCTAATGCATGCATGATGTCGTTGCGCTAATGACGTCATTTGATGACGTCATAACACCTATAAAAACACCACGACGCTGGATCAACATTATTTTCTTTGTGGCTGAATGCATGTAGATCTAACTAAGGGCCCTTAGTGATCGAAATATTAGATCATGCTATTCAAGTATTTATGTATTAATTAATATATAATTTAGAATGACGTAATACATCAACGTGCGTTTCCGTATGCGCGGAAATTACCGAGCACCGGAAATTACCGAGCGCAGCGGTCCATATATATAGTGTCCCAGCGGGCACAGTTGCAATTTAGGGATCGGTACGTTTAACATAAGTAAAGAAGGAGTGTATGTGGATAGGTAGAGTCGCATGTATATGTATATATATGTCTCTGGGATAAGGTATACTATTTATACAATTCATTTACCGGTATGTGCGTTTCCGTGTGCGCGGAAACTACCGGAACTTACCGAGCATAGCGGGCACTATAATGTTCCAGCGGGCACTATCGTAATTTAGTGACCGATACAGTTTACATAAGTAAAGAAGGAGCGTATTTGAATAAGGTATACTATTTAATTATAGTCTACACTTGGTAATTGTTTTATAAAAATACATGAAAAATACGGTGATATGAGGGAAAGTGTTAATTACAGTCTACACTTGGTAAAAATTTTGATAAAAATACATTTGTATTTAACACACAAAAATAAAATATGGTTCAGTTAAACATAATGTCATATCAGGATGCTACGCTCTATCAATACCATTAATAACTAGAATTGTTTTTATACAAAAACTGATGTCTCCCCAAGCACATGGACAACATTTCCCAAAGTCCCATAACTCTGTAGAAAATCATCTAACCAGAAAAGGGGATAAACTATGCACAACTACGCATGGTACTGATCAATCCTATGAAGTTTCATGAAAATCCGATAAATTGCAGACAAATTGTTCCATGTAAACATTTCAAAGTCCCATAACTCTGCAGAAAATCATCAAACTGGAACAGGGATAAGATATGCACAACTAGGCATGATTATAATTAATCCTATGAACTTTAATGAATATCCAATTAAAGGTTTTGTAGAAACCTTGCAGGCAAAACTTCCATGTAAAGATTTCAAAGTCTCATAACTCTGCAGAAAATGGGAGGCAATATCTCCAATATTATTGAAGCCAGAGTTATGATACTTGTACATAACACTTCCTTCCATCATGCTCTTTCCATACATGAAATGTCATTTAAATAGCATTAGTAGAGCAGGAGTTATTGATCGGACAAGAAAATGTATCAAAGGGCTATAACTCCAAAAGTATTGGAGCCAGAGTTATGGCCCTTATACATGACACTTCCTCTCATCATGCTCTGTCAATGTTTGAAGTTTCAATCAAATGGCATTAGCCATGTAGGAGTTATCTTCCAGACAAGAAAGTGTGAGTAATTGACCTTGAATTGTGACCACGACCTTTAATTGGAGAATATTACGGAGAACATTTGTGCCACAGCATTTTGAAATCATTCCAAGGGTTGAAGAGATATGGAGCAGACACGAAGAGTGTGGCTAAAACATTCGACCTTGAGTTGTGACCTTGACCTTTGACCCACGTGCCTGAATCAAACGCTCTGTGCATCGTCTTGTTGAGTCGAACATTTGTGCCAAACCATTTTGAAATTCTTCCATACTTGTGAGAGATATGGAGCGGACACGAGTGTGACAGACAGATGGACGGACGGATAACTCGACCAAAAACAATATGTATCCGCATTATAAATGGGGGAGACATAATAAGGTAATAATGACCATAAAACAAACCAATTTAAGAAAAACAAAGACTATTATAGAATCGCGCTGGGCAATTCTGGAATGGTCCGCCATTATTGGAATTCCCAAAACCCGCAGGGCAATTCTAGAATTGTCCGTATTCCAATATTGCGCAGTCCATAATCATCACTTTATGTATATTAATTAAGTTATTCTTTATAAGTTAAACCCATTTGAAAGAGAATTATTAACTACATGTAGATCTATATAAATGTATAAGCAAACAGAGCAGATCCTGATCAGACAGCTCCTGGACTCATCTTATCTGAGTCTGCTCTGTTTGCAAGGACATGAAAAGGCATTTATATGAAGGAAAGTGTTAAAAGTAAAGTCAAATAATGAAAGATTTAAATTTTATTTAAATGACAAACAATGCAAACTCTAACCTTTGATCAAATGGTTTGTATCCTGATACCAAGTTATAGACACTGTTTCAAATCAGAAGTAAGAGACAATTACAGTAGATCAGGTGCAGATCCAGGATTTCAGGTTAGGGGGCGTAGATTTTCATATTTGATGATATATTTTATAACTAAATAGTGTGTTTGTAATACACGTTGAAAAAGAGCGTAATTGGGTGAGGGAAATAAAAACAACTCTGGTTAAATCATTGTTTTATTGATTTTTAGTAGATCTAGATCTAAAATATTACTAAAAAAGTTTGTTTGGGCAATTTTAGAGGGGAGGGGGCGTACACAAGCTCCGCCCCTCTAAATCCGCGCCTGTAGATCAGTGTTTTATTCCTTTACTTGATACTCAGATGCATTGTCAATCATTCGCCGAGTAGAGCCGCATCAGAGAGCTGCTGCAAGAGCTGTCTGATGTGGATCTGCTCTGTGTGATGAAAAGATTTTACAGTTTCTGCTATGGCTAAAACATCCCTTGTTCATAATGATCTTATAAAACAACCCTTGTTCATAATGATCTTATAAAACAACCCTTGTTCATAATGATCTTATCAAAATTCAGCTGATTACTGTTCAGTAATTATTTCGTGTATTCATCAAGTACAGGGTTGAAAAAGACATATTTCTGGAAAAGGTTGTGTAAAAGGACATTTCTAGTATAATAATATTCCTCAACTAAATTCTATTCTTGAGTTGAATTCCTATTAACCCTTTACCTCATGAATATTCATGTAAGAAATAATGACATCATTATTTTTTTATTTTGTTGAATATTTATGATGGTAAATGAATAAATGAGTTTTTGGTCATGGCAGAAACAATAGAATCAAATTTATATAATTTCATAAGCAAACGGAACAGACCCTGATCAAATAGCTCTTACAGGAGCAGTCTGATCTTGGTCTACTGTGTTTGCAAATGTGTGAAGAGGTGTCTCTGTGAAGTAAAGGGTTACTATGCACTTATCCACCCGTTACCTATTAAATAATGCATAGTACACATATGCAGAGTAGACTAAAATCAGATGGCCAATAAGGGTTTGCTTATGGATTAACACAGATCAGAGTCTGATCAAGCAAAGGGTCGACTGTTTACTCCATAACTATACCTTTACGAAACCAGAGTAGAATCAGACCAGAAGGCTGCTGTCGGAGCGTCTGATCAGGCTCTGCTCTGGTTGCTTATGACTCAATATAGATACGATTCTTGTTTGTGTAAGGGTCAAGAATTTCCATATTCATATGTAACTATAAAAATTAAGTTAATTAATATTTCATGACGTCATTATTTCTTACTTAAATATTCATGGAGTAAACAATTAACCCTTTCCCTCATATAAACGTGTTTTCGCGCATTTGCAAACAGAGTAGACCCAGATCAGACGGCTCCTAGAGGAGCCGTCTGATCAGGGTCTGCTCAGTTTGCTTATGGAATTTGATGGACCTGTTTCTTTAGATTCTAAAATGGATACAATGTTCCACCTTGCATATTTCAATATACCTATTTTGTCAATGAATTTTCAGTAGGTATTGAAAGTTGGAATAAACACAGAACAGGGAAAGGGTTAAGAGTTTAAACAAATACTGTCCACTTACAAAACATCCTCGTCCAAGACTGCTGAAAATCACTTCATTTTCTGAATCATTAAGCAGAATAGATTTTTCATTAAGAACTCTTCCTGACCGATTTGCCATTCTAAAACACACACTATCACAACTTAAGATATGGCGAAGTACCACTTCCTGAATTCATTTTATCCCTCCATACAAACGACAGGGTGGTGTATGTGCATATTGACAAAGCATTTAGGTAAATATACTATATAAACACTAGATAAGTATGCTGTCATGCCTATAGGTCAAAGTTCTGCTCCAGATGAGTGTTTCGAGTTGTGGTATGGTAAAACAGCAGCAAACTGTGTAGACCTGTGTCAGCTGCAGTATACAATCAGCAAACTGTGTAGACCTGTGTCAGCTGCAGTATACAATCAGCAAACTGTGTAGACCTGTGTCAGGTGCAGTATACAATCAGCTGTGTAGACCTGTGTCAGCTGCAGTATACAATCAGCAAACTGTGTAGACCTGTGTCAGGTGCAGTATACAATCAGCTGTGTAGACCTGTGTCAGCTGCAGTATGCAACCAGCTGTGTAGACCTGTGTCAGCTGCAGTATGCAATCAGCTGTGTAGACCTGTGTCAGCTGCAGTATGCAATCAGCTGTGCAGACCTGTGTCAGCTGCAGTATGCGTAGACCTGTGTCAGGTGCAGTATGCAGTCAGCTCCTCATCCCCTTACTCCATGAATATTCAAGTAAGAAGTAATGACATCATGAATATAAATCAACTGAATTTTTATAATGGAATCATGAAAAAAGGAAGATTTTTATCACAACAGGAACTTTAGAATCAGGTGTATATTTTTCATAAGCAAACAGATCAGACCCTGATTAGACAGAGCTCCTGGGAGCCATCTGATCTGGCTCTACTCTGTTTGGAGAGGCGTTAAACGGCATATCTGTGGAGGAAAGGGTTAAACACGGATTCCTATGGTAGTGGATAGAGCACTAAATAGGACAGACTGAAAACAAATCTTTACCTAGGCTGACTGAATGTTTGATACCCTTTACCTGTTCAATATCTAGTTTAGATATGATTACATCATGAACTTTTATTAGCTGATTTGTTAATATATATAAATATGTACACAGGATTGTTTGGTATTGACAGAAATTGTAGAGTCAGGTCTATCTTAGTTCCATAAGCAAACAGAGCAGACCCTGATCAGACAGGTCCTACAGGAGCCGTCTGCACTGGGTTTACTCAGTCTGTTCGCAAAGGCGTGAACAGGCATTTATATGAAAGTAAAGATAACCTGATTGGTCAGATTTGAGTTCTCAAGCTTTGATTGGTCAGATTTGAGCCAAAGGCTCAAATCTGACCAATCAAAAACTTGAGAACGATCTCAGACTCAACTAAAAGTTTTATAAGCATGGACCCTGTTCCATTGGGTACTTAGACATAGTGCTACATGTATGGTCGTGGTGGTCTAGTGGTAACATGCTCGACTACCAATCCGGAGGTCCAGAGTTCAAATCCCGGTCCCTCCTGGATATTTCAGAGACGCTTTTCAGTATCTCCTACCCTCACTAGCCAGTACTGCGGCTGCATGATTGCGCCATATGCTAGTAGTGCTCAATAGTGTAGGCAAAGGGCTCAATGACCAGGGGAGTAAATGTAGTCAGCTGAGCGGTCATTCGGACTAGGTACTTTTTTTTAGTTGAAACTAATGGCAATATATGAGGAAATGATATCTCATTTACCTTAGAATTCAACAAAACTTTGGCATGCAGTGCAGACCCAGATCAAACTGTTCCTGAAGGAGAATTGTGATCAGGGTCTACACTATTTGCCACTATCTGTCTACTTTAAAGTTGGTGCCAAAGTGACTGTTCAGCTCTATAAATCCATGAACAGGACAGACTGGGTGTGCAAATACCTTCAGTAGTTATGCAATTAATTCATTGCTGTCGGGGTCTACTCTGTTTGCTTATGGAGTAACACATCTGATTCTCTAGCTTCTGTCATGGTAAAAAAATCCCTTTTTCTTTAAAACATTTCAGCTGATTTATGTTCATTACAAGTTTGTCATTATTTTTCTTACATGAATATTAATTATGTAAAGGGTTTAATTTGTGTCAGTACTAACCCTGTGTCAGTATGACCCATGTGTCAGTACTAACCCTGTGTCAGCACTAACCCTGTGTCAGTATGAACCCTGTGTCAGTATGAACCCTGTGTTAGTATGAACCCTGTGTCAGTACTAACCCTGTGTCAGTACTAACCCTGTGTCAATACTAACCCCGTGTCAGTACTGTGTCAGTACGAACCCTGTGTCAGTACTGTGTCAGTATGAACCCTGTGTCAGCATGAATCCTGTGTCATTACAAACCCTGTGTCAGTATGAACACTGTCAGCACGAACCCTGTGTCAGTATGAACCCTGTGTCAGTGTGAACCCTGTGTCAGTACGAACCCTGTGTCAGTACGAACACTGTCAGTATGAACCATGTGTCAGTATGAACCCTGTGTCAGTACGAACCCTGTGTCAGTATGAATCCTGTGTCAGTACTAACACTGTCAGTACGAACCCTGTGTCAGTACGAACCCTGTGTCAGTATGAAACATGTGTCATTACTAACCCTGTGTCAGTACTAACCCTGTATCAGTACTAACCCTGTGTCAGTATGAACCCTGTGTCAGTACTAACCCTGTGTCAGTACTAACCCTGTGTCAGTACTGTGTCAGTACTAACCCTGTGTCAGTATGAACCCTGTGTCAATACTAACCCTGTGTCAGTACTAACCCTGTGTCAGTACTAACCATGTGTCATTACTAACCCTGTGTCATTACTAACCCTGTGTCATTACTAACCCTGTGTCAGTACTAACCCTGTGTCAGTATGAACCCTGTGTCAATACTAACCCTGTGTCAGTACTAACCCTGTGTCAGTACTAACCTTGTGTCAGTATGAACCCTGTGTCAATACTAACCCTGTGTCAGTACTAACCCTGTGTCAGTACTAACACTGTCAGTATGAATCCTGTGTCAGTATGAACCCTGTATCAGTACTAACCTTGTGTCAGTACGAACCCTGTGTCAGTACGAACACTGTCAGTACGAACCCTGTGTCAATACGAACCCTGTGTCAGTATTAACCCTGTAACCCTGTGTCAGTATAAATCATGTGTCAGTACTAACCCTGTCAGTACGAACACTGTCAGTACGAACCCGGTGTCAGTACGAACCCTGTGTCAGTACTAACCCTGTCAGTATGAACCCTGTGTCAGTACTAACCCTGTGTCAGTATTAACCCTGTCAGTATGAACCCTGTGTCAGTACGAACCCTGTGTCAATACTAACCCTGTGTCAGTACGAACCCTGTGTCAGTACTAACCCTGTGTCAGTACTAACAATGTCAGTACGAACCCTGTGTCAGTACGAACCCTGTGTCAGTACGAACCCTGTGTTAGTACTAACCCTGTATCAGTACGAACACTGTCAGTACGAACCCTGTGTCAGTACGAACCCTGTGTCAGTACTAACAGTATCAATACTAAACCTGTGTCAGTACTAACCCTATGTCATTACGAACCCTATGTCAGTACAAACCCTGTGTCAGTTTGAACTCTGTGTCAGTACGAACCATGTGCCATTACAGACCCTGTGCAGTACTAACCCCGTGTCATTACGAACCCTGTGTCAGTGCTAACCCTGTGTCAGTACAAACCCTGTGCCAGTACTAACTCTGTGTCAGTATGAACCCTGTGTCAGTACGAACCCTGTGTCAGTACAAACCCTGTGTCAGTACTAACCCTGGGTCAGATGAACCCGCTGTTAGTACTAACGCTGTGTCAGTACTAATCCTGTGTCAGTACTAACCCTGTGTCAGTACTAATCCTGTGTCAGTACAAACCATGTGTCAGTATGAACCATGTATCAGTATGTCAATGTACCCTTATCATACTATCTGCGACCCGACTCACATTTGCATCATCTTAGATCCAGATGAGACTTCAAGTACTTCGGCATGTCATCAGGATCCAAGCTGTTTGACACTCAGTCAATGGTTTCTCAACCAGATCCCAATTTGAGCAGACATCTTTTTCTTTCCTAGCAGAGTAAGGGTTAAATGGACATGTATAGCTCTATTTTAACACCAGAGCACTGCTAAGCACTTACGCTGAATGATGTTGAATGAGCATTACCTCATATTGACACCTCTATAATAATCACTTTTTGAAACCATGGTGATAAACCATTTGCTTCATATCTATATTTATTACAATGCTTTCAAAACTACACAGTTTTTTATCAAAGAGGTTGGGTCTAAAAATGGCCTATAAAGGAACGGTTTGCTACTGTACACCACACAACAAATGAATACAAGAGCACTGCAAGCGGGTGTGAACGCTCGTCTGTTATCAATGTTAAGATTTTGGACGACGACAAAGACGACGCGGAAGCCGGAGTTACGACAATAGCTCGTGATTTCTTCGAAAAAGACGAGCTAAAAAATGTAATCGGTAAGGTTTGACCTGGCACTCATCACTTTCCGCCAACTTTCGGTGGAGCTCAAACCCACAACACTAATATCGGTATTGCTGTGATTAAACCACTGCGCTACCAACACCTACAGTATTATATTGAAAAGATTATAATGTACTAAAGTCATTCTATAGTGGCGCATTCTTCAATTGTGTGTTCGGAACGATAAAAATGGCTTACGGACAAAGGCGGAATATTCATACAGTGCCAGGTCAAACCTTACCGACAATAACTGTGAAATGAAGTATATGTATACATGATTACATGTATAACCAATCAACCCAATATCTCCTGACTGCCAGGTGAACTAGTAACAGCGTGAACTGTATATCCAGTCATCCCAATATCTCCTGACTGCCAGGTGAGCTAGTAACAGTGTGAACTGTATATCCAGTCATCCCAATATCTCCTGACTGCTAGGTGAACTAGTAACAGTGTGAACTGTATATCCAGTCATCCCAATATCTCCTAACTGCCAGGTGAACTAGTAACAGTGTGAATTGTATATCCAGTCATCCCAATATCTCCTGACTGCCAGGTGAGCTAGTAACAGTGTGAACTGTATATCCAGTCATCCCAATATCTCCTGACTGCCAGGTGAACTAGTAACAGTGTGAACTGTATATCCAGTCATGCCAATATCTCCTGACTGCCAGGTGAACTAGTAACAGTGTGAACTGTATATCCAGTCATCCCAATATCTCCTGACTGCCAGGTGAGCTAGTAACACTGTGAACTGTATATCAAGTCATCCCAATATCCCCTGACTGCAAGGTGAGCTAGCAAAAGTGTGAACTGTATATACAGTCATCCCAATATCTCCTGACTGCCAGGTGAGCTAGTATCGGTGTGAACTGAAGTGTATGACTACATCTACACCCAAACAATTGCTAAGCAGGCCTTAATTAGGAAGTAGGAAATTAATGTTTCAACTCCATGCACAGTAAGTAGGTGGCATCTTCAAAACTTGTTATCTCATGCACAATGCTGAATATTCAGAGCACAATTGCCCTTCAGTGTTTAACCCTTTCCCTCATATAAATACATTTTCATTAATTTGCAAAGTCAGTAGACCCAAGTCAGAGGGATTCTGTAGGAGCCATCTGATCAGGGTCTGTTCTGTTTGTTTATGAAGTCAAAATAGATCTGACTCTACAGTTTCTACCAAATATCCTGTGAACATCTGCCATTATAACAAATCAGCTAATAAATATTCATGATGTCATTGTTTGTTACATGAATATTCAACAGGTAAAGAGCTAAAACTTTCAGAGTAGAATAGCCCATCAGTGTCTAACTATAGAGTCCACTCAGTATGAAAGGCTTAAACTTGCTAGTGAGTTTTGAATGACAAACAGTGCAGACCATGATACGACGGCTCCTCTGATCTGAGTCTACATTGTTCTGCATTCAGCTCATAGCTGTCTGAGGCAGCTCACAACCATCTGAGGCAGCTCACAGCCATCTGAGGGCAGCTCACAGCCGTCTGATCTGGGTCTGCTATGATTGCAAATGTGTGAAAAGGAATTTATATGAAGGAAAGGGGTTAACTCTTTGCATACTAGCGGCAGATTCTCTTAATGTTTATGACCTAATGTAACAACACATGGGGTCTGATCTGATTCATAGATAAGCATGGAACATTTTTCCTTGCAGAGTACAATGTCAATGACAAACAGTGTTGACCCAACAGGAGCACTCTGATCTGGTTCTACACTATTTTCTAATGACTGACATATCTGTTTCCCACATACAAAGAGTTAAATCGATATACAATGATCCAAAAGTACGCATCTACTTATGGTAATATAATATGTTTTAGATTTATATCATCTCTTTCTTAAGATGCACTTATACAGTGCTTTTTCGCAAATTCATATTGTGCTATTATTCATGACGACAAATCAACTATCGTCATGACAACTGAGATCATGCATCATGAATCAACTTTATCTCAAAATGTAGGAAATCAGTCCTCAAGACTTTTCATCCCCTTTTTCTATGATAATGAATATTCATGAAAGAAATAATGACACTATGAATATTCATGTAAGAAATAATGACACTATGACTATTGATTAGATGAATGTTTACGTCATGTGTACACAGGAACTGTTGGCCATGGGATACACTATAGAACTGTTGGCCATGGCACACACTATAAACCTGTTGGCCATGGCACACACTATAGAACTGTTGGCCATGGCACACACTATAGAACTGTTGGCCATGGCACACACTATAGAACTGTTGGCCATGGCACACACTATAGAACTGTTGGCCATGGCACACACTATAGAACTGTTGGCCATGGCACACACTATAGAACTGTTGGCCATGGCACACACTATAGAACTGTTGGCCATGGCACACACTATAGAACTGTTGGCCATGGCACACACTATAGAACTGTTGGCCATGGCACACACTATAGAACTGTTGGCCATGGCACACACTATAGAACTGTTGGCCATGGCACACACTATAGAACTGTTGGCCATGGCACACACTATAGAACTGTTGGCCATGGCACACACTATAGAACTGTTGGCCATGGCACACACTATAGAACTGTTGGCCATGGCACACACTATAGAACTGTTGGCCATGGCACACACTATAGAACTGTTGGCCATGGCACACACTATAGAACTGTTGGCCAAGGGAGACACTATAGAACTGTTGGCCATGGCACACACTATAGAACTGTTGGCCATGGCACACACTATAGAACTGTTGGCCATGGCACACACTATAGAACTGTTGGCCATGGCACACACTATAGAACTGTTGGCCATGGCACACACTATAGAACTGTTGGCCATGGCACACACTATAGAACTGTTGGCCATGGCACACACTATAGAACTGTTGGCCATGGCACACACTATAGAACTGTTGGCCATGGCACACACTATAGAACTGTTGGCCATGGCACACACTATAGAACTGTTGGCCATGGCACACACTATAGAACTGTTGGCCATGGGAGACACACTGTTGGCCATGGCACACACTATAGAACTGTTGGCCATGGGAGACACACTGTTGGCCATGGCACACACTATAGAACTGTTGGCCATGGGAGACACACTGTTGGCCATGGCACACACTATAGAACTGTTGGCCATGGCACACACTATAGAACTGTTGGCCATGGCACACACTATAGAAATGTTGGCCATGGCACACACTATAGAACTGTTGGCCATGGCACACACTATAGAACTGTTGGCCATGGCACACACTATAGAACTGTTGGCCATGGCACACACTATAGAACTGTTGGCCATGGCACACACTATAGAACTGTTGGCCATGGCACACACTATAGAACTGTTGGCCATGGCACACACTATAGAACTGTTGGCCATGGGAGACACACTGTTGGCCATGGCACACACTATAGAACTGTTGGCCATGGCACACACTATAGAACTGTTGGCCATGGGAGACACACTGTTGGCCATGGCACACACTATAGAACTGTTGGCCATGGCACACACTATAGAACTGTTGGCCATGGCACACACTATAGAACTGTTGGCCATGGGAGACACTATAGAACCGTTGGCCATGGCACACACTATAGAACTGTTGGCCATGGCACACACTATAGAACTGTTGGCCAAGGGAGACACTATAGAACCGTTGGCCATGGCACACACTATAGAACTGTTGGCCATGGCACACACTATAGAACTGTTGGCCATGGCACACACTATAGAACTGTTGGCCATGGCACACACTATAGAACTGTTGGCCATGGCACACACTATAGAACTGTTGGCCATGGCACACACTATAGAACTGTTGGCCATGGCACACACTATAGAACTGTTGGCCATGGCACACACTATAAAACTGTTGGCCATGGCAGACACTATAGAACTGTTGGCCATGGCACACACTATATAACTGTTGGTCATGGCACACACTATAAAACTGTTGGCCATGGCACACACTATAGAACTGTTGGCCATGGCACACACTATAGAACTGTTGGCCATGGCACACACTATAGAACTGTTGGCCATGGCACACACTATAGAACTGTTGGCCATGGCACACACTATAGAACTGTTGGCCATGGCACACACTATAGAAATGTTGGCCATGGCACACACTATAGAACTGTTGGCCATGGCACACACTATAGAACTGTTGGCCATGGCACACACTATAGAACTGTTGGCCATGGGAGACACTATAGAACCGTTGGCCATGGCACACACTATAGAACTGTTGGCCATGGCACACACTATAGAACTGTTGGCCAAGGGAGACACTATAGAACTGTTGGCCATGGCACACACTATAGAACTGTTGGCCATGGCACACACTATAGAACTGTTGGCCATGGCACACACTATAGAACTGTTGGCCATGGCACACACTATAGAACTGTTGGCCATGGCACACACTATAGAACTGTTGGCCATGGCACACACTATAGAACTGTTGGCCATGGCACACACTATAGAACTGTTGGCCATGGCACACACTATAGAACTGTTGGCCATGGCACACACTATAAAACTGTTGGCCATGGCAGACACTATAGAACTGTTGGCCATGGCACACACTATATAACTGTTGGTCATGGCACACACTATAAAACTGTTGGCCATGGCACACACTATAGAACTGTTGGCCATGGCAGACACTATATAACCTATTCAGACGATTTCCCAAGGAAGGCTTAAAGAAATCAATGATCTGTAATATGCCATTATATCAGTTTGATACATGTATACCCCAATCTTACTTCTGTACAAACATATGGTCAGAGTGTCAAACAGTTTAGATCCTGATGAGACGCTGCATTATGCCACGGTTTTGCCACTAGCATGCAAAGAATCAATAAAACTAGAATTTAGAACTATCACTAAAGGTGATGAATACGCCAGCACAGCAGACTTGATAGCAAATCCAAGGGCTGATAACTTCTGTACGTTAAGACACTGACATCATTTATGTGATGCACATCTACACTTCACAGAGATCATGTGTATCAACTTTCACTGAATTATGGTGAAACTGTAGTTCTCAAACTTTATTGACTAGCAACACATATGGTAAAAATCCAGGGGCAGATAACTTCTGCATGAATTGTAAACAAGAGGGTCAAGATGGCCCTTAATCGCTCACCTGATTACCATATATTTAATATTATAGCTGGGTAGCCCCTGGGTGGGGCCAATATTGACCTAAGGGACAATATTTGAACAATGTTGATAGTGGATCATGAGCAGTGGTTCTGCATAACAAGATTTTCAAAGATTGATTTTATCAAGACAACCATTCTGACCAATGAAGATTGGGCTAAAAATGTGCCCTCCAGAGTGATTTTTCTAAGATTTGATCTAGCAACCTACTTTTTGATCCAATCCTACCCATGATCAATCTCAACCTTGATATCACCAAGAAAAACATTCTGACCAAGTTAAAGGAAGATTGGGCTAAAAATGTGGCCGCTGGAGTGTAAACAAACTTTTTCTAAGATATGACCCAGTGACCTACTTTTTGACCCCACGTAACCCACTTTCAAACTCGTCCAAGATTTTCATAGGACAACCATTCTGACCAAGTTTCATGAAGATTGGACAAAATATGTGACCACTAAATTGTTCACAAAGTTTTTCTACTGTTTAATCTAGTGACCTAATTTTTGACCCACTTTCATACTCGACCCAGATTTTATCAAAACAATCATTCTGAAAACGTTTCATGAAAATTTAGCTAAAAATATGACCTCTAGAGTATTCACAAGATTTTACTACTATTTGACCTAGTGACCTACTTTTTTACCAAACATGACCCACTTTCAAACTTGTCCGAGATTTTATCAAGACAATCATTCTGACCAAGTTTCATGAAGATTGGACAAAAAATGTGACCTCTAGAGTGTTCACAAGTATTTTCTGTTTGATCTAGTGACCTAGTTTGACTCCACGTGACCCAGTTTCAAACTCATCCAAGACTATCAAAACAATCATTCTGATAAAGTTTCATGAAGATTAAGTCACAACTGTGACCTCTAGAGTGATCACAAGGTTTTTCGACTATTTGACCTAGTGACCCAGTTTTTGACTGCACATGACCAACTTTCAAACTCATCCGAGATTTTATTAGGACAATCATTCTGACCAAGTTTCATGAAGATTGGGCTAAAAATGTGACCTCTACAGTGTTCACAAGGTTTTCCTACTATTTGACCTAGTGACCTAGTTTTTGATCCCACGTAACCCACTTTCGAATTCATTCGAGATTTTATCAAGACAATCATTCTGACCAAGTTTCATGAAGATTGCACTAAAATTTTGACCACAAGAGTGTTCACAAGCAAATTATTGACGACGCACAACGGACATTCAAGTATCCCAAAAGCTCACCTTGAGCTTTGCTCAGGTGGGCTAAAAACTGACAAGAATTATGTTACACTTCAAAGAGACCATGTGTACAAAGTTTCATTGAATTATGTAGACAACTGTAGAAGTGGTCTGTACCACAACTTCATGGTTCCCCCAGTACAACAGTAAAGCATTACATAAGTTTATGGGCAGATAATTCAATATAACTTGGAGAAAGGCAAACAAAAATACACAAATACACTTTATAGAGAACATGTATATAAACTTTCATTGAAATTTGTTTTCATCATGGAAATTGCGTCTTGCACATCTACAGTTTGTGGTTATTATGTATGCCAAATATAAAGTAAATAACTTTCAAATTACAAGAGGTGTTCACGACACAAACTATCCATGTGCACAGGGTTGCCACAAACCAGAGGAAACAAAATTCCCCGACATCTCCCGAACATAATTTCATATTTCCCTGACACTACATTGTGACATTTGGTGCATTTTGATGACGTATTTCTTTAGGAAGTTTAACCCAATCAACCCTGAATTATCAGATAGGAATAGACCATCTGTGTTTAACTAAAGAGTCCATTCATTATGAAAGGCATAAATATGCTAAAGGATTTGGGGATCAGAGGGTTCCTCTAGGAGCACTCTGATCTGGATTTACACTGTTTACAAATAACTGCATGCATCTCTGAGGTTGAAAAGGTTAAAATATATGCCCTTGAATCTCATTTTTTTAAAATTCCCTGACATTTGCCTATATTTTCTTATTTCCCTGACAGTTCTCAAAATTCCCTGACCTTGAAAAAAATTAAATTTCCCTGATGCAAATGCTGATGGAATGACCAAACGACTGTCTGACCGACAGGGTGGTTCCAGTTTATCCCCTCAAATATTGGATACTGGCAGAGAAGGGGTCTGTGAAAATCAAATTTTTGAAATCTCAAAAAACTGAAAACAAACATTACAAAGAACACTAGTTTTGCTTTTTCATATTTTTATTTTGAAAAAAGATTAATTTCACATAAACAAGTCTGGAATGTCTCCCAGATATAGATTTAAAATTTGATATAATCAATACATGTACATTATTTTCTATATCAACTATATTCTTCACTTTAACCTTTGCCTTACCATTTCAGCACTTTGTTTATGTATCTTTACTTGATGTTCAGGGGATTTAACAGAAATATGGCCTTGAAAGACTCGTAGCAGTAACAGTTCAATTTTAAGGATATTATAAAACAGAATATTCACTTGTATATATGTACATGTGTAGGGGGTATTTAGGAAATCGAGGATGACCATTTTTTATTTTTCTCCATCGATTGAGCCCGACATCGGAGACAATCAATTGTTGTTTCAATTAATCCATGATCGGTTGGTATATTGCGCAATTTCCCATTCTTGTTATACACACCCGTTCACCTGATTTATTAAGTCATCCTTTAGAAAAATATTGATACATTAGTTTCTCAATATACATGTTAATCCTTGGGCCTAAAAAATTGTTTTTTAGGGCAACACGACTCTACCTAGCAAAGCTACCAGGACCCAAAAGTTTTACTTTTACTTTACTTTACTCTGTAAATATGCCTTTGCAAACAGAGTAGACCTAGATCAGACAGCTCCTATAGAAGTCTGATCAGGGTCTGCTCTATTTGCTTATAAATAATATAGATATACATGTACATGTAATTCTAGTTTCTGCCACTGCTAAAATTTCTTTTGTTAATGTCATTATTAAAAATAATCTAATCACTATTCATGTATGATGATGTCATTTTTTCATACATAAATATTCATATAAAGGGTTAAAGATTTATTTATTTTTTTAAAAAAAAAGAGTAAAATTGCGTAAAAGTCTCTAAAAAAGTTAAAAATGTATATTTGCACCAATTTTGGCACGTAAAATTGAAGTCTAACTTTTCTATGTACATTTTCCTTATTAGCACAGCAATTTGTGTACAAAGTACAATACTAGCTCATTTATCTGAATATTTTTGCTGAACCGATTATACAATCGATAATAATTAGAAACTTAGCTTGAACCAATCATCGATAGTAAAATCCCAACTGACTCCCAACACTAGCAGATAGATAAGAGTTTTAGGTGAGTCAGTTCTCCTCATACAGCTGTCATATGAAGGTATTTGCAGTTTTTACAAAAGTCTTTCTAGGATCATTACTAGTATTACTGTGGTCCAAACTAACATGGTCACCTTGACTATTCAGATTAATAGTTAAACATGCGTATTCAAATATTTAAATCGTCCTTACTGCACCAAACCCTATGTTCCAACCACTCTTTAGAATCATCTCAAATTCTACACAATTCTTAAGACTGCTCACAACATAGGGCTTGGTGGATTAATAACGGAGTCATTCTTGCCAATGTTTTAGTTTACTCATCTTATCTCTTCACTATTAGTATAAGCTGCTCCATAGTTGTATATAACCCTTACTCCACGAATAGTCATGTAAGAAATATTCACATCATCAATAGGAATTAAATGCATTTCTATAATTATGTATGAAAACACTGTTGGCCCTGACAGAAACTGCAGAATTAGTTCTATATTATTCCATAATCAAACAGAGCTGACCTGATCAGACGGCTCCTATAGGCGGCGTCTGATCTGAATCTACTCTTGCGGTAAAAGGCATATTTATGGAATAACAGGTTAAAGTTATCCAAATAAAAAACATATTCAGCTTTACAAACTGTTGTTTAGGGGAATCTGTGTGTTTAACAAGTCTGGTATAGACGGAAGTTATTGAACAGAGCTAGTAATAAAGTTCAAAGTTATTGGACAGAGCTAGTAATAAAGTTCAAAGTTATTGGACAGAGCTAGTAATAAAGTTCAAGGCCCTTTGTAGAGTATGCATATACAGTTTTGATATTTCCAAACAACTCAGTCATCCCACTCATCATCATCATCGTCATCGTCGTCATAGGAGTTATCATCGTCATCTGCAAATAAAAATCACACTACTGTAAATATGTTGATATTCGCCACTTGTCTTACTGAAGATTATTCAGCAGTAAATTTGTTTGAACCCATATCCAGATGCTCCGAGTAAGTCAGCAGTTTATTAGGATCCCAGGTGTTTGACACTAAATCAGTTGAATGATTTAGTTGGATGGAGCCAAAAATTGTATCACACCAAAATTCAAATACAATTATTTTTATAGGGAGTTACAGGTTAATTGGATGTATTGCCAGAATTTTCAAATTAATTTGCAAATTGTAGCATTATTGATTTCTTTGAAATCGTCCGTCATTGTTTAAGGTTTTCCTTCATGCAAACACTTTTTTACAACTTCGAAAACAGAGTAGATTAAGATCAGATGGCTCCTATAGAGCCATCTGATTGGGGTCTGCTCTGTTAGCTTATGAACTCTTAAAAATCATGATACTACAGCTTCTATAAAATACCAAAAATCCATGTGTATGTATGCTATTATAAATATTTAAAATGTAAAATTTTCTGACATAAATATTATTAAAATAGGAAAAGGTATTCCTTATTAAAGAATTGAGGACCTGCATGCTGGTCTACATTGTTTACAAAAGCTTGTTAACTTTTAAACCATATTCAAACAATAAAACTGATGCTAACCTGAATCTTGAATGACATTTTTGCGGGCTGCAAGCGCAGCAGCCAGGGCTCCCACAATACCTTCAGATTCAGGGGCTGGGGCAGGTTCGTTAGTGTGCTCCACCTGTACAAGTAAGAAAATAACACTTATGAACACATGTATATATACTAGTAACTACATGATTGTATAAGCTTGATCTTAAAAGCAGATTTAACACGAAGATTGTTAAATAATAAATAGTTGTCACAATACAACATGAGTTATCAACGTAAGTGAAATATTCCCCAAAACAGCTCAGCTGACACGGAAGAGTGACTGGACTATGTATACAAGAGGGCATACATATTTCAATGAAAATTAGAAATGTAAACTCTCTGAATGTGATTGATACCCCCACCCGCCACAATGTCAAAAGATCCAATGACTTCAATACAAAAGGCAATAGCACAATAATCCTTTCATCCACACTAGTGGAAAGAAATTTTTTGAAGTCCAATCAAAGCAGACTCACATGAAAATGTGTCATACACATCTACATCTCATTATAAATGCATATGCAAAATCTGAGGTTTGTAGAAGTAGTACTTGAAAAGTTAGACTCTGGACAAAAAATACTTATGAAAAGTAACAAATGGGAATAAATCCCTCAAAAATAAATTAAGAGTTACAGTCCTTGTAGACTGCACATCCTCTCATCACTCTCTGTCCATATATAGAGAATAATAGGTTAGTGCCGTAGATGGGACGCCTTTATCCGACGAGGGGAGAAAACGTTGAGGCGAGGCTTGCAGAGCCTCAACTGTTTTCTCTCCGAGTCGGATAAAGGCGTCCCATCTACGGCACTAACCTATTATTCTATTTATCCAGTCAATTTAGTTAGATCTTTTTTCATAGACTCATAAAACATACGAATATTGAAATAATTTGCATTGAAAATGCGGTTTTTCGATCAACGGACCTCCCTTTTCATTTCCGTTCTAAAGACGTAAATAATGAGCTACCGCAGAGGAAAATAGTTTGGATACTTACATTACAAGACGGGAAAACGTGCTTGAATTTGAAAAATAAGATCGTTTGAATCGAGAGTCGATATGTTAATTCAAACAGACATGGTTATTATTCTACCGGAGGCTCTACATTGTCAAATTCGAGTTCCGTCGTCTCGGTATCTATTTTTAGATAGGGCTAACGTCACTCGTCAATGGAACTGAACAGGCTATATTTAGGTCTATGACCATCACCGCCCTTGTAAGAGTTTATTGATTAACGGGAAAACGTGCTTGAATTTGAAAAATAAGATCGTTTGAATCGAGAGTCGATATGTTAATTCAAACAGACATGGTTATTATTCTACCGGAGGCTTCGAGTTCCGTCGTCTCGGTTTCTATTTTTAGATAGGGCTAACGTCACTCGTCAATGGAACTGAACAGGCTATATTTAGGTCTATGACCATCACCGCCCTTGTAAGAGTTTATCGATTAACTTATCATGAGAGTGATAAATGTTTTAATGAAGCTTTATTGTATTATTTAATTTTATTTAAAAAAATCGTCAATATGGTAGCATGATAACTTTATATACATCTTCAATTTCGCTAACAGTATGCTTGGCCTGATAGCGTAGTGGTTACGAAGGTCGCTTATCGTGCAGTCAGCCCCGGTTCGATTCTCACTGATGACGAATCTTTTTTTCTCTCTTTTTCCTTTCTATTTTTTTTTTAAATGACGGTTTGGGTTTTTACTGGGATAGTTAGTGATAATTATCCATATTAAGTGTTTTTTCCTTCAATTTAATACGTTATTTTTGGTAAAACAATTTTGAAGAAAAATTAAAAATAGTTCCTGTTGTAAGAAGAAATTCCTACACCTACTATACAAATAAACCTCTACTGTACATATAAACTTAGGTTTATTATGCTACCCCTTTATTACGTCACTAGCGGCTGTAGTGACGGGATAAATAAAGTTTCACAGTTGTACCTACAATACTTAAGAAGTTCTGCTCTGGACAAATAAATGCTTCTGAAAAGTAACTAAGGGGAATAACTAGAATGACTCACTGGAATACCCCTGCCGCAGGTACATGGCAAGGGCACCCCACCCAGTCACATTATTCTGACACCGGGCCGACTAGTCCTAGAACTACACCTTTAATGTCTAGCGTAGACAAGGGAGCTACTAGTACCAACTTTTAACGACTTTTGGTCTGTAGCGGCCGGGGATCGAACCCACGACCTTCCGTACCGCAGTTGGTCCATAGCGTTCAACATTGATTTTAATACATGTATATTGTTCAGTGTAATTCTGAAAGCAACCAACAATCATTTATAAGGTTATTGGTCTACAGCTGTTTTTCCAATGGAAACACAGATTCTTGGACACTAACCCTTTTCAGAGTAGTCCCTGTCTTGATCTGGTCCAGCAGACCTCCTCTTCCACTTCCTCCAGTCTTCTCATCCTGAGTCGTCTTCTTCAACATTGTGCCTTGATGGATCTGATCCAGCAGGGCCCCTCGGCCAGGATTGCCTGGTGGAGGAGGAGGTCCACCACCACTTGCTGGTGGTGGGGGAGGAGGAGCTGGAGCAGCTGGTGGTGGTGGAGGAGGGCATGGTATATTTGCAGGGGGAGGTGGAGGCGGAGCTCCAAAGCCAGGAGTCCTGCCAGGTGGTGGGGGTGGAGCTGCACCTCTTGTTGGTGGGGGAGGAGGTGGGGCTCCTACACCTGGTCTTCCAGGAGGAGGTGGAGGAGGACCCCCTCGGTGAGGAGGAGGTGGTGGAGGGGCACCTCCCCCAGGTGCTCTTGTAGGAGGAGGTGGCGGCTTTGCAGCAGGAACTCTTGTTTGTGGTGGAGGCGGTGGTTGAGCACCAAACCCTGCAAATACATTAAACAGTTTATATTAGATCTGAGCTATCACTGATCCTGGTAGACACAAAATAAAGTGTGTCTTTGTAAAAGCTCCTTACTCTGCTATAATGACATAGCTACTAAAAATGATCCATTACTATATTTTATCTATAAATTTCGCCATGGCCATGTGCTATTATAATAATTAGTCTAATTAATATTCATGATGTCATGATTTCTTGTATTAGTATTCATGGAGTAAAGGGTTAACCCTTTACTCTATAGATACACCCTTTACTATTCATGCATTAGGAATATTAATTTGATTTTTATATTAGGCCCAGATCAGATGAGTCCTGTATGATCTGTTAGCTTTATTATACAGAAATTACACAGATCTCATTCTACAGTTTCTGCCATAGCCAAAACCTTATGTATTCATATACTAATATAACTAGAGCTATCACTATAGGTGATTAATAACTCCACCCACCACCTTGTCAAAAGATCCAATGACTTCAATACAAAGGGCAATAGCTCACACTTATGGAAAGAAGATTTTTATAGTCCAATCAAGGAATGACTCACATGAGAATTATGTCACACACATCTACACATCATTATAAATGCATATGCAAAATTCGAGGTTCATTGGTGAAGAAATGTAGAGGTAGTACTTGAGAAATTATGCTCTGGACAAAAAATTACTAATTAACAGTAACAAAGGGGAATAAATCCCTCAAAAATGAATTTAGAGTTACAGTCCTTGTTGACTGCACATCCTCTCATCACCCTTTATCCATATCTAAAGTTTCACAGTTGTACCTACAATACTTGAGAAATTCTGCTCTGGACAAAAACTTGCTTCTGAAAAGTAACTAAGGGGAAGAACTCCCTCAAAAATGATTTTAGAGTTACAACACTTGATAACTGCACATCCTCTCATCACCATCATAATGAGTACCAAGTTATCATAAATAGGTTTCAAGAAAATGGCATGTCCCAAAAATATGTCCCAATTAAGAGACAAAATATGAAGTTAAAAAAGGGGCATAATTCTGTCAAATTTTGTGCACGAGTTATGAAGCATGGAGAAGACTGTCCCTACAAAACACATGTAAAATGTATAAAGTTTGAAGGTGGTATCAAAAATAGTTTTCAAGAAAAAAGCAAATGTCCAGGAAAAATGTGACCGACTGACAAACGGAAATATGAAGTTAAAAAGGGGCATATTTCTGTCAAAATTTGTGCAAGAGTTATTAATGGCACCCCTCAAAATGTGTGACTTTATGAGATACATATGCATAAGGATGCATAAAGGACTATTGCGATACTTTTGCTATTGCTGGAAATTATTGCGTTACTATTAATATATAATATTATAGTTATTGCCAAGATTTGAAAACCAGAGATTAACTTGTAAATGGAAATTTGCACGATGTAAGATATAACTTTGCTGTAAATACATACTAAAATGTTTGTGGAAATGATTTTAGTTTCTACACAGCAGACATCCAATCCATTTGCTGTCTAAAGTATCCGACTCTTCCACAAATCCGAAGTATTTCCAAACACTCGCTTTGCCACTTGTGTTTTTAACAAACTCATACGGGTACACCATTGTTGTGAATGTAAATTACCCAAACGGAAGGAAAATCACAGAAATTGATAAACCGATGTGTTAAGTTAGTCTCCTCTAATATCGCCGAGACGAGGGGTTTATGCAAGCGGGTTATTTGCCGGAAATGACAAATAAAGTTCATGCCACAGAATAAAACAAATATCTTTTATAAGGTATATTAAAGTTATTATCGTGTTCAATGGAAGAATGTATTCATGGGATTTGGGTGCTTTGTGGCAGTTTCATCAAGTCGGGTTATTTACAATTAGTTTTATGACAAGATGCAAAGGAAGTTGTTTTAAATTGATAATAAACTTTATAAGAAGGAAAGTATCGTAACTATCGATAGTTGAGCTAACTGTCAGCGATAGTTATTGGATTGAGACATTTACTATTGATCCATACTATTGGCACACTCGGGATCGCAATGCATCGATATTTCCATGCATCGGCCAACCCCTACCTACGACCCAGTGATCACAATAGCATGACTTTTTTTTCGAAACAGACAAGCTAAAAAAGGTTATTGAGAAGCTTTTAGAATGCACAAGAATGAATGTTTAACAAGAAACAAGAGCTGTCACAGTCACATGACAAATGCCCCCAAAGGATATCACTGCCACTAAAGCCTGGGTCATGTGTATGCCTGGACCATATCTTATTTTGTAGAAGCCCATAATAATCTTGATAAAATATTTTCTGAATGTCTTCACAAGCCCCTATCTTGCCGGTACTCATGAGAATAGTCTCTCTGGGGAGGTTTATAGATTAAGTGTACCATTACCGAAGCGTAACAGAATGAAGTGTACCATTTCCAAGTCAAAGTGTACCACTTTCTACATTATATAGGAAAAAGCTGACATTAACAAACTGATTACATTATACATGTATAGTGTTTTACAGATATACTCTGATTAGCTCTTGGCACCTCATATGCCAAATGTTTTACTTGCTTTCATCTACACGAGTTTCATGTCAACTTTGCATGTTTTCATAGAGGAAATCCACTGGTTACAATTTTCCTCAAAGCAGTTTTAATGAGAGTTTCACATAAAAAGCTTCACAATAACATGCAAAAATATCTTTAAAAAGCATAACACTCCTTAGATAAGCTAATTATCTGATTTATGGACATTTTCGGTCCACTGTATGGATTCATTGATTGGATACCACGTGATCAAATACATAGAGGGCTGGGAAATCGTCACACAAACTGTCAAAATAGTTCTGCTATGGTTAATGAAAAACTCTTAAAATATCAAAACTAGAAAAAGTCATTTGACCTTGACCTTGGACTTGTGTGCAGCATGGACTGGGTGCGTAAGGAAAGTATGGATGGTGTTTAATGTGTATATGCAAGTCAATGCCAATAGCTATAGCGGTTAGTGAGATATAAGACGATAAAAAACTGTGACAACCAACTGCACATAAAATACGTAGAGGGCTGGGAAATCATTACTGTTAAATACTATTAATGAATGAAACACTTAAAATATAACAAGATGGCCATGATGGCCCCGATACTGCTCACCAGACAAGTTTTCACTATGTTTCTATAGAAATCTGGCCACCCCTGGGGCGGGGCTTCATCTGAACCCAGGGGAATAATTCATATATGTTTTGTAGAGGACTTCAAGATGATGCTATGTGCCAAATATGAAAGCATACAGCAACTTCCAGTTTCAGAAGAAGATTACTATTTAGGTTTCACAATATGTTTCTATATAAAACTAGAGGGCCATTGACAGTGTTAATTTCTAACAGATAACAGAAACTCAGTGTTATAACCCTATCAGTGCTAAGCATGACTTGACTGAAATTAGCACAGTTTGGATTCTGATCTGATACATATGTAACATCATAATTATGTGGTTTGTACAAGAGGGTTAATTGTAAGATTGGTATGTATTAAAAACAGTGTGAACAAATGGACAATAATTCTGAAGCAGACAACAGCTAGACTGTAGAACAGGTGAACTTAACTTTGACCTCTCCAGTACACTAGCTGGCTAGCTGGTGGTTCAAGGGAAACCTTTATACTGTAGAAGTCTATTTTAAAGTATAACCCAAAGGGCAGGGCCAATTTTAATCTCAGAACTATGATATTTTCAAAATTCATAAAGGTATACTAAGTAAATCTATACACCAAATATCTAAGCTCTGGGACATGCAGTTTTTGGCAGGAAGATTATTAAAGTTTTCCCTATGCCTAACAAATGAACCAAGCAGTCTGTAACAGAAAACTGGAACAACAGTCTGCTTAAAAAAACTAGCTATCCCTGGGGCGGAGCCAATTTTGACCTCAGGGACATAATTTATATAACTTTAGTAGAGGACCTGAACATGATGCTATGTGCCAAATATGAAAGCTGAGAACTTTCCAGTTTCAGAGGAGAAGATTTTCAAAGTTTTCACTTTATGTTTCTATTGAAAACTTGACACCCCTGGGGCAGGGCCAATTTTGACCCCAGGGGCATAATTTATATAACTTTTGTAAAGGACCTGAATATGATGCTATATGCCAAAGATGAAAGCTGAGAACCTTGTAGATTCAGAGGAGAAGATTTTTAAAGGTTCAAATTGTTGACGACGGATGACGAACGACGAACAACAGACGACGAACGCCGACGGACATCAGGCAATCACAAAAGCTCACCCTGAGCACTTTTAGCTCTGGTGAGCTAAAAACTAGAAAATTGTGTCTGTAAGACACAGCGATGCCCACATCGTGGTGCTTGCTTAGCTGCACATAAAACTCCTAAGTCATTTGAACTTGACCTTGGTTTACAGGCAGCCTGGGCTTGTGCGTATTCCGTGGCAATAGCTACAGTGGTTAATGTGACCTTGATCTTGAGCCAACATGACTGTCACATGCGTTCTGCACATCGGCTCAACTTGGTTAATTTTTGAGGCAAGTTTCATGAAAATCCTTCCAGGGGTATAGGAGATATGGAGCAGACATGAAATTGTTACAGACAGACAATTGACCTTCAAATGTGACATTGACCTGGGACGACATAACTGACACATGTGTTCTGCACATCATCTCAATTTAGCTAAAATTTGACTCAAGTTTTATGAAAATCTTTCAACGGGTTTAGAAGATATGGAGCGGACACGAAAATGTAATGAAAATTGAAGGTTTAAACATTTGACCTTCAAATGTGACCTTGAACTTGTGCCAATATGACTGCCATATGTGTTCTGCACATCGTCTCAACTTGGTTAACATTTGATGCAAGTTCCATGAAAATCCTTCCAGGCGTAAAGGAGATATGTAGCGGACACGAAATTGTTACGGACAGACAGTTGACCTTCAAATGCGACCTTGACCTTGAGCTGACATGACTGCCACATGTGTTTTGCAAATTGGCTCAAGTTGGTTAACATTTTAGACAAGTTTCATGAAAATCCTTCCAGGGGTATAGGAGATACAGAGAGGACATAAAATTACACTTGACCTTCAAATGTGACCTTGACCTTCAGCTGACATGACTGTCACATGTGTTCTGCACATCATCTCAATTTAGCTAACATTTGACTAAAGTTTAGTGAAAATCCTTCAAAGGGTTTAGAAGATATGAAGCGGACACGAAAATGTAATGGAAATTGAAGGTTAAACTATTGACCTTCAAATGTGACCTTGACATAGAGCCGACATGATTGCCACATGTGTTCTGCACATCGACTAAACTTGGTAAACATTTGAGGCAAGTTTCATGACAGCCAAGTGCACATAAAATTCCAAAATCATTTGACCTTGACATTGGGCTTGCGGGCAGCATGGGCTGGGTGTGCAATGAAAGTATAGATGGTATTTAATATGTATATGTAATTCCATGTGAATAGCTACAGTGGTTAGGGAGATATAAGAAGATGAAAAAAATGTGACAACCAACTGCACGTAAAATTTCCAAGTCATTTGACCTTGACCTTAGGCTTGCGGGCAGCCTGGTTTGGATGCGTAATGAAAGTATTAATGGTGTTCAATGTGTATATGCAATTCCATGGCAATAGCTAGTGGTTAGGGAGATATAAGACAATGAAAAAACTATGACAACCAACTGCACGTAAATGTGACAACCAACTGCAAGTAAAATTTTCAAGTCATTTGACCTTGACCTTGGCCTTGCGGGCAGCACAGGTGGGGTGCCAAATGATAGCACAGATGGTGATTGATGTGTATGAGAAGTTTCATGTGCATTAAGTGTAGAAATTTAATACTGACATATAACACTTTATAGCAAAGCTTGACGGACGGACAGACAGACAGATGGACGGACAGGTGCAAAACATAATGCCCCTGACTGTCGGGGGCATAATGACATTTTTTGAATTGTGTAAACGGTAGAGATTTTCAGCGCAGAAGTTGAATAATCATTTTCTTATCTTCCCCACTTCCTCCGCTGTGCATGCATATTTTGTCATCGAAAACACCCTATGTCATGTCAAGTCTTTGTTAATTACATCCAGCTATAATATATCTATCACTATTTTGACGTTTTCATGTATCAATCAAAATCAATACCAGTTGATAATTTGGTACATTTTGGGAAAGGTACACTTCAGTAATGGTATGCTTCATCCATTACCCTCAGAGAACAGCCAATCAGGGTTTGACTGATATTTAGATAGATCAGTACTGCTCTTTCCTACAACTATTTCAAATTTAGCTATACTATAAAACATGTATTTACGTTGTTGAGGAGCTGCTGGAGGATGACGCCTTGCCAGGTCTTCTCGTACAGCATTCAAGCCACCATGTTTGTCTACGAAATCATAAATAAAGTCTATGGTTTCCTCGTCCACGTCTGTTTGGTCATTGATACCAATTTGCTCAAAAAGTGTCTTCATCTCCGGGTCAAGATGGTTCATCTGAAAATAGATTTAAAGTTCTCCTAAATCCATGACTAGAGTCAGAACAAGAGGTAAGTTATCTTTACCCTTTACTTGTTGAATATTCATGTAAGAAATAGTGACATCACAAATATTCATCAGCTGAATGTTTATATTTCACATAAAACACAGGACTGTTTGACAAAGGCACAAACTGCAAAATCATATCAATAACACACAGGACTGTTTGACAAAGGCACAAACTGCAAAAATCATATCAATAACACAGCAGGCTTTTTCTGGAGTCCGTTAGGACCCATTCCCAATGCTAATTTTTTTACAGTTTTCCAAATTTTAGGAAAAAATCCAAAAACACACAATATTTTGATTAAAATGCTAAAAAAATGAAAAATAAGTTAAAATGAGGCTCAAAATGCTTTCCAAATTATAGAGTTTAATGCATGAAAAAAAATCCAATTTATTAAAATGCAGTCTTCCAAAAATTGTCAGAAAAGGCCCAGACCCTAATTAGATGGCTCCTGTCATCTGATCTGGGTCTACACATTTCTGCAAAGTTGTTAAAAGGTGTATGTATAAAGTAAAGGGCTAATCGCAGCTCAAGATAAGACAGTATACATGTATATAGGAAACTACTGATCAGTTTGTTCTACATTCCTCTGACAGCAAAACGCTAATTTGCTGGAACTCTGAGAGACAATTCTAATGAGTAGCAACCAATATAGATTTAGTATAAAATAATACATCGTTTTATCTTGAGCTCTGTAAACTATATAAATACCTACAGCCTGTGTTTACTGACTAAATGCATATTGTATGACTTTTTGTATTAAGAGTCTGATCAAGAGCCATGTCCTATCAAAATTCAGTTTATTAGATATTAGAAAGTGTTACACTCTTTTTGAATGAAACAAAAGCTGAAGATGAAATAGAAGCAGACAGCAATTGTTATTGTTACAAAGGCTACCTGTTCAGTCAAACAAACTTGGGTAAAAAGTGCAGATCCTGATCAGGGTCTACACCAAAGCAATAGATACAGATGTATATTCAAAAACTAAAATCATGATTCCTCTACGCTGTAACCACTAAATTGGCACTAATTAAAATCGTCTCTTCGAGATGATTCTAGAGAGCTAGCTACATCATGTGTTTTGTGGAGAAATTAAGGAACTGTTCTAGAAACTGTTGTAATTTATGCATCTTATCTGGGCCCAGGGCTCAAGCTTTTCATCCGAGAGAAGTTTAGTGGTATTGAGGGAGAAGTTTTGGTCCCGATTTTGTATCTCCCTATATGTTCTATGTATCAAAACTTCTCCCTCAGCTAAAAAACAGGTAGAAGTCAGCAGGGTTAGGGAGACTTTTTCTCCCAAATTGCCCTCTTGTTTGAGCCCTGGGGCCTCTGCAACACTACTTGCTATTCTGTTAGTTTTATGTAACAATAGGGTAAATAATGCAGTAACAAGCTTGTGGGGTATAAAACAAATCAGTATAAACAAATCAGTATAAACAAATCAGTATAAACAAATCAGTATAAAACAAATCAGTATAAACAAATCAGTATAAACAAATCAGTATAAACAAATCAGTATTTTAAAAGAGACATAATTCTTTAAATATGCATGATAGAGCATTAGCCATTTACCAGATTGTAGTCGTTGTGATGGTGAGAAATAGCGTGAACATTCTGAGATAGTGTTGTAACTGTGACATAAGTATAATAGCAATGTCTTTAAACAATGATGGTGCTCACAATGCCAATGTCTACATCAATACTATGGCAATGTTTCAACCTTTTTCCATTGAAAAAAACACACACGCTTGAAAATTACCAATTTGACCCTTGGCCTTTGAGTATGAACTTGATAGGAAATCACTCAAAAGTTATAGCTTCAAAAACAATACATCCCTAGATCAATATCATTAAAACATTCAGGTATTCTTACGTCCAGTCCTGTTTGGGGATCCCAGCCCACATGGCTGACATGTCTGAAATCTGTTGGAGTACTGATGTCTTCCTTAGTTAGCTTTTTCTTTCCTTTGTCTTTCCCCTTGGCCTTTTTGGTATCCTTCACATTAGGAGCTGAACTTGACTTGTTCAAGGTCACACTCTCTGCTGCAGGAGGTGCACCAGAACCTATATATGAGGGAAGAGCCAGTCATAAACAGTATCATTGCGACGTCTCGTACAATGTAACGGTAATCATAAATGAAAAAGTTGTTAGTAGTTATACGTGTACCTTTATCCTGAAACCAGTGTATTGAATAATAGGTTCAATAATGGGGAGGATAAACAAAATGTCAGAACCATTTTGATACATCAAGTCTCCCCATCCCATTGATTCCACTGCACCCTTTTAAATGACACTAAAACAGTAGCAAATAGTGCACACCTGATCTAACAGCTCCTTCAGCTGCAGTTTGACATGTCCACACCATATGTCTAAGTTTGTCTCACTGAAGATAATAGAGGGTTAATACATGTTTTTTTGGGGCAATAACATCTGAAGTGACTGTGTCCCTGCAGATGTTACTCCCCCCCCCCCCCCCCCCCCCAAACAAAAAAAAACATGTATTATTGCATTTCTTGCATAAGACTTGTTTTCATGTATTCATTTAATCGTTTGAAACACAACCCAAACTACACTCTACTTCTTTGATGGTTCATTGATTTATGCTTTTGCCCTGCCAGTTTGGTTGTTGTCTTTTTGTTGACGTCATTTCATCAGCAAAGAGTTTAAGTCGCCATTTGTGTCAGTGTGGAATACACACAGGACAACGTATGGATTTAATATGCCTGGATGTTAATATTTAAAGCCTAAATGACATACATTTAGCACTATGAGTACATACTTAATTACAAAGCATTTCACCTATGTAGCTTTCAGTTGATTTTGGAGTGTCAATTAGGTTAAATACCTACCAGTTACAAACATGTTAGTAATCCTGTAAACACAAGGACAGCAATAAAGTAGGTCATGGTAAGTGAACTATGGATTGTATTAAGAACCTTCTACAAAGAATTCTTTTTAAAGCATCTACTTCTAAGAAGTGCCTCTAAAATATTTGAATCATTCACCTAGCTTCAGCCCAAATGTTATGGTACGAAGTCAAAAATGTTCAGTTTATGATACGTCATCAATGGCGTATCATACAGTACACGAAGTGACATGGTTGGTAACATAACTGCTACCACTGTTTACGTTAGGCCCCCGCAAAAGTATAATTAAAACCAGTCAACAAGAGCCAGTGGGCCATGAGAATCGCCTTGTTAATCCATGGTTAATCGGGACTACAACAGCACGTTTTATGCAAGAATTCTATTTCATGGTCAGGTATCTGAACTACTAAAAGAAATGGACTTGATTTTGTGTATTGGAAGCATTGAAAGCAATGCCATAGTCCCCAACTAACTTAATTTTAATTCCAACTGCTGTAATTCTGTTACAAATCAATGTAGCGTAACAAAATTCAAACTTGATCTGTAACTAATTATAACTAGACTACTGTCGACGAAGAGCCCTGCCAGCGTAGGAGGTATCGCATATTGTAAGCCTGACTTTCTTAATGCAGAACTGCAGCAGCATAATTAAATATGCAAGTAATTTGCTTAACTGGGTACTCTTTGCTAGGTAATTGAATAATAAGCATATATAAGTTTGATAGAAATCGGACCAATCATTCAGAAGATATGTCACAGAAATAATCAGCCAACCAGATGGTATCATCATCAATAAATATGTGCAGAATATGCCAACTACAGAACCCTTAGGAGGTAATTGGATATCAAGTACACTGAGCAAGTTTGGTGAAAATTGCACCATTCCTTGAGGAGATATTGCATGGAAACCAATCGGCTAATCAGAGTGCAGCAGACTAAGTGAAAATGCCTGTAATTTAAAACCAGAAATGGTGTCAAAACCACCTGATTCTCGCCTGTTTAAAAGTTAAGTCTAAAACATGTCATATTGAACAAAAAAAATCATTCAATTTCCAACTTAAACTTGACTGCATCAATATCAGAACCAAAATGCAACCAAATACCAGTTTTCAGCAACTTAAAAAGATTATTAAACAAGAAAGATATATTCCAAGTATGGAAGCCCTAGGTCTACTGGTTCCAATGTAATATGCAGTTAAAGATTTTTGCAAAAGTAGGTTAAAGGTGAAGAAGTTATAGCATTGTTAAAGTTTGTTAAAAACGGCAAAGTTTTCGGAATAGTGACCTTGACCATAACCTGATTTAATGTATCCTTGTATCACGTGATAGGCTTCCCCGAATACCAAATATGAATTGTCTAGCTTAAGTAATTCAGAATGTTAAAGTTTTGTTAACGACGGCACACTGACCGCCCGCAAGCCAACCACCCGCCCGTTGGTCCACCCACTTTTCACCAAACTATAAGCCGAGATTTTCTTGAAAAATCCGGCTAAAAACAATATCTCCCCCACTACCCCATGAATAAATTTCATAATCCTTTCAACAAATGTTGCAAAGATTACCCCAATACCCTATTAAAGTATTTGGACAGACAAACCCAGTCAAACAGTGCAGATCCAGATCAAACTGGTCCTAATGGAGCAGTTGGATCAGGGTCTACACTATTTTCTACTATGTCATTACTATTATGTCAGTCTAATTTAAAGTTATCAACAAATTTTGAATCATTCAGCTTTGCAATAAAACAAAACCCCAGTGGACAGGGGAGATTGGGTGTCTGAATATACAGCAAAACCTCTCTAAACTGGACTTAAATTTAGTTTAAATATCAGTCTTGGAGACTGGTGGCAGCTTAATGCAGGGTGTAAGTCATGCAGAAAGCTCCTCTACGAACTTTCTACATGACTTTCACCCTGCATTAAGCAACCACCTGCCTAAAAGTATCACTCTCCAATGAACTCACCAAGATCAAAACCTTCGTACTCATAATGTGAACAAGAAAATGGTGTCTTACCGACTTTGATTGGACCTGAATTATGAGCCGAGTGACTTGGTGCCTGACCTGGCCCTCCAGTTTGCTTTTCCTTCTTCTTTTCTATAACAAATGAGATAAACCGATGCAACTACAATATACATATATGGGGTGAAGTTACTATGATCTATGTAAATAGTTTAGATCCAGATGTAATACCAAGTAATAAATAGGACCATCAGGGTCCAAAAACTTTGATTAAAATGGAAATGAGAGAAAAATGCAAGTGACAAGTTTAGCAAGACAATTAGTTTATACATAATATACATTAAAACACCTCTAAAGCCACCACTTTATAAATAAACATAGATGTCTTAACTTTCATCCTGCATTAAGCTACCACTTGCCGCTAAGACCAAAAGTTAAGACCTTCTTTTAGTGGTTGCTTTATAGAGTTTTTATTGTAAATATTTAGGAATATTGTGACAGTGTGCTTCATGATGTCCGAAGTTGAAAATTGATTTGACACATACAATTATTAAGTCATCAGACACATACAATTATTAGTCATCAGACACATACAATTATAAGTCATCAGACACATACAATTATTAGTCATCAGACACATACAATTATTAGTCATCAGACACATACAATTATTAGTCATCAGACACATACAATTATTAGTCATCAGACACATATAATTATTAGTCATCAGTCTTTTTAACCCTTTACTTCATGAATATTCATTGTAAGAAATTATGAAATCATGAATATTAATAAAATTTATTTCCATAATGGCATATGAACAAAACACATTTTGACTCAAACAGAAACTGTAGAATTAGATCTATATTACACCATAAGCAAAACAGAGCAGACCCTGATCAGACGGCTACTAGAGAAGTAGTCTGATCTGGGTCTACTCTGTTTGCAAAGGTGTAAAAAGGGGTATTTATGGAGTAAAGGGTTAAACAGATCAGCTGTAATATCTGTCACGTGCAACAACTTGTGTGTAATTTCTCTTTTGTCTAAAACACTTGATGAGAGTGTCCAACAGTTTGGACTCCTGATAACGAGTTACTCCGCATTATTAACTCTTTCCCTCATATAAACGTGTTTTCACGCATTTGCAAACAGAGTAGAACCAGATCAGACGGCTCCTATAGGAGCCGTCTGATCAGGGTCTACTCTGTTTGCTAACAGAATTTGATAGATCTGTTTCTTTACTTTCTGAAATGGCTACAATGTTTCACATTCCATATTGCATTATAACTTTTTTGTTCATGAATATTCAGTAGGTATTGAAATTTAAAATAAACACAGAACAGGGAAAGGGTTAATGTACCGGTATGTAATAAGGTATGTCTCACTAGCATGCAAACACAATGTCAGCATGGATGACACTCATCGGAATTGTATGTTTGAAAATTCAAACATTTCAAATCATCAATATCTTTAATGATGAAATCAATTATTAAAACAACCCCAACTACAGTATGCTTTACCAATTCGTTTTTTATGCCTCTCAAGAAGTTTGCCCTCAACAATTTTCTTGAATTTGCTGGCTTCATCTTCACTGGCAAAGTTCAGACCAGCCTGGCAGTCCTGAAAAAAAGAAAGTGCAGTTCAGCCTAGAGCAGTCATTAAATGTATTTTGAAATAATATGGTTTTTCAGGGAGTTAACAAACTAAATATTTTTTTTCTTAGAATTGTCTCCCTTCAATTAATAACTAGAAGTTTTTGTCACAAAAACAGATGTCTTCCCTTCCCCAATCCCTCGCACCCACACATACACACTGTGACATATTGTCACATTTCAAATTCTGTATATGAGAACTGGACTGGACTAGATGTGTGACAGACAGACAGACAAACAACTCTAACAAAATGTTGCTACCATAGTAATAGACCTGATGAAAGATACTTCCCCTCATTATGCACTTTTTGTGTCACCTGCCGAGAGGCAGTGTGTCACTTAGGGATCACTTTTCCGTCCTCTGTCTGTCTGTCTGTCTGTCTGTTCATCCGTCACACTTTCTTATTTTTGGCTGTCATTTCTAAACTAATCATTATAGAGCTTTCAAATTTCACACATGGAACAAGCATGATGAGAGGAGGTGTCATGCACAAGGGCCACAACTCTAGCATCAATATTTTTTGAGTTATTCCCCTTTTTCATATTAACAATAAGTTTTTGTGCCAGCTGCGAGCAGGTGACACGTGTTCCTCCGAACACTCTTGTTTTATATTGATACCAGTGTTATGGCCATTGTGCAATGACACTTCCTTTCATCATGCTCTTTCCATAAATGAAATGTCGTTCCAATAGCACCAGTGGAACAGGAGTTACTCATCTGACAAAAATGTAACAAAGGGCAATAACTCCAAAAGTATTGAAGCCAGAGTTATGGCCCTTGTACAAGATACTTTCTCTCATTATGTTATTTCCATGTATGAAGTTTCAATCCAATGGTATGAGCCATATAGGAGTTATTGTCCGGACAAAAAAGTGTGAAAAAAATGAACAGGAGGCAATAACTCCAATATTAGGAAAGCGACAGTTATGAACCATGTGCATGACACTTCCTCTCATCATGCTCTTTCCATGTATGAAGTTTCAATCCAATGGCAGGAGCCATATAGGATTTATCGTCCGGACAAAAAACTGTGAAAAAATGTACAAGGGGCAATAACTCCAATATTAGTGAAGCCAGATTTATGGACCTTGTGCATGACACTTCCTCGCATTATGCTCTTTCATTATATGAAGTTTCAACCAACTGGCATTATGCATATAGAAGTTATCGTCCGGACAAGTAAGTGTGACAGACAGACCAACAGACAGACATCTCTCACAAAAACAATATGTCTTCCCCCATATAAATATGGGGGGAGACATAATTAAATGCAATACACTCATCTGATGTTCTTTATTGTTATTATTATTATCTATTATTATTAAATGATTCAAGCTTACTTGAGCTTCAAATGTATGGAAGTAGTCCCTGGGAGTCTTGTACTTGAACTGGTTGTACAGCTCCTGCTCCCACATCAATTGTTTACTCTGAAAAAAACAAAACCAGTACATCTATAAGTTATGACTGTACTGAAGTAATGTATAATGGTGGCTGAAGTGGTAGCGTAGTCCTTTACTCCATGAATATTCATGTAAGATATAATGGTATCCTAACTATTAGCTATTTCTTATAATGGCATCAAGAACACACAGCATTCTGGCCATGGCTGAACTTTTAGAATCAGATCTATATACTTCCACACGCAAACACAGCAGATCAGACAGTGGCCTCTGTTTGCAAATAATTACTTCTTTATTTCT